>CM060971.1:80839958-81439958 GCA_030765045.1 Tenodera sinensis
TACTTACTTACTTACTTACTTACTTACTTACTTACTTACTTACTTACTTACTTACTTACTTACTTACTTACTTACTTACTTACTTACTTACTTACTTACTTACTTACTTACTTACTTACTTACTTACTTACTTACTTACTTACTTACTTACTTACTTACTTACTTACTTACTTACTTACTTACTTACTTACTTACTTACTTACTTACTTACTTACTTACTTACTTACTTACTTACTTACTTACTTACTTACTTACTTACTTACTTACTTACTTACTTACTTACTTACTTACTTACTTACTTACTTACTTACTTACTTACTTACTTACTTACTTACTTACTTACTTACTTACTTACTTACTTACTTACTTACTTACTTACTTACTTACTTACTTACTTACTTACTTACTTACTTACTTACTTACTTACTTACTTACTTACTTACTTACTTACTTACTTACTTATTTATTTATTTTTTGTGAAATTAACTATTTCCGACCTGTTGTTTGCAAGTCTTTCGAATATTCCAATACCTCATGAAATCTAAAAGTACTGTTCTCCATTCAACTATTTCTCACAATTTTATCGAAGGAGCGACCATATTTAAAGTTTGACTTCGTTTCAGTATTTTTGCATTATCTTTATATGTACAACGAAATACGTTGAAATTAATTTTGCAAACGTGAAACTGAATAAACAATTTGCAAATCTTGGCCTTTTTAAGGATACTATTCAGAAACTAAACAAAAGTAAACGACAGTGGGAAGACAAATTCATATGAATGTAATATACAGGTTGCTAGGAGTAAAAGAGCAGTTATATTGTGACAGTTGTATATATATATATATATCCCCTTCATTGTGAATTTGCTTTTTTCTCTTCGTCCTATAGTTTTCCCACAAACCAATCACAAACTGTACTACCTGATGTTTTTTGCATAGCAGTGCGCTGCGAAACTAACAACACCTGTCGTATAGGCTATGAAGCAATACATTTTACTCCCTTCACGTGGATGTAAACTTCGAAAAAGGATTACATATTGTTGTCGGTCAAACGTTGTAAGCTGTTTCAAACGACAATATTCCGCGTCGCCTAAGAATGTCTAGAAATTCCTTTGAATCAGCTCTTTTTTGTAGCCAACAGAAGCTCTAAGATTTCTCTCTCTCTCCCTCTCTCTCCGTATGCTTGCGTGGTTTCGAAAGAATGACACAAATTCTGAATATAACATCTTTTAATTCTTCTCTTTTCTTTTTTTTCCCTGGTTCGCTCCCTTTATGTAGGACTTACACCCCCTAGGACTTACAAGCCAGCCTACTGTCAAACGCCTGTCAGGGAGCAGAGGGACCTCTGGACCAGACAGAGTGAACACCTGGAAGCAGGTAACATCTTTTAATAAGGTATCAATTTTTCACAACTTTCACTTGAGATGTTGCCGATTAACACACAATATGTATTATCATATAGTTCGCCAAACAATTAACACTACGTACATGTACAAATAAGCCTTATGATGATTAACAAGCTTGCTGCTGGTTATAAATTCTTAAATCAAGCAAATATTGATGTAATATTGTTTATGGTGCTATCATAAAATCCGCACTTATGCCCTTCAACCTGTATAAGATTTACATGTAATTCTTTACTATTCATTCAATTCCAGTATGTTTTATGACCGAATTTCTTCTGTATATCATAGTTTGTTTTACAAGACAAAATTTACTAATCAGAACGTTTCATTTTCGATTCATTTCAGTATGCATGGAACTTATTCTCTCGTTGACTCCCTTTTCTCCTTTCAATTGCTGCACCTTTTTATCGCTTTGATCTTTTGGAAGAGACGTCATTTCCGCAGCCTACAAAATGCGTCGCTTCAGGGCCTGGAAGATAGCAACGATAAAGTATACGGGACGCTAAATCAGACAAAAGGTGTTCTGTAAGAGTAGAAAGAGATGGAAAGCTCTTTTCACAGCTAAAATGCACAATATTTGCCCTACACACTTTCTACTGGTTCTACTGAAATGACTTTTCACTTTCATTTAAAACTTCAGAATCAAGTAAAGTTTAAAACCCCTGCACTGTTAAGATATACAGTGACCCCATAAAGTATTCACCTTAGCTTTAGTAAACTCAGTGAGACAATTAAGGACACAGGTTTGTGTGCATAGATCAACCTGGTGTTCAACTGTATACACTTTAGAATGAGAATTCAAGAAAGGTCTTAAATATTAAGAACACCCATATTGTAATACATCATTGAATTCTTAAAATATCTTACATTTCTATAAGACACAACATAAAAAATCGATTTTTGAGTCATTCGCATACAATGCTGTCCATAACAGAGAGAGAATTTGACTTTTAGATTCTCTACTCCTTTTACCTTAAAGTAAATAGAGGAAGATTTGCATCACACAAAAATTGTAGGTATACAGCGATTTTAAGGAAAATAACGCTTTAAATCTCCAAGGATTAAGAAAAACTTTAGCAAAAAGGTCCGATGTAAACTATGAACAGCATAACTTTAAAACGAAAGGTCGGTTTAATACCAAAGTTGGCATTTAGCATATCCAAGATCAGCATCCCCAAGAAAATCTTCCCATCCCAAGCTTTTCTTTACATGGAAATGTTTAAGTTATGTTCGATGCTCTCAAAAATAGCTGAAACCATTTAGATTAATTCCACATTTAAGATATTTGCATGGAAGATAAATGTATTTTTGGGAACTGCGTATCGATTCCTTTGCTTTTTGACTGTATGTAAATTTCTTTAAAGTGCACAAGTGTACAAATATTTTTGTGTAGCTTTAATCATTCTCGAGGTGAATTTTATATTAGGTTGAATTTTTAGGTAGATTTTGCTTACCATGGTGGCCCCTAATAGCAATTTCTGGTGGTCCAGGATTCGCCTTTTAAGAATTTGTTTATCATTTTAGTCTTCCATATTCTTATAACTATATCGAAAATTGTAATTAAAAGTTATCTCGAATATACGGAAGTAGGGGAATAAGTATTTATAAGAGGAGGTTATGGAAGAGTAAGTAGAGAAAATAGCGGGTAACACATGAGGACTGGAAATCACTCTTCTCGGGCTATCAGCCAGGTGAATTCTGCAAGTGATTCCGAGCTTTCAAGAGCTAACGTCGCTCTCATCTTCAGGGAATGATGTGGAGTGAGTGAATGAGTGAGTGGTGATGTTTAAGGACCCATCGACAACTAGGTCATTAGGGCCCGGGGAATCATGTGGAAACTGCAGTTCGGTTTATTCTTATAGTCAATCCGGTGGAAGGGTCAGGTATAAAACGTAAGAGCGAGAGGAATAAACAAGTTCACTTGTGTCAACCACAAGGTCATAGCTTACCTCCTGAGTCAAATGCAGGATTGATGTTTATCGGACATTTCATGTCTGAGTTATGTATTCACACACATACACGCGCGCACACACGCACGCACACACGCACGCACTGATATTTTTCTAAAAGTGATCTTAGTGCATTCAAGGGTCCAGAAACATTTCCAGTGAAATATCGATACCAAATTTTCGAGTGGATCTGAATAAGTTCTCTGCCTACTATGTACATAAAAGTATATACGCGTTAGAGAAGGTAAAAATATCAGCGCAGCCGTGTTAGAACCTCAAAATGTAACAGCGACAAGGGTTAGAGGCAGCAGCGTTTGAAGTTCACAGCTCATAGTAAATGTTGACAATGAACATTTACCGGCTGAAGCTGTCCCTGCAAAATGAAGGTAGAACTATTTCACCCCAAGCCATTAGCACAGTCTCGATTAACGGTATCTTTTAGGTGAATGACTTCTAAACAAAAGGGTAACTTTCTAGGTAAGCGGATATAACAGTAGAAAGGGGACACAACTCACTTGGACGTCGCTGAAGATAGAGTGTGTGTGGAGACGGGGCAGAATAAACATTTTTAGGCGTGCTTCTGCAAACACATTCTTGTATACACGTGAACCTAGTAGCGAGTGAACTTAGATGGTTTTGAGAATAAAGATATTTAAATACGCAGGCGTGTGTTTTCCTAAAGGAAACAAATCCAGGACGCTCCCACACCCTGATATAGATAAGAGTCAACATACAAGAGCGGTCCAAGGAAAACCTCGACATCACCCTTCCATTCTACATAAATTGTGAGGTGCTGAGGGGGTGACTCAGTAACAACGGGCAGCATCATAAATCGGCGCCCAATGTAGTCTCACGGCGCATGTTGATGTTTTCATTATCATGAATAGTTTAATAGCGAATTTAATTATTTTCGCATCAATGTAATACTAATAACCATTAAAACCGTATGCAATTACCTAAATCCCCGCCTGTTTAATTAATTAGTAAGGGCTCAAGCAATCAAATTAACTAAATTAAAATTATTTGCGGTTTAAACGTCATTCCGAGATTCTGTCACCTTAATCCATTTCAAATATAGATGATGATATTTCTCAGGTTAACCTTACGCTACTCTTTTTTAAAGAACCTGCGTTCGCTGGAGCACTCCGCCGCGCAGGTTGTCGCGGATTCAAGACCCGCCTCGAGCATTGGTATTAATGTGTATGTAAATGTGTAAAAAAAAGAGGTAAACAATGAAAAACGAAGATTAAATGGACAAAAAAGAACGAAACAAATTGAATAAAGACAGATGGGGTTTTCATAAAAAGACACACATAACGTAGAATAATTGTCAATTACTAAAAACAAAGGATAAAAATTAAAAACATTAGTTATTATTGAATGTGAAAAGACACGAGCAGTAATTAGGATTTTAATTCTTATTCACTTAATGCGTTGCTTGTATTTTATAAGTTTTCATGATATTGTAACTTCATCCGGTTTTTCGCCACACACAGTTTCCACTAACACTTAATAATTTAGCTCAAATCCACATCGTCCTGTTTAATCTTTATGACTTTTGCATAACAAGTAAACCGCAAGAGATGTATATCTCGTTAAAACATATAAGTTATGTCCAAATGAATTTTTGTGGAGCGAACTATTTCGGGGATATTCCTTGTGATTCGCGTGAGTTTTGCAATACTTGGTTTTCTCAAATGGAAGGTCGCTCTTCACTTTTTTGTCTCTTGGCCGTGTAAGGAGAATGGAATTTCAAAGCCTTCATGCAGCGACCAGCTTTAGAAAATTTGACGATCCCTGCTGTAGCTGCATATCTTCCTTGCACCAAAAGAAAATTGTCAATAAGTAAATTTTGCAAATGTTTATCTCGACTATCATGAAGAAGATGGAGGAACAAGAGCTTGTAAGAATAGTAGTACAAGAGTAGAGAAATCTATGTGAGTGGATCACATCAGATTTTTACTTCCTCTACTACGTATAGTAAGGTAGAGGAAGTATTGTATTCAATTAAAAAACTGGATGTCGAGATTTCATCGGAAATATAAGTTTTGAATCCAAAAAAGCACTTTTAGAAAAAGGTACGTCCGTGTGTGTGTGTCTGTGTGTATGTGTGTGTGTGCGTGTGTATGTGTGTGTGTGTGTGTGTGTGTGTGTCAGTCTGTACACAGCATAGCTCAAAAACGAAAAGTCGGTTAAAAACTAAAGCTGGTATTTGAGTTTAATGTCTTTCAAAGATGCGACAAGAAGAATTTGAAGAAAATTGCTCTACCCTAAAGTACCCTTTACTTTTTCGAAAATTTTGAATTTTTTGAAAATGGCTCTAACGATTTCGATTAAAATACCATATTTTAAAGATATTTTTATGCCAAATGAAATGTATATCGTGAATTTTCTGGCTGTAGTCCATCAAGCTGTATTTATTTTGGATGACTGGTAAACCTTAAAAGATGGATCAAATCTTACTGCACAAAAATGTAGATGTTACTAAAATACAGAATTTATTTCTAAAGAAACCTTTTTAGAGAACCATTTCGGAAACATGCCTCGTTATTTGAGTGCGTTTTGGAGAACTAATACTTATGTCAAATGGAACATCGTTATTTAATTTTTACACGTTAACGGTGCAAAGGCAACGGAATTTGAAAGCTTTAAAAGATTTTACTATCACCCAAAGTTTACCTCATTTCCATATTCTCCTTGTACCTACAAGAGGATAATTTCTGCAAATATTTATCTCGACTAACACGAAGAAGATACAGGAATAGTTTGTAAGAATGCTTAGTACAAGAGTAGAGAAAGTCATGTGAGTGCAACACATCAGATTTTTGGGTTATGTTGTGCATAGAAGGATGGATATGAATCATTTTATATAAGTAGTAAAGATAAGAAAATGACAATTACTTAAAAATTTGGGTGATAATTAGGTTCAAATCTCAAAAGATACAGATATGAAGATTATATAACTGAATTCTGAAATACAGTTTTGGATGACATCATGAAAGAGAAGAGACCAATATGGTGAAGCAAATGGAGCTGGTGGTTTGTTCAGTTTGTAGCTGTTTGTTGTCATGAAGCCGTTCCAGAACGTTGCATGAAACCCGCCTACAGGAGTGGCGACGGAAACGCGTGCGCCGGAGATATGCTACCAGGAAGGAAAGAAGCAACAAAGGAAGAGGTTATGTTAGAGATATCTGGTGATGAGAGGCATTGACAACGAATTTCCTCACTATCTCATCCTTGAGGTGCTGCCAACATGCACACTGACGTGAACAAGAAAACTGACATGTTGCACTCACATGGCTTTCTCTACTCTTTTAGTAACCGTTCCTACAAACTCAGTTTCATTTTCTTGTAGGTGCAAGGGGAATACGGGAATACAGTAGACCTATAGCGATAGTCAAATATTTTAAAGCTAGTCGCTATATTGAGATTTTGAAATTCCGTTCTATTTGCACGCCAAGAAACAAAAAGTTGAATAACAACCTCCCATTTGAGAAAAATTTAAGTATTGCAAAACTCACATAAATTAAAATGAATATCTCCGAATTGGTTCACTCCACAAAATAATTATTTGGGCGTAACTTGTGTGTTTTAACGAGATATACATTTTTATATAGTAAGATTTGGTCCAACTCTTACGGTTTACCAGTTATAGAAAAGTCATTAATATTAAACAGGGCTACATGGGCCATAACCATAAAATTCAAAATATCCTTGAAATATACCAAACTTAAATACCAGCTTTGGTGTTTAATCCATTTCTCGTGTTTTAGTTGTGTTCAGCCACACGCACATACACATGAACACACGAACCTATTTCTAAAAATGCTTTTATGGGTTCTGGGGGCCTCAAAATATATATTTCCAGTGAAATCTCAACATAGAAATTATGGGCCTGTAGTAGTTCCCTTACTATACGTAGTAGAGAAAGTAAAAATCTGATGTGTTACACTCACATGACTTTCCCTACTCTTGTACTTACCATTCTTACAAACACTTGTTACTGTATCTTCTTAGTGTTATATTATTTATGTTATTATAATATTATTATATATTAACAAGTGTGCGTAACACAGGAAAAGAATGACACTTTTTTGCCATTTTCGCAATTTAGCTACCTCTTGAAGAAAAGCCAAGAAAGAGAAAAGGAAGAAGAGGAAGAGAACGAAGAGAAAATTTAGAGAAGTGACCATTTGTCACTGAAACGGAAATGCTTATCTGTTCATTATGTGCCCGGTGTTAAGTGGATTAGCCATTGTGGGTTACCAAGGTGTAGTTATGGGCAAATTAAGGACCTCTTGAGACTACACCTGCTTTACATTATATATGGGAATGGGTCAACCTGCTGACTAAGGGAAGGCAATTTACTTGGAGCGATGGGAATAGTCGGATCGTCTTTCCTCTAGATCAACTATTAATTTCGCCTCCGCACGTTTAGTTCATCTGCACGATATTGACAGTTTAGACCAGAGCCGCCAACTCCCGCGTGCCCAGTAATTGCCAACAAACCATTTTGTATGGCCGTTGACAGTTCAACTCTTCCCCTTTCGAATCTGAAAAGAGTGCCAGACTTATTTACATTTCACAACCTGAGAGAGGAGTATACTAGTCTGTTCTAAGATAGTAGTGAAAAATGGAATTCTGAAACAAGTGTCAATATCGATTTTCTTTGGTCTAAAATATCATACATCATTGGAGTACATATATAGGGAAAACTAAACAAATTTAATTTCATAGCTGGAACATTAAGACGGACATTAAAATATGGAAAATCCATAATCGATAATTAAATTGTATAAGTGCATGGCAATACCTAGTCACACATGGATCTAAAACATGGACCAATACAGAAAATACAGACGGCAGAAATTACTTTCCTGAGATCTACATCAAGATATACAAAACTTTACAGAAAGACCAGTGTAAACTATTCACGAAGAATTAAGAGTATACGAATTAAATGATACAATTGTAATATAATGGAAATTGGAAGTTACCATGGATAGAATGCCAAACAACAGAATACCCAAAGCACTTATAAGTTATAAGCCACAAGGTAAATGGAAACTAAACCTTGAAGTAGAAGAAGGAAGCAATTTATTCACTAGAAATCAAACGTCCTTATGACGTAATAAGAATAACAGTAATGCTGATAATAAGTATAGTAATAATAATGATAATAATAATGATAATAATATAATAATGATAATAATATAATAACATTGATAAGAAACGAACAAGTGCCAATGAAACATTGTTTACCCTCATGTTTCCATTTATTTTGTTACGGCACTTTGGAATCTGTAATCCGTAATGTTAGATATTTTGAGTGAGTTTATTTCCTGGATAGATAAGTCTCTGTAACTAAAGTGCAAAACATTATAAGAACCTCTTCAGTTGTTTATAGTCTATTATCACGGACTACACACAATAGTTCAACGTGAGAACTATCTCTCGTCTTTCCTTTTCAGTGAAAGGAAGAAGAAAGCTCGCTCACGCCACTGCTGTCTCTGAGACTGGATTTGAACCGTTGCATTCTGCAACTGTTTTAACGCACGAATCGTTATCTACATACCCCAATGCGGGATTAGCTGGGCTACCTGTATACTGCCAAGCGTGTTTGCAACAGTAAGTCAGTGAGGTTGGTTGTTGTTGACGTATAGCGAAAATACTCCATGACGGATAAAAGAGAAGTCCTGTGATCAAGAGCGAGCTACCAGAAGAGTCATGTGTTCATCAGGTAGTGAGCATCCAGAAAGGGGAAGCAGAGCCCTCTTTATCAAAACTTCAGGAAGAAAACGGAAACAAGAAAATGCTTCTTTGTGCGTGTTTTACATTACCCGCAATAATGGAAAATTAAGGCGGCACTAAAAATTTACCTAAGTCACAATATTTTACTCTAGTTATTTTCGTATTAACTATTACATGATGGTGCTTTCCGACATTTACTTTTTTTTTATAAAAGTCACCTTAACGGTGGTGGAAACTGAACTAATTCAGTAGATTTAGATGAAAAATCTTAGACTGACAATGACACGTCACTGAATTACGTACAAATTTTTACAGTGTTATAAAGGGTCTTTAAAAGCTATTAATAACGGCCTACACTTCAAACGACCACATCGCAGTATCAAACATCTCTGAGCGTAAATTACATTATAGGGTGACTCCAAACTACAATAAGGTCTCTGTTTAAACGAAAAGGTCCATTAATGTCAGGTTTCAAAGAGAATGATTGGTCAATTAGCCTTTCATAAAGCGTTATTTAGTTATTACTTTATGGAGAGTGCAGTCTTCCCCACAAATAGAAACAGCATCCCATGTAAAAGCGTTATGTCGCATTTTAGAAATATAGGGGTGGCTGTTTAATAGTGTTACAGACCCCATTTATGGTTCAAGCAGACATCAGTGTATGCTTACACTGGTATGAATGTTTGTATAGGATAATGTTGTTATTTATTTTCTCATAAATGGGTCAACGATTTTCATTAAAATACTATAGATATTTCCAAGCCTGTAATGAAATCGCCTAGTATAGCCTGCATAATCTTTGCAAATTTCTTCCAAGACTTGGGCACGAAGGCTATCAAGAAAATTCCTTCACCCAAAACTAACCGTTATGTGGAACATTTTTTGAAATGTTTGATATGCTCAAAAGTAGCTATAAATATTTTTATTAAAATACTACCATTCGTTTAAGATAGTGTTAAGACAAATGAAATGAATATCATGACTTTTTTGGAATTGTCCTCAGAAGCCCTCAACAGTCTGGACAATTCTGCATATCAGATATACCGTAAGAAAAAGATAAAATCTTACTCTACAAAAACACAGAATTAATGTCTCGTGCATTTTATTTATGGAGTGGACCTTTCAGAGACACTCCTGTTAGTTGTCGAACTGTCCAGTTCTTAATACTTTTCTTAAATGGAAGAATGTTTTTCATGTCTTTATTTCTTGGCCATGCAGAGAGAATGGTGTTTCACAGCCATCATATCGACCAGCTCTAACAAGGTTAGACTACTCCTAAAGCCTTGTCCCCTTGTGGTCGCAATAAAATTAGTAATATGATAACTTCTGCAGATGTTTATATCGAATTGCAAAGAGAAGAGACTCTCAGTCATCACTTTTAGAAGATTTAGCTGTTGTTTTAGCCCACTCTATCCTGGTACTACGAAAGGGGTAACAAAAATTCAAATGTTCAGACGTTTAGCTGCAAGAATAGATGTACGAATACTTTGCAGAGAAAGGCAAGTAAATGTGACACATCTCTGCTTATGAAACCGTATAGGCCCCTCCCCTTCGCTAGTTTGAAAACTTCTTCACTGAACCCATGGGAGATGCTTGGTCCTTATGAAATAGAAATCTCATTTGACTATGAAGGTACAACTGCCTCTATTACTGATGCTGCACAATAAATGTAGAAAAACTTGTAATATTTTTACATATTCCATATTCTAAGCCAGTACTGCATTGGAGGGCTTGTTCCTCATTCAGGTCATTTAAAATTGATCCCCCAATTGTTAATTCCGTGTGATTACACGGAAAGAGAGAGACAATATGTTTGTGTATGCAGTATTTATATTTCAAAAGCTTATAAAAATGCTTTTATGTGGAAAACGTTGGAGTTAGTTTTAAATGTTGTGATTGGACATGGAGAAAGAAAAGGTTGCAGTTCAAGGCAAATATGAAACAGCCAAATGCCGTCTCCAGTTTTGTTTAATGTGTATTAGTTTTGCATACATGAGCACTCCGCAGTGCGACTTTCTTAACCTATACACTTTTTGTATTACATTCACATGATTTTCTCTATCCTGTGTCGTTTTAGTGAGTATATAAGCTATTCTTGTGAGACCTTGTTACTTTCTGTAGCATATACATAGTATGTGGAGAAGGCATTGCATTCCACATAAAAACTCGATAGCCTGATTCCACTGTAAATGTACGCTTTGAGGTCTCCTGAATCCAAAAATAGTATACCTAGAAAAAAGGCGTGTACGCGTGTGTGCGTCTGTGTGTCTATGTCTATGTGTGTGTGTGTGTGAGTGTGTGTGTGTGTGTGTGTCTGTGTGTGTGCATAACTTAAGAAACGAAGTCAGTTAAATGTCAAATTTTGTGTTTAACTTTGGCACTCTCCAAGGATAGAACACGAAGTTTTTCAAGAAAATCTCTGCACTCCAAACTAACTTTACACGAAAAAGAAAAACAAATATTGAAAGCTTTTACTTCCTCAAAAACGTGCTAGATTTTTTTATTAAAATACCACATATATAAGATTTTTTTAAGAAATGAAATGAGGTTTTTGTATTCTATATTATGAATTTTCTGCAGATGGCCTCTGAATTCTTCTTAATCCTTGCAAAGCTTAAGAGATAGACAGCATTTTACTGCACAAAGCAACGTAGACCTCGCTAAAGCATACAATTTGTCATTTCTTGTGTCATATTCCTCATTATTCGTATTAACTTTAAAATACTTACAGTATATCAAATTGCTAGTCGTTTCTCTCTCTCCCTCCCCCCTTCTCTCTCTCTTTTGGCCATCCAAATAATGGAATTCAAAATGAGAACATTTTTCAAACTTTTATCTCGATTGGCATGAAGTGGATAGAGGGATAAGAATTTGTGAAATTAGTTGCTTCAAGACTGAGTGTAAATGGAGTGCAGGACACGATTTTTTTCTATTTATTTCATTATAAACAAGATAAATGTTGTGAAATAGCTTCACTCGCATTTCGTTGTCTCTACAAGGGGAATACAGGAAGCTGAGCCAATATCACATGTTTAAGGCCTCGGTCGGTATATGCTGGACTTCAAATAATTAAAAACTCTGTGAGTAACATTACGAAAAACAGTTGAATATCGACAGCGCTTTAAAGTAATGATGAAGTATTAAAAGGCTCAAACCAATAACAACGGTTAGCCTCAAAGTGAGCAGTGGCACAAAAAGCTATTTAAAATAAATTGTATCATTTAATGAAGTCTAACTACACACAGCATATAGACACACAAGCACTACTTGCACACTGTCTTGAGTTTCCAAGAATAGGACTGCAAGTGGATTTTTCATATCTTTTATGCAGTCGTATTGTATCTTACAAGGCAGTGAGTTGTAGTTTTCGCAATTTTTGCAGGTTAACCATTGGTTAAAGTAAAACGATAAACACGTGACTCCTTTTAGTACGGGTATTTACAGGAGTTCATGGTGTCAATACGGAATCTGTTTTAGGCATTTGGTACTTAAAATTACTGTTTGGGTTGGTTAAACACTCACTCAAGAGAACAGCAACAAAGTAAGCTATATTTTTTTTTAATTCATGTTTTATTTAAGGCTTTATTATAGGAGCTTATACATGTGCCTTAGGTAACCATAAACGAACTGAACGTAGACGCAGAGAAATGAGCGTAAATGGTACAAGTTACGCAACGAAAGCTTTCCAACGAGAGTTGCGCGAAACTTCGGTACAGCTCGGATAAAGTCCTTCTCGATTGAGGACTACATGTCATTTGCACACCCAACTTTGTACTTTCAGCTCCCACTGTGTACTTTCGTTCTATTTATTCACTGCGATATGCACACTTCGACACGTTGTTAGATACTGAAGCCTCTAATGGCACTATCAGGGCTCAAGATAAAGAGTGCGAGTAGCACAGGGACCTTTTCCTAAAATTGTATGGTTTTTATTCAAGAAATCTCAAAAATATATTTGCGGTGAAATCTTTGTATCAGATTTTTAGTACAGGTAATGAGAAGAGAATGTAATATATTTTCGTAAGAATAGTTTGTGGTTGTACTCAAATAATATTGGGGGAGAACGCAATGTAAATTTTGAACATCAGATTTATTAAGAACTGCAGTTTTATAAGCCCAATTGCATAATACAATTTGAAAATGATTGTGACGAATTAATGCCGAGAGTCGAATATGTAACCTTCCTCATTAACGCCAGGTACTAGTATTTACAGTAATAGAGAGGACAGCATATGATATTTTCAGGAAAGTCGTCACCCTCGGCCCATTTCCTAACTTTGGCGCCAATACTGTACAGCATTTGGAAAAGACCCACCCTCCGTTGGCAGATGGTGTGCAGTTTGTGGGGACGGGGATGCATGTGTGTCGGAACCAAAGGCTTGTGTATGCTTGTGTACGGAGCGACAAAGCATTGAGCCTTTGCAGCGAATCTAAAACACTTTTTGAGTTTCTTTATACGACACAATAAATAGTATTCCTATTTCTATCTCCCCCATACCACCCACCATTGTACTATGCTTTTTTGTATTCCTAGAAATATTGACGTTTCCAGTTGTGAACCTAAACCATCCAATGATGATATTATGTTCTGTGAATAACACATAAGTTAATTAATTCATTAAAAAGAACATGTTATATCCGGAATCATCTTTATCACACACGCAAAGATTTATAAAAATCGGTCCAGGCGTTTAGGAACCTTACACACATACACGGACAGAAGGAATAAATACACATAACTTTTAACTTTATCAAACCATTTTCACCAAAAACAAATATAATATAATTATACAGATATATCTAAAAACTATTAAATAAAAAAGCACTAAAATAATGCACACTTTGCTGCGACCACATCTTTTTCGGTTAGTATGAATATGAAAGGCTATAGTCCTGCATTGATATTTTTTTAATTATCTTGTCCTTTTCTTGTTCTGCTATTGGACATATTTATCATCTTGTTTCATATCTGGCTATTGCCACTGAGTTTTACCTTTGTAAACTTTTCTTGTTGCTAGTATTTTTATTTTTTGAGTGAAATTTATATCTGGTTATTGCCATGAGTCTGTTAAGGGCGCTGATGACCTAGAAGTTGAGCGCCCTTAAACCAAATCCAAATCCAAATCCAAATTGATGAATAGAAATTCATTAACTGCAACCTATTGCTCACTTAAGTGAATACCATTCATTCGCTGTCACAGAAACTTCTATGTTCACTAAGAAAGCTGAAATGCATTACTGTTGCACTATTTGCAAATAAAAAGTTTGTCCAAATAACAACGTTCTTCCAGATAGCTAGAACTTGTGTAAAACTAATTTAACCGACTTTAAGCGAGGTCAGGCGCTGTGAAGCACATGAGATTATTTTTCAATGCGCTTAGCTCTTTTTTATTACAAATTCAAAGCGACGCACTCCGCTGTAATTAACAGAAACTAATCAGTCGCGGGCTGCTTTCATGTTCTAACAGTGGAAAATACCCAAAAGCGTGAAATAAAATTGCCAGAGGGCAAGGGGCGAGGAAATAAAAGTAGATATTTGAATTTGCTTTAGATTACTAAAAAAGGGTTTATTGCATTCCAAGCACAAGAATGTAAGAGTTACAAAGTGATACATTCCTGACAACCATTTCCTATTATAAAAAGTGTTGTAGTACTGAGGTTCTTAATTAATCTCTATACAGGATGTTTCAAAAATACTTTTACAAACTTCGGGGACATGTTCCTTACTCCGAAACAAGATAAAAATTTCATAGAAACATATATACCAAAATGTATCGATCCCAGGCAACCACAGTTCTCCGGTATCTCCGGTTTCCCCCGCCATCTCATTCCACCGGTGCTCCATCTTCATTCCCTGTATCATCAGTGTTACCGCCTGCGGTGCCGTATGTAGTAAAACGGGCGTTAAGCACTACACACACACACAAGTTTGTAAGTCCTGGGGCTGTCTTATGTAAGGGGAGGTTAAACAGGGAAGAAAAAAAAAAAAAAACAGAAAATAACTGGAATTCAGAATTTTCTCAATCAACATGTATATACCCTGAACGATTTATCTTGTCTCAAGCCTAAAGAAAGAGAAAGAGATATGTTCAAAAGAGAAACAAGCACTCACCCCTCTGGCGTTGGTATTATGGGGAAGGTGGGAGAGGTTCGATCTCATCCATAAAATCAGTGGTGGATTGTGAACAAGTATCAATAGCTCCATCATCTGAGCTCACACTGAAGTAGTCCGACACTGAACGCAATACAATTGAGAGGTAGACTTCCGGCGTTTCTGACTGCAAAATATGCTTTTTACCTCCACTCCTAACTTGCTAGTGGAAACGACATGATCCCTGAGCCATGTTAGCCGTAGAAGGTATATAACTGTCACTTCCTCAAAATTAGGGTTGCTATTGATCTTCAAGGACAGGGATAGAGGTTTGCCTCTTCTGAAGCATGGAGATGGATTTATGATAGTCCTTTGTAGACCAACTGCACACGCGTTGACTAAACAGACATGTCTCTACAATCCGTTGAAGAAGAAGAAGAAGTAGACGAACTTTTCTCCTTAGTAAAATAATTACAAAAATGGAAGGAACATCAATGTTGTGTGCTGGCAGTGTGACATCTTCGAATATGTTTTAATTATTCTAACCCACATTTTATCTTTACTTTCGTTTTGACACCAATAACTTGCAACCTAGAGGAAAATGTATAAAGTAGCAGTTATCACCTTAATTTCCGACGCCTGAACCTGGTGCATAGTAAATTTCACGTTATCTTTCGCCATGCTCTCACATCCCCTCCACACTCACATGCAATCTATATTTAGCCTGTCAGCGATATTAGTGACAATATTCGAGGACTTGCGCTTCCTCTATTCATCCGTGGAAGGCCTTTATCATCTACCCACAGAGAGGAGAGGGGAGTGAAGGGCGACCTCTGAAATCTACCACAATAGCTGCAGCAGCTGGGAGCTCTCTCTCTCTCTCTCTCTCTCCCTCTCCCTCTCTCGCACAAATATTGAAAATATCGATTTGGAGTTTATCTTATGTAACTTGGTAGCTCTGAGGTCGTATGAGAAGTCGCAGTGACCTCCTTTGTTGCTGGTTTTATACATGCTTTTTGTAAGTACATGAAAGGATGCTGCCTTAAAGCAAAGAGGAGTATTAAGGAAAATGAAGCGGCTCGTTCCGAGGGAAAGAGAGGGGAGAAAAAGAGGTATAAAATATCTTATACATAGCCATGGCAAAATATGTGCATTACCTTATACCACCTTTTACTTTCTCTACTACGTACCTACAAGGAGTAGAAGTATTGTATTCCAACCTAAAATTCGATGTCGAGATTTCACCGGAAATATATGTTTTGAGACCACCTGAATCCAAAAAAAAGAGCATTTTTAGAAAAAGGTCTGTGAGTCTGTGGACAGCATAACTCATAAACGAAAATTCGGTTAAAAACCAAAGTCGGTATTTAAGTTTAATGTCTTTCAAGGATGCGACACGAAGATTTTGAAGAAAATAGCCCCACCCTAAACTACCCTTTACATGGAACATTTTTAGAAAATTTTGATTTTCTTGAAAATGGCTCTAACGATTTTGATTAAAATGTCATACGTTTGAGATATTTTTATAAAAAATGAAATTGAATTTTCTGGCTATAACCCCTGTAGTATTCATTCTGGACGACTTTTGCATAACTGGTAAAGCGTTAGAGGTAGACCAAATCATACTATACAAGTATATCTTGCTAAAATACACAATTTATGTCTGAATAAATTTTCTTGTAGGGTGAACCATTTCGGAGATATTCCTTGTTATGTGTGTGAGTTTTGGAAAACTTGGAGAACTTTCGTGAAATGGATCATCGTTGTTCATTTTTTATATGTTAAGTGTGCAAAGACAACAGAATATCAAAGCTTTAAAGCATTGGACTATCGCAGAAAGCCTACTGTATTCTAACATTCCCCTTGCACCCACAAGGAAATAAGCAATAAGATAAGTTGTACAAATGTTTATCTTAACTAACACGAAGAAGATATAGGAAAAGAGTTTGTAAGAATGGTTAGTACAAGAGTAGAGAAAGTCATGTGAGTGCAACACATCAGATTTTTAGAAAACATCTCTGTGGGTATATCCGTATGTGAATAGCATAACTCAAAAACGTGAAGTCCATTAAGTACCAAACTTAGTATTTAAAATTTGGTGATGCCGTGGTTGAGCAGTTAGACAGTTCGCCTATCACCAATGTGGTCGGGTTTCGAACTCTGGGACTCACATGTGGTATTCGTGATGGATGAAGCGGCGCAGGGGCGGGTTCTTTTCCACGTTTTCCAGCTTCTCCCACTCATGCCAGTAACTGATCCATCATCACCTTTCTCTTCATCCATTTCATATCATCTTCTCACACTCACCTTGGTGCTTGACTGACCATCCGCTTCTAAGACTCCACTAGGTTCGTCTGACCCTAGGCACAGACTTGTAACTCCTTTGGAGTGTCAGTCCTCCGTACGGAGAGAGTAGTCAGATAAACAAGAAGAGGAAAAAGAAGTATTGAAGTGTAGCATCTTCCAAGGATTATGATTTTTAACGCAGTCCCCCACTACAGCCAACCCCCCCCCCCCCCCCCCCTCCTTTTATAGAGGAAATTTACTATCTCATACACCGATCTACTTTAATTAAAATGCCTTACACGTAAGATATTTATGCTACAACTAAAATGTAAATCTTGAGTTTACTGAAAATTCCCTCTAAAGTTCTCATTATAACTACAAAATCCTACTCCATAAACATTAGATCGCTTTAGAGTACACCATTTATATCAAGCGATTCTTTTCATAACGATTTCTGAGTTATTTCTTCTTACTTACTGGCTTGAAATTAGAAACACTTACACTTTTCTCGTTTGTTTTCTTATATAGTGGATATATAATGAACGGAGTTTCAAGGCCATCACATAATGACTACCTCTTAAGAGATTTCAGTATCTCTTGTCTACCGCATTCCCCTGTTTCATTGTAGCTATAAGGAAATACGAGATAATAAAACTATTTGCAGAAATAGCTTCAATCACACATTTCAATAGGGACTCAAGAGAAACTGGATCGATAATGAAGTTTAAACCTATCTAACGTGTGCAGTCACATGAATTCTTTACTCTTGTACTATTCTTAAAAAAAAAAAAAAAAAAAAAACATTCTCTTCTATCTGCTTCATATTAATCGACATAGACATTCCTAGGAAGACACACTCCTTAGACGCTGTGGACTGCTGATAATCGATCACACACACATTTGTAAGACTATAATACACTAGGAAAAGGCTCACGTTGTAGAATTGCGTGCTCTTTTGTTAACATAAATTCCGACTACTTCATGTCTACTGCATAAAAATGTCAACATCATATTGCCAAATTAGAAGCTACTCACTCGTCTATGAAACACATTTTTACGCTGTGGCTTGCTAAATTCAAACAAGTCTTTTCCCTTTAAAAGTTTTAGAACTTTTGATTAACATAAAGTAGATACAACAATGAGCTTGTATTTGGTGTAAGAGCGGGTGGAGAAACTCCTATGTTAGTAACACATCAGTTTTCAAGGATAAATCAAGTATAATAGGAGTCTGCATAGTATATAAATAATTTCTCCTTTCCATCCCCCTATGTTACAGTACCTACCTATATTTAATATGCTTCTGTTGTTACTTTATTGAGACAAATGAACAACTGCCCACGTTTGTGTATTGCCAAGTTTGATAAAGTAACACATGAATAACAACATTAATAGCCATTAGACAAAAGTTTGAGCTTCAGTTTAACAATTTATAGGCAGGATATGGTGATAGCATTAATAATACATATAATATAATAGTAGTTTCATGCAATGCAAACTCATAAATACAGATCATATAGAAATATCTTGTTTGCACATTTAAGGTCTACATGAGTGGTATATAAGAATGTTTACAGAGCCATGTATGGTGTCATTACAATTTTCCTGATGTTGGTAGTTTGAATAGGAAATTGCATTGGTTGCTAGGAAGACATTCAAAGGGATTTCAAAATACATACCGCCAGTGAAGAAACAAGAACCATGGTGATAAAAGAAGAATAGTTACTTTTATATAAGCAATTATCAAAACCTATTTTGAGGTATAGTTTGCAGATCTGGGGCACCAAGAAATCAAATATTAAAATTATACAAAATTTTCAAAATAAAGCACTAGTGGTATCGTTAATGCACCATAGTACATCAGGAACGATACCTGATACTAGATTGTGATACTACTGATTAAAACTATGAGGTACTTTTAGAAATAAATAAATAAAATCATTAAATTTACATTGTCTGTTCCATTTATACCCATCTCAGCAGCTGTTTAACTATTACACTTGAATTTTACATGATGTGGATTCATACCTTCATACGATAATTCATTTATCTACCTTTATTCCTACCTAGGTGTTGTATTCATAATATTAAATTAAATAGTTCATTTGTATTAGTCACTGTAGTGCGATTATTGGGTTAAAAGACTTCACAAGGTGTTCTGGATATCCTCTTTTATGCAATGCTATGATGTAAAACGCTGTAAGAGCACATATTTGAACATCAAAGGCCACAGGAACCATTTAAATGCTTGTAAGGTTCCATTTACTTGTTTACTTAAGTGGCTCCAAGATTTAGATCAAAGCCTAAGCATCATACTGTGTGACGCTCCGAAAATTGAGCTGTCAAAAGACTGTCGGAAGGACCAAGTGAAGGAAGAGATTTAATTTCGTAAAGGAGCTGCAATTTCCTCCTTTCTTGCAACTCCACCTTGATGACATGCTCCTCGATTAGGTCGAGATTAATCGCTATGTCATACCTTGTCAAAACTGCGTCATAGCTGCTTCACCCCCTTAGTGATCTCTCTCCTGCGAGATAATCATACAATGTGACAGCACGTATTGTTACCAAACATCTCATCTAGCTCATTACTGATGCCTTATACAGTTGAATCTGTACATCCTCTTCATGTAGCCTCGCATTAGTTCTGCAGATATTTATTCTGTGTATAATTTTCAGATACATTCAAGTAGAACAGAAACTATTGGGATAATACGTTAAAACATCAGATGTATTGCATTCCCATGACTTACTCTGCTCTTGTATAAACTATTCTTACAAACATCAAACATGCCGCTACTTCATGTTAATCAAGATAAACGTTTGAAGAAGTCATCCTATTGCTAATTTTTTTGTAACTGCAAGGGGAATGTAGAAATTAGGAAAACTTTAAGAGAGTCAAATCTTTTAAAGTCGGTCGCTAAAGTCGGTCAAAATTTCATTTTCTTTGTATGCTCAAGACAAACAAATGAATAACAACTTCCCATTTGAGAAAAGTATAATTATTGGAATACGCAGAACAATAATAATGAATACAGATACAGAATATTTCCAAAATGGTACCAAAAAAAAAAAAAAATAAATAAATAAATAAAAAGAATCCTGTACTTCATATAAATTGTGTGTTTTAACGACACAAAGTCGTCTGTCTCTTACTATGTACAATTATGCGACTGTCCTCTAGAATAAAGAGGAATTCTGAGGACATCCCTCGAAAATTCAAGATACAAATTTTATTTTGCATGAAAATATCTTAACCTTGTAGTGTTTTAATAAACTAATTTAGATCCATTTGTGAAAATTCCACAAATTACACAATGTTCCATGTAAGAGATACTCTCGGGTAGGGCTTATTCTTGAAAACCTTCCTTTCGTATCCTTGAAAGATGCTGACACAAAACTTAATAGCGGATGGCCCAACACAACAACCAATCAGAGGCTTGCCACAGCTTGAAGAGATGTATAGTTAAAGGCGCTGTGAAGTCACGCTGTAAAGCTGGGAATATAAATTGTGCCCACGGAATTTATTTGCACAACAGGAAAGAGAATAACCGTTGGCCACGGTGTCTTACTTATTCATATTCATATACCGTTCAATGTTTTAAGCTTCAATGTGAAATTTCACATCACATACACGATTTTATGTTCGCTGAATAAAAACAATTTGGAAATTTTACAGGGCGTGTGTGTCCATGAATAGCTTAAATAAGAAACGGGGTATATTAAAATTATTTAAACGTTTTAAATTTAATTTCATTATAGAGCCGAATGTCGAATATGTAATTTCCATCCTTGCTGCGAATTGGTTCTGGATTTATAATGTTAATGTTGTTTTCTTTACGTTGATATTACGATCAAGAAAATATATTTTCTTTGAACTTACAGACACATTACGTCCGTCACCCTTGTACACAAGTATGAGCTGGCAAATCGACCTTTGAGACCACCTGGCATAACCTACCGATAAGCTACCTTGCCTTCCCAGCGCGGCTAGGAACACGTGTCTCGGCAACATTCGGAGTCGGCTATACATGCTTCTGCACAAACTATTCCTACAAACACTTATTCTCTTGTTTAGCACATCTTTGTGGACAACATTACCTTATTGCATATTTTCCTGTGTGCAGAATGGAATAGTAATTCACATTCCATATAACCGAAAGACAGATAAATACCAAACATGGTATTTAAGTTAAGTACCTCTCAAAGAACCTACACGAACATTTTAAAGTATTTCCACTTTAAAATACGCCCAACTACATACCCCTATTCCACATTGTATCTGCGAGGAAATATTTAATAAGGCATTCCCATAAAATTTATCTTGACTAACGTGAAGTAGATAGAAGGATCCGCTTTTTAAACAGTAATTTGTTAAATAATGAGGAGAGTAAGTTGTTTGAATTTAGTACTTAATTTTAAAGTACAGTCGGTGTTAAATATTTTGTCACGAAGTCATAGAATGAATATAGAATTACAAGGCCAGCCATTCTGCATCGTTTTAGTAGAATAAAAAATAGATGATAGTATGTAGAGAAATATTATGTGAATGTTACACCACAGGTTTTTTTTTTTTAACTGCCATGAATTTTCTGTGTTGTATATGAAACATTTTAGGTGTAATAATTCAATATCTCAAAATAATGTTAGTTTTGAAGGGAATCATCACTTGAGAATAAAAATTGAGTAAAAAGTCTTGGAAATTGGCAAAAATGATATAGGAAACATTGCATGTAGTTTCAGATGTGAACATGTTCGAATTATTACGGTTCTGTTTTTCATCGACGACTACTTATGTTGCATATGGGGTGCTGGCGGCTATTCATGTATATCCGCGCCCTCCCTCCACAATCATCAAAACGGCTGACTTATTCTTTTCTTGCTGTCTCTTGGGTCGCCTCGAGTCAAGTTGGATTTCATTTTACATCAGCTGCGAAACATGAAACGGCAAGAGATTATTTGAAGCTTGGTTCTGCGCATGCTTGGCGGAGCAATTTCGAGGATGTAATCGATTTATAAGTGGCAGGCAGACGGTGCTAAGATGACGCCTTGGGGAAAGGAAATCCAATATCGACAGCCGAATCATCCGGCATCGCCGCGTCTACGCTACGGGCAGCTGCATCCAGCTTTATCTTTTAGCCTCGGTGAGTTTTATAACCGATCAGCCAACAAAGAACTTTAATGCTCACGACGATTCTTCTCCACTTCTACAATCTGAAAAATATATATTCTCATTAGTGGAAGGATGGATAAGGAATGTCATTACTTACTGTGACAGAATGACAAAATCCGTCCGGTTACTTTTTTTTTTCTCTTTATCTTTTAAAATATTATCAAAAATACAGTTTTCTTCTCGTCGTTAACATAGTCTACTGTCTTTCGTACTATCACAACGTTTACTTCCCGTAACCTTGCTCAGTCGTTTCAGTGCAATGTCCGATCACTCGACGCTTGTGAAAATCTTCCCGACAATCGACGTGTCTTTCACGAAGACACACATGCACAGCTGTCTCACGGTCACTCGCACACCGACCAACTCATGTCTGTAACTGTAAAACTCACCCACTGCTATTTCCTGACCTCCTCGTATAGTGAGGATGACGTTACATAGATCCTTCGCGAGCTGTGACGTATTCAGGTCTTTCTCTTAGGCACCGGAGAAAACCCCCTTTGTGTAGCCACTTCGATTGTTGTTAGTCACGTGTTCACTCATGCAAATGGTGTGAGGAAGGTTGACCTTGAGCAGGCTTGTAGCGTGAAACAGCTTTTAATTGCGAATTTAATGCTTCACATTATGTCTAAATAAGTGGAGGAAATTCCACCGGAAATAAAATTTTGAGACTCTCTGTACCCAAAGACAAGTATTTTTAGAAAAAGGTCCTAATGTGTGTGTCTATAAATGTTCACGTCAGTGTACAGCATAACTAAAAAGAAAAGTCGCTTAAGTAAATACGTTTTCTATGGGATTCTAGTTACTCAGCTATAGGGTTTATCATGTTTACACCGGGCGAGCGCGTGGCTTATCTGTTTACAGTTTTAACTGCCCGGCGCCGACCACCGTGGGGCATGACCGCTGAATATTTAAATAAAAATAAGATAAACAGTCACATAGCTGGATAATTATATTGTTATGAATTTGTCATCCCTTTTAACGCTTCTTTTAGGCATTAAAGTTAACATATTCAGCGAATAGCTCTTAAGAATGGTTTGAGCCACAGCTTGTTTGTTGTATGCTTAAGAAAACTTCAGAACAAAAACAGTTTAAGCAATTATATTAGCTTAGAGATTCAAATGCTGAAAAGAACAAAATTCACATAAAATTTTCTTACCAACCATGTTATTTACAAAGTTTGTAATTTTTAGACAACGTGGTATAGCGCTTGCAATTTCAAATCATTTAATTTCAAATGTAAACACATCATTGGATAAATTAGGCAAACCAATTTCAGGAATTTATCAGATAGAATTGTGACGGAATTTATATTAGATAACCCCGAGACAAAACAGCCCACCGGGGCTAAGGTCCACCACATGAACCGCTACGTCCTCCACCTCTGCCCGTCACAGGCATCATGAGTGGGGTGCAGTAATAAAGGCGGGACGTGGTCAGCACCTCGGTCCTTCTCGATAGGTTAGGTGGTCTTCTCTACCAGGGTCCGCTACTTTTGAATCAAATAGTTCCTCAACTGGCCCCTTCGATGACCTGATGAGGCTGAGTGTGCCGTGTGCTAGATCTCTCAGCGGGGGCAAAAATCCCCACGCCTGTACCGGGGTTCAAACCCCACTCCTCCATTTCGCTCAGGACCACCATCCGCCGTGGTCTAGGTGTAATATGCTGGTCTCTGTTCCAGAGATTGTAGGTTCAACTCCTTCAGAAGGGAAATAAACACGATGGTCCTTTGTCATAGTAGATTTACCACCCGTAAAAGAACTAAGTCTAATTAAGGAGAGAGGGGGGGGGGGGCAGGTGGTTTAGTCGCTGGATTATCGTTTTCCCATCGTGTAATTCTAAAATGTGTAGTTTCTAAATTAGTGAAGCAGTCTTCATGAAAATTAACTGACATAATATTAAATTTATCTATTAATCAGAAAAAACAGCTGTGTTTTAAATTTTACATCTTTTGTTACTACTGTATTAATTGTTATAATTATACATATTTTAATTACTTTTCTCAGTTAATGCTATAAAGTTAGAGATTTCATACTCCTACGCCCTATTGAAAAATTTCTCAAAATTAATATGAGACACCAATTCCTATTGTGGGCCGTCGCCTTTATACCAAACATTTTTATTTATAAAATTTCAAAATATAAACTATTTTAACATAGTAATTTTTTTCAAAATGTCAATATTATGTAAAAGTTCAGTTTAGACTAACAAATATGCATGTAGATGCACTAGGAACAAATGTCGTGTGGTTCTATCAAATGGTTTTGAAAATAAGACTTTTGTGTGAATAAGAACCAACAGTTGAGAAAACTAACATTTAAAAAATGCGTTTCTGCCACGTCTATTAAACCTATACACTTAAAGTGGCGATTATCACAATATCAATGAAAAACAAACTTTATGATAAATTTTGAAGTATCTCTAATTTATTTCAGAAGAAAGAAGAAAATTGAACTTTTTTTCCCCATAGTATACTTACGTTAAAAAGCCTCTGAACAAAATTAAATGTTCTTTCATACCCAATATAGAACAGAATGCTATATACTCATGTTAGAAAACCTCTGAATAAAATTAAATGCTCTTTCACATCCGATGTAGAATGGGATGCTGAAAACCATAGCCGTTAAAGGGCGTCCATATATAAAATATTCAGTCTCAATTTCTCTCAGTACGTTTGGTAAGCAGTAGCGAAATTAAAAAGGACGGCGGCCTATCTGGACACAGCACATGTCCATGGAGCGAAGAGAAATCTTGTTTCACTTCATGCCTTCCTTAACAAACTTACTGCTAATTAGAGTGGTTCTCAACATTAACTTAAATTGGCTGACTCAGTTTCAGATTTTATATTTAGATTACGAATAAAGTAATAGGATTTAAAGTTGGTCTCTTCGTTTCCAGCGACTTAGCATTGCTTGCATTTTCAAGTAGCCGCAGCGCCACTCCGGAAAATTAAATACCTGATTCTGAAGCGGAGATTGCTGTTCTTCTCAAACAAGTGAGTGCGTGTGCTGATTATGCTAAAAATGTTGCATATTTCCTGATACAGAAAGCGAATTTAGTAAGAAACTGATAGTCCTAAACAGTGCATTTTACTAAATCCGTTTTGTGTACGATGCAGCAGGTAAAATAATTTTTAAAGAACGAGTAGCTTCATGAAGGCTTTGGAATATCAGACACATTGCGTGACCATAAGAAAAAATGACTTTCCAGTTGAGAAAAGTATTAAGTATATGAAAATTGAAACCAATAACAGGAAATATCTCGAAATACTTAACTTGGGAAAAAAAAAAACTACAAAATGATACACTGTGTTTTAACAAGACCTACTATTTATACTCTTAGTAACCATTTGTCTCTATTTTATGGTTTGTGTATAGGTTGAAAGAGTCAATTTTTTTTCTTTGTTATTATTTTGTGAAGAAAAAAAAAACAAAAAAAACACCGACAACGCTTAGTATATTGTGTGGGATGGCAAACTGATTGTTTTTCAAATAGAAACCCCTATCCGGAAATGCACGGTTTGGGCGCTTGCATAGAAATGTGAGATGGGTGTGCGTTCACATTACGTCAAGAAACTCAACAACGAGCCGTCTACATTACAAATAGGCTTCGAACTGTGTACCTCCTACGTCATTGCAGAGCCTATATCGGCGGTGGTGAACCTTATGTACAATAGCTGCGGTTGTCTTTGGAGATTTTCAATCCCTCCGTAGACTTGAGTCACGAGGCCCTCCGCTGACGTCACAGGAATGCCATACATCGTACTCTTCATACAACTCCACAGAAAACAGTCGAGAGGTGTCAGATATGCCAACCGTGCTCGCCATGGAACTGATCCACCTTTGCCAATCGGTCGATTTGAATATGCGACGTTGAGGTGATTCAGCACATTTACATCCAAATATGCTGCCTCTCATGTCGGCCATTTCCACATTTCACATGTATTCTGAGACCTCCTGAATCTAATAAAGGTAATTTTTTAGAAGAAGGTCCGTGTATGTGTCCGTGTATCCGTCTGTAAACAGTCTAACACAAAAACGAAAAATGGTTTAAATAGTAAACTTAGTATTTTAGTTCAGCATCTTCCAAGGATGTGATATAAACGATTTTTAAGAAAGTATCTCCACCTGAGACTAACGTTTACGTAGAACATTTTTAGAAAGTTATGATTTCCTCAAACATGGCTGTAGCGATTTCGACTAAAGTACCGCATTTTTAATACATTCTTATTAAAAAAAAAAAAAAAAAAAAAAACCGCAATGCCATAGCCCTTCGTGCATTAAGACAGCTGCAGAACGCAACGGGGCAGTTCCTATAAAGCGCACGTCATTGGTGAGAGTGAACTTCGTTCTGCCCATCAAGAACACGAGCAATGAGAGGTAGTTCCCGGGCTTTAGCGTGTGCAGTCTGTGATAATATCCAATAAGACATAAACAACCGAAAAGGTCTTACAATACTTTCTATTTTACTTTTCCAGGGAATAAACTCGCTCCTGTAAATGCTGCTAACATTATAGATTGCAAAGTGCCGTACAGAATCCATGCAAATATGAGGGCGTTTAGTGTTTCATTTGTATTCACTAGTTTCTTATTACTGCTGTATTTTATTATCATTAGTTTGGTCACCCACTGACGTTCCTTCATAGGAATTGCGCCGTTACATTGGGCAACTATCTTAACGCACAAAGGGATGTCTACCTATGCCAAAGACGGATGAGTTGGGCCACCTGGTATATCTTGAATTTTCTGAGAATGTCCTCAGAAGCCCTTTGCAATTGGGATGACTTCTGCTTATCCGTTAACCGTAAGAGATGGACAAAACCTTACTACACAAAAATATAGATATCGTTAAAAAACAGAACGTCTAATGTATTTGTTATGGAGCAAGCCATTTCGGAGATAGGTCTTGTTATTGATGTGCATTTTCCACAACTTGTACTTTTCTCAAATGGGAGGTCGTTATCCATCTTTTTATCTCTTGGCCATGCACAGAGAGGGAAATTTCAAAGTCGTCTTTTTTTTTTTTTTTTTTTTTTTTTTTTTTTTTTTGTGGTGGGGAAAAAGGCTACTTACGTCCTAACCGCATGCAAGCATGCGAGTGTAGGACTCCTACCCGGGCTTCGAACCCGGGCAGCCTACTCACTAAAAAAACCCCACCGGAAATATTGAGGTCAAAACCTCATTGCTGCAGTACCGCATAGATGCACCAAGATTACTACAGTCGTCACATAGCGAATCAGTTTTTAAAGATCTGACTATAGTTCAAAGCTATTCCCCCTGCACCCGCCAGAAAATTAGCAAATGATTAGTACAAATATTTTAATATGAAGAAGATAAAGAAGTGGTGGTAAGAATAGTTTGTACAGAGTATAAAAGTCATGTGAGTGCAACATATCAGAGTTTTATTTCAATGGATATCAAAATATACATATATTTCAAATGAAGCCTTAACATTGAAATGCAATACCTCCTCTTGCCCAACACAGACAGAAAGCAAAAGGCAAGCGATTTCTATAAAGCTGATTGTGAGCTAAATAAAATTCGGTTTTACTTCCTGGGGATCAGAGACTATGAGCAAATCCAAAGCTTTCCCCTTCCCATGTAGCGAGCATTGGCACACTATACTTTGTTAACTATAATTAACCTTTGAATTATTAAGCCTGTGTGGTATTTTCGACCAGCTAAAGCATACAGCTGTTTGTGATACAATATGTATTGCAGTTTTCGGCTTTAAAACAACACGCAGTCCAGTTCCCACGAAAAGGTAGAGCGAGTGAGCGAGCGAGGGATTTGTAGCAGCTAAGCTGTGTGGATCTAACCGTATAATGCAGCGCCATGTTGTACCGCCATGGGGATTGGGAATCCGACTCGGACAAACCCTGCATCATGTTCCGTTTTCATGTTCGTGTGACTTAATGAAACATTACGATTGCATTGACATTTTCTTGCTTCCGTAAATCCATTAACTGACATATATTCTTAAGCTCTTACAAAGTGGGATGACGCCTATGGCGGGTCGTGGCGCGCAGTCTTGGGTTCGATTCCCGTAGCCGATCTTTTGCACTAGAGTAGGACTCCACCAAAACTACGGTTCGGTTAGTTTGGTATAGCGCATAAATGTTAGTAAATGGTAGGATTACTATTGATAGCATTGGTAGGGAGAGAAACACAATACAAAATAAGAAATTACGAAATTCAAACAGAATGATCGTCCAAAAACTGTGATCATGAGGTTGGTCTTTGTGATCAAAATAAAAATTGTATGGGAGGTAGGATTGAAACTGGACAATGCAATGCCACAGCTGGAATTTGAACCACAGACCCTCCGTTTACAAGGCGGGTGGTCTAACCATTAAGCTACTGTGACAGCGGCGAGTCTATGGTTCAAATCCCAGCTGTGGCATTGAGTTTTTCAGTTCCAATTCTACCTCTCAAATATTGCCCACACACGACTTATGTGTTTAACAGCACCAACAGTATATTTATTGGCATAAGTAAATAATAATAGAAATTGAGGTGGAATCAGGACTGAAAAATTCAATGTCATAGCCGGGTTAGAGCCACGGATCTTGCGCTTATCGAACGGCTGCTTTATCCACTAAGCTACCATGGTTTGCCAGAACGACATTAAATTCCCCAGCTGATTCGTACGTTAGACCACAAGGGAAAATACCCCAAGGGCGACTTACAATTGTAAGTACTTTATGTTACTTTTAGATGGTAATGTGTGGGCAATGTTTAAGAGGTGGAATCAGCTCTGAAAAATTCAATGCCATAGCCGGGATTTGAACCACGGATCTTCCACTTATCATTACCGCTGATAAAGGATCTGCAATGACTTAGAAGGCACACAGTTCGAAGCCCGTTTGTAATATAAGCAGCTAGATGTTGGGTTTATTGACGAAATATGAACGTATCCTCTCACACTTTGATGTACAGCTTCCAAATCGTGCATTTTCAAACAGATGTTCCTATTTGAAAATCAATCACTTTGCCATCCCGCACAACGTGCTAAGCTTTTACATAACACTCTCGCATGTGCTTCTCTACTTCCTCTTCTACAAACAATTCATACAATCTCTATATCTTGGAAATAGAAATCCAACGTATTACATTCACATTGGGTTCTCTAGTCCTTTTCTTTGTGAAATACAATCACACTTTCTTCCCTATTCCTCTTCTACAAGGGATTTATACAATTTTTGTATGATCGAAATAGAAATGGAACATATTAAATGTACACGGATTTCTCTACTCGCCTTTCTTCCTATAGTGTTTGTGATTGATTAACATGCGTTTGTATAGTGTCTTCCCCGTGTTTTATTTATATATATATATATATATATATATATATATATATATATATATTTTTTTTTTTTTTTTTTTTTTTTTTTTTTTTTTTTTGCTTTGTGCGTTATTGTACCCTAACAGTTTAATTCTTTGAGTGCATTAAATAATTTCTTTTTAAATCTCTCCAAAGAAAAACAAGGCTATTGCACAAATGCAATCTAAGTCTACAAGGTGTAGGGATAAATCTCAGACTATGGGCAACGCTGAGTATTAAGTAACATCAGACAATAATACGTATACACTGTGATATAAATACACAAATAATATGTTCTAATAACCCTTTTGCCAAAGTGAGACAGTTAAAATTCCTGTGCTGCAAACTGAAAATAGAGATATTTGTGGATAAGTAGTTTATCGGCGTATTTTCAGATTTCTGGCTAGAGATGAGAGGGAATGTATGGAGGTATGTTCAGCACGAGTATGTAGAGCTATGTAGCGTGTGCGGATCGTTTGATTAGCCGATAAAAGCGTGATTAAAACAGAGAGAAGGCGAGCGAGATAATAAAATCATTAATGAAGCTTCTCCAAATTTCGAAAGCAACTTGTTCAAAAGTGATTTTCGGTAATCAGGCGATAAAAGCTCCGCTGTTCTGGCACGAAACTGGAGCGAAACATAATAGCCATCATCGCAGATTTCTCTCTGCTACCTGGCATAACGAGGTCTTCGTCGATCTTTCGAGAACGTTATAATTGCACATCTCAGGTTCCTGGCAGGGATAGCGATGGCTGCTTTCTGTATTTACCGTTTTATTAAACGCACATTAAATATCTTCCTTGCGAAGGCAACGTAATGATGCAAATGTGACAGTTTTATCAAAATCAAGTTTATATGTATGTCCATTGCCCAGTACAATAAATAACCTTTAGTGATTGTTCAAGGGAAAATAAAAGTACCTATTCTATTAATGTTAAATTTCTAACTTTATGAAATATCTCAAAAACTACTTAAGACGTCAGATTGAAATATTTTTTAAAACGTAGATGGATGTCTTCGAAGTTCACTCATTTGCTTTCATATAATTAGTTTAGTTATTAAGGGAATGCTACACTGAAATTTAGCGGACATTTCGCCAAAATTGATATTTGAATTTTATAACTTTAAAAACACTTAGGAGTCATAAAGACAAAACGTATTTTCCCTTTCTATATTATAAATACATAAATTTACACAATATAGGTTACAAATTCAGACTAAAATATTCTCAGTTTGAAAGTCCAGGTATTTGAAAATTATTTTTTTCAGCATGTAAACTTTTTCAAAATACTCCAGCCGATGCAGGTTTTATCCAATTCTTCTGAAATTTGTGGTGTAATTTTTAAGAACACAGACAGTTAAATCTGTCACATAACGTTTTCTTTCCTTTTATTGCTTTTTGTGTTATCCATTTTAAGGCTATACAGGATGAAAGGGAAGTCATTACATAATTCCTGCTAATATGTACTTCATAGAAGCATTACTAATAAAAAAGTATAATGGCATTTTGTGCTTTGATTAACCGATTTCGAAAAAAATAAATGGTTTTTGATCCAACTTGGATGCGTAATTCCATAGGAATGTACGAAGATAACAGTTTGTTAGTTGTAAGATGCGTAGAGCAACTTATTTCTGACATAACTTCGGTAGTAATTATGGGACATCACACAGGCTTTCGAAATAATTAATGACTTAAAAGACGTGAAGGAATACTCCAAGCAGCTTCTTCACACGTGCGGTAAGTCGACAACGTTGCGTTGATACTGGTCAGGGAATTTATCTGGTTTGTGAATGTAAACAAGTCTGGCACTTTCACTTTCGCTTTAATGTTTTTGGAGCTAACGCTTATGATTGGCCTACTCTCGCGCAGTAAACACAGGACAAGTGAGTGAGTGATTAGGTTTTAAGGGCCCGTCGACAGCTAGGTCATTAGGGCCCCTAAAACACAGGACAAGGTAGGGTGTTTTTTTTTGTGTTATCAACAAGCACTGTTACTGCGTTTGCTTATGTACTTAGCTAGGGAAAGTGACGCCCACACAATCTGCAGTGTTGCCAGCTTGTTTTCGAGAAAGCTAAAATACCTCCGTGGAAATGGTCAGAGACAAAAACGTAAGATACAAAATGTGTTCCAAATATTGAGATCTATCACTGGTTTAAATTAATGCAATGACTTCCCTTCCACCCGGTATAAAGGTCCAGAAAATTAGACATATTAAATGACAGAATTTAAAACATGTTCATTAGTAATACAAAAGCATAACAGAATTGCATCGAAAAAGCTAATGTCACGACCTTGCCTGTAGATAGATTGTCTTTGCCTTCTTTGATTCTTCTCTTTCAATCTACTATTTCGATTGTTCCTCCGTCTTCAGGTGCGAAATGATGGATTCATGTTTCGTTCATGGTAAAAACTCAGCTTTTTGTCAGCTTTATGTTAACACAGCACGCAGGGTTTTTTCTGTCAATTGCAATCTGCGTTTAGATTTTGCGATCTTCAGTTTGCAAAACAATTGTTCACAGACATATATGTCGAGCCAAATATAACACTAATTTGCACATTATATGAGGGAAGAGATGTAAATGGCATATCAAGTTATCTAAATAAATTTAAACCCATATTATTTTGTAATTGTAATTTCAGAATTACGCTTGTCTTTACATTTCCAACCTCAATTTGTAATTGTGGTTTTACACAATGACTTCTAAGGTCTTAGATTTTATAAAAGAAGTGCATTTTCTAAAGCAGCTTAGGGATGCTACCTTTCCATCAGGACAACTCCTCAATTAGAGCCTCAGAGACCTAAGGAGACTGTATGCACTCGTACCGGGGATCGAACCAGGGTCCTCCGCACCAGAGGCAGGCGCTCTGCCAACCGCACTATGCTAAGAATAGTAAAATAACAGCTTACAAACTTATAACTTTGTCGCTTCCTTTAGATTCAATGGTTTTCCATTGTTAGACCAGAAGTTTCATTGGGCCTTGAAGAGCACTTAAGGTGACTGCATTCAGAGTATAGAGACTATTTAAAATCCTATTCTTCCCCTTTCTTAAGGTTGTGTCATGACACGAAGCCACTGTCACTGGAGCTACCCCTACTGATCCTTTGTTTAAGCGTGCTTATTACAATAGTGAATGCCGCAGCATTCTTCAAAGTTCTTCATAAAGCTATTCCCTATAACTTCACAAGCAGCTTATTTCTATGTGAATTTTGGTTGAATTTTGGACACTAACTTTGTTCTTAAATCATTTCGTTTGTATCCACAATCAATTTTATTTTCTCTACCACACACGTAGTAGGCAGAGAAGGTATTGAATTCCATCCAATAGTTCATATTTTCATGAGGAAAGAAATATACAGGCTGTCCCAGAATTTGACCGACCAACTTCGGGAGCTGATAGGTAACATTATTTTAAACACTTTTTATTAAGAGCGGAATTTTGATGTGGTGCTTCGTTTAAGCGCTAGACATTTAATGCCATTTACCTACTGCCTCCCACCCAGTTTAAGTATTTATGGCAAAATCAAGAATGTAAATTAGTATTGCGTTTATCTTAGTAAGGCACACAATCTTAATCATAGAAACAAACACAAAACACACAAACATCTCATTGCTTACAGTTAATCACAGCTTTACTATTCAAAGCAAACTGATGCGGGGATTATCACCCCTCCTCAATTCCGCTATCCTATGCGGAATGCTGCTCTCAGTTTATTTCTGCTCCGGACTGCTCGGCATGGATCTTAACCCCAGGGTATGCGTGAGTATTTGCAATAGCCGGAACTCTCCTTAAAACACTTTTATTTACGATCAAGTAACGTTTTAGATTTGCCGATCGCTATTAGAATTTTGTTACGTCTATACTGTGACCGAAGATTGTTACTCGAAACTGTGGTGTGTCGACGCACTCGAGGTCCGGAAGATAAGTCCAACTGACCTACTCGCTCGCGATCTAGAAGGCCAGTGTCTCACCAACCTGCTCTCTCCGGGTTCTGGAAGGCAAGTGTCTGTGCATCGTGACACTATCTATGCCTTTCACTCCCTTAATTACCCCTTCGAAGAAGTCTCCGCGACCATGCCTGGTTTTCCTCTCCAACATCTGCACTAAGCTAATTCCAGCAAAAATGGAATTACCAGGCCTCGCCTGACTACCTGACGCTTGCCCCTAATGACTTGTCTGTAACATTTCGTGCCTTTTGACAATTTTAACCGTAACTAATCCTACCAGATTTTGTACCTTTATCCACGCAACGATTTTTAACATTTCCTGATTACTTAATTCTGCCATGTGACGCAGTATTATGTCCATAATTATGGCGTTCACAATTTCAGCTTCAAAACGTTGGAACGCATGCTCATTGCGATTAACACAAAGGGTGCATCGGCGTACCCCAATTTGCCATACTCTCGCAAAGACACCAGTCATTTTTCTGGTTTAAAAGTTTGTCGGTCTAATTTTTAATATTAAACCTGTGATTAACTGTAGACAATGAGAAGTTTGTGTTTTGTTTATGTTACACAGATTCACTGAATCTTAATACACACTCCGCGAGATAAACAGAGTAGGCCGTGCTCAAATCAATAATTACCAACAGTAATCATGGCGGCTAGCTTAAGCAACTGTACTGATTCTGAAATCGAAGAAAATTGGAACATATGCTGTACTTCTCTCATACATGAAAATTCTAAAGAGAGATACGAAAGATGTTATAGTTAATGTATGCTAGTTTATTCCAACCTTCAAGGCACCATAGAAAGATGAATGTTATGTTTCAAGGCTAGTATTTCATATTTCATTCACACGCCACATTAAATTAATCTCCCAAAAATTGTATGCAATACAAATGAGTTACATGTTTTTTACCAAGCCTCGGAAGCTGAGAAGACTTCACTACGTCTCGTGTTTTCGAAGTTTTCCTCGGTCCAGTGAAAATCACGCATCATCCTTATATCGCAGTATACTATTGTCAATACATCAGATATTTTTATTAGCACCGTTGGATGCGAATTGGCCACAGAAGCTCCGTGAGTATTCGAGTGTTCCGAAGTCACATTTAGCAGCCAGTCACTGAGATTGTGTAGAAATCGAACACTATATAACCGTGGGAGCTGGAGATGGACGCTAATGCCATGGGGACGAGAGGAAGGGAGTTGCAAGAAGTGGTGCAGACTTAAAGGGGCAAAAATCTAGCAAGTGGATTGTTCTGTCGAAGCCAAGAAGCATGAACAATAGATGCGTCCACTATCGATCCGACCTGATTGAGGTGCACTGGAGCGAAAGTTTAGTATGGCTGTTTAACGGCATCCTTAAAGCACTTAGCGGCTGCTGAATTAATGGTCCCACGGACGCTTTATAGATTGACCCCGTTAGAGTTTCACAGACCAATGTTTTTGTTCTACCTCAATTATTGTGTGCTGAAGTCATGTTTACGGTTCAATAACAAAATTCTGATGGCATGTACTCATATTACTCTCTTTACTCTTGTACTAACTGTTCTTACAAACTCTTATTCCTTTATCTTCATGTTAGTCGGGATAAGCATTAATTAAGCATTATTGCTGATTTTCTTGTAAGTGAAACAAAAATATGGGAATACAGTAGGCCTTGAGCGATAGTCAAATCTTTTAAAGCTTTGAAGTTCCGTTCTCTTTGCGGGACCAAGAGATAAATAAGTGAATAAGGACCTTCCATTTGACAATAACGAGTAATATTGAGAAATGATGTGCATTTCTCATATTTGTATGAGGTGTATATTTTTGTATAGTAAGATTTTGTTTCCTGTTATTTACCAGTTATGAATGAAAAGGACTTCAGAGATTATGCCTAGAAAATTCAAGATATACATGCATTTCGTTTTTCATAAAAGTGTCTAAAAGTTATCTTGATCAAAATCAGTATATTTTGAAAAAATCAAAATTTTCGAACAATTTTCCTTTTGCGTAAAGAATAACTTCAGTGTTGGGAGCTTCTTAAAAGCTTTTTGTGTCGGATCATTGGAAGGAGGATAGGTTTTATCCTATTTTATGAAATGTTCTCATCTTATTTTTAATGTAGTGATATTTTCTTATAAACCTTTGTTTACTTGCTCGCTACTTACATATAACACGTAGAGGAAGTATTAATTTCATACAAAAATTCAATACCGGAGTTTTACTCCAAGTACATGTTTAGAGATTACGTAAAGAAATTCAAAGCAGTTTTATAAAACGGTCTATACGTGTGTGTTGGTGTGTGTTTCTATGAATATCGTAATTCAAAAGAAAAATGTCAAATATCAAAGTTTGCACATTTCGAGGATGCCTGAGTAAGATATTTAAGAACATCCTCATACCCACGTCCACATACATCTTTTGTAAATTTCCGTATATTATAAAAGCACATACGGCCTTTTGAACACGTACGATTGAAGGGATCAATGTGTGCGTACATTTAAATACACTCATTTACTCAAATGCCCGGCAAACTGGTTTAGAATTGAAAGTACAACCATACAACGTCGCATGACAGAAAAGTAATGCATTCTAATAACGTAATTGCTTTCCCACTGTCAAATTTATATCTATGTTACTGAACTGAGCGTCCCAAAAATGTTTTTTCCTTTCAATAATAACAGCTTAAAGTAATTGGAAAGCTTTCTAAAGTAAAATAGAATTTCATTCAGAAAACGAATATAATCAAATCCTTCCATCGCTTCAATTCCTACCTCTCCAGTAACACACTGTGTGGATGATAAGAATCGCTGATATGAATTGCTGCAAACCACACTTTTGTTGGGAGAAGGCTAGCAATATAGAGGGGGGGGGGTGAAGAGTGTACATAAATGTAAACAATAAAAATTGAAAAAATAAAACAAGGGCGATAGAAGAGAAAAAACAGAATGAAAGGGAAGAAAATTTTATGTGTGAAGGCGTACTACTTTCTATATTTATGTCTGTACAAATTAACAAACTCCATTTATTCCTCTACTTCATGTTAAACGAGATGATCTTTTGCCGAAAAGGTTTTACTATACACAATCGTGCAACAGTTAAGCGCAATAAAATATGTCGTTATTAGAGCGCGGAACCGTGTCCAACTAACCGTGCGATTCGGGTTAGTTGGACACGGAGAATGAAAGACGTAACCGGTACCGCGCAGCTGTCATATATGAGAGAGTAGTAACAGTAGAACCCCTGTGCACTAATCTTGAACCTTATTGCACAATCCTCCACTCTCCAGTTGTTATTAATACATCACACACAATCTAGAATGTAATAGAGACGAAATAGCAAACAATTTTGGCCTCGGGACACATTTTTGCACAAATACGCACAATACTTTGAGACGACAATGATGATGCTGGGCAGAACACGTAATACAATAGCTCATATTAAATAAACTAATTAGAAATTAGTGGAATTATATTGTCCCCTTTATATGTTTATAAATACTAATATTTAGAAAGTACAGTTTGAAATAGTACATAAATATTTGTAAGATCACCAAAGTTTGATTTATTCTTCTGATCAAAGTGATATTGTAACGCTTTATATTTGCACTTTGAATTCCGCGTATTAAACAACAAACTTCCTTCTCCTTGTAACTTACAACAAATTCTCTCTAAAACTCTTCATGAAACAGCCATACTTGCCACTGAATGAGTGCATCGGAACCTGAACAATAGTTAAGGGGAAGGATAGATGATGGAGTGAGGCGAGAACGCGAGTGGCCCATTTGTCTACACATGCTTAACCTCTTTCTCATCAAACAGCCGTTGAAGTAAGGCTACACTTCTCACATTTACCCTTTGCAGTCGAAGTTTGAAAACTACAAATACAAGCCCAATCGCGTTTCTGTCTTTTTTCGCTTGGCAAATTAATGCTAGGCTAATTTACATAGCACCGCTCCGAAACAGGGACAGACTATCAAAATTCATAAGTAGTTTTATATCGTATTCTTGGATATTGTTGCAAATAAGATCTTAAATATTGTCAGGGACTGTTCATTTAATTACCACGTACATAGCATGTAGAGAAAGTATTGCATTGCAGCAATTTCTACATCTATATTTCACTAGAAGTAGATGCATCCTGAATCTAAATAAAGCAATTTTAGAAAATGTGAACAACATAGCTCAAAAACCAAATGTAAAATAAATTCTAAACTTGGTATTTAGGTTCAATGCATTCCAAAGATGGAACAGGAGTGTTTTCTGGAAAATTCCACCACCGCAAAATATTTTATTTTCCCAAAAATGGTTCTAACAATTTTGATTAAAATATAAACTTTTAAAGAGTTTATATCACATAGAAAATGTATACTTATAATTTGTTTGAAAATGTCCTGTGAAGCTCTCTTCATTCTACAGGGATTCTGTATAAATTTGTGTATCGGGCAAACGATTGAATATTCACATTAAATGTATACACAACAATGCAACGCTCTTTAAAACTCCCAATTTACTCCATATACAATTTTGTGTAGCCATACCAGCAATTTGAATACTTTACATTCTTAGGTACCATGGTTGTTCAGTTGTTTCTCGTGATATCATGGAAAGAGTATGTAATTTCTTGGTTAAAATAGAGCGAACGTGGATCCAAATGAACTCGTCGACGGACCCTTAAATTCCGCTCTGTCACTGATCTTAACATGAGCGGTCGTCTCTAATACGTTCAGCTAAATATGTAATGAAACTATTAATGAAAAATAATATCACGATTCTCATTTGATGGGAGAATAAGCTTCTGTATGAATGGTTTGTGGAAGTTGTATAAAAGTATATGATAGTAGTGAGAGAAAGTTACATGAGTGTAACGCATCACATTTTCCCACTTCAATGGCATGTAATAAAGGAGAGAGTACAAGATGTAGAAAGTTTTCTTACCAGGAGAATTATTCAGTCTGCATTTGTTTTTCCGGGCGCAATGCTCTGCTTTCCACAAACCTATTTTTTCTACGTCGTGTCGGTGTGAAGAAAGCTGCAGTGGCAGTTACATTTGCTGGCATTTTATTTATGTTACATTTCCTTCACAACTCGGGCCCATTACTGAGCTTCCCGTATCCCAACGTTTTCTCTCTCAGCACAGTCATCACCGTTTCACGTCTCATTAACCTGACAGTTACCACCATGTCAACCTTAGGGAGGGAAGGGAGGGAACAGAGATGATTGGTCTCTCTTACGGTGACACTGAAGGGGTCTTCAAGCTCTGTTTGGAGGTTTAGGTTTGCATTACACAATGGAAGAGATGTATGCAAGGAAACAATCCAAAGCTTCTAATCAAATTTACGATTAAGGCAATTCAAACATTCCATAACTTCAGATTTTAGTCATGTGAAATGCTTATATACCACTTGACGTGTATTGTGTAAATATGGATAGAACTGTTTATGATAAACAGTTGGAATTATACAGTAAAAACAAGAAAAGCAATGTGATGTTTACGAAAAAACACTCAGACTTAGTTCAGTTTACTCTTCATTTGTTTGTGCATAATATCAAAATCAATCGGGAATGTCTGGCGGCACATCAGCCCTTTCCGGGCAAGGCCTATCACCTGACCATCTCTGTCCATGAGTGTCATGAGTGAGATAGAGTACTGTAGGGTGGACATGGACGTGGTCAGTGCTTCGATTCTTCCCGGTCGGTGTATGCGGTCTTTCCTGCCAGGGACCACTATTTTTCTCAATCACGTAACTTCTCAATTGACCCCTTAGGCACCTAACAAAGCTGAGCGTATGCCGAATCTAGTCTCCCAGTAGGAGAAAGTGTCGAAGCCGGTACCAGAAATCGAACCCTGATCTCCCAGTTCGTAACCAGCACCGCTACATTTACAGGGCGGAACGGAAGTCATTACATTAATTTAAACTAGCAATAGATCTCGCTGTTTCGATCACGCTTTTGTCTCTGACCATTTCCTACGGAAATATTTTAGTTTCGTTGGAAAGAAGCTGGCAACACTACAGATTGTGTGGGTGTCACTTTCACTAGGTGAGTACATAAACAACCACTGCAGCGTGGTGTCTCGTAAACGTAAACAAATAACATGCCGTGTCTTCAATGTTTACTGTGCAAGTATAGGCCAATCAGAATCGTTAGTTCCCAAATTATTACACTACCCTGCAAGTGACCGACCTATTTACGTTCAGAAACCGGTTCAATTTCCTGACCAACCTCAACGCAACGTTGTCAAGTTACTTCACGTTTGGAAAAGCTGGTCATAGTATTCCTTCAATTCTTTTCAGCGATTAATTATTTCGAAACCCTATGTGATGTCCCATAATTATTACCTAAGCTATGACAGAAATAAGTTACTCTACGCATCTTACAAGTAACGAATATTATCTTCGTACATTCTGGTGGGATTACGCATCCAATTTGGAATAAAAAACATTATTTTTTTTAAAAATTGGCTGATCAAGGAACAAAACGCCAGTACACCTTTTTGTTTGTTTGTAAAGCTTCTATGAGACACATCTTAGAAGGAATGTTTTCCCTTCCACCCGGTATATACGTATTTTCCCATAATCCTTTGTTTCTCATTATTAATGAGAGTTTGCGTTTAACGGTCCTCCAGTACTAATACTTCGATAAAGCAATCAACTTCAACTCTCATAACACTAAAGGATATATATGATCTCATCTAGCACAGACTGCAACAAAACAATCCATCACATTCCTTTGATAAAATAACATCTAACTCCATATATATGTGTTTCCAATTCCTTCTGGAATTTACTTCGCTTGAGAGAACATGCCTGTTCTTCTACTAACCAGCCCGCTGGCGCTGGAGGACTTACCGCTATTCACGACACCAAGCCTAGCCCACGATAGCAGTATCACAGCACAATTGTGTGTTTGTTTTAGTTCAATTTTAAAGATGACCTATTTAGACCATAAGGGGTCACTATTGTCAATACGTTCTTGAAACTGTGTAAATATAGTGGGATAAATATACTAGTGGTATTTGTTAAGTCTATTTCGGAGCACAGTTAATAAGTAATGTCTTTACTCCATACAATTAATAACGTTATTGGGCCCTTAATTTACACTTCATTAACAAGTGATTGAAAATCAGCAATTTTCAATAATGAAGTACAGCAGCAAATGCAATAATCCTGTTCCTATAATTTTGCAGCGACCGATTGCCATGAATGAAGCTATCCTTAGACTAAACTGGTTATGATTAAATGCATTCATGCAGTACAGCTATAGTTATAGCCGTGTGTCTCATCTCACAGACTCAGAATGTCCTTTCTTTGACTGCGGTCAGCATGTTCACTTTCCTTAATAGCATAGTTCTATGATTTCTCTCGAGAGCAAAGTGCTTTATCTACGAAGTCTGAGATATTAAAACTTTGCTTGGTAATCTTGCTAGCGGTTATGCCCTTGCCCAAAGTGATGACTGTCTCTGTTGACTAGAACTTTTCCTTTGTCTTGTTTACCCAACTTGAAATGAATATAGGAAAGAAACTTCTCTAGAAAAGGTCAAGGGGCACCATGTAGCGTTAAGGCAGGGAATTCATACGATCACGATTACTGCAAAGCTATTTCTTTCTTACCCTAGTAAAATATCTATGAAATGTGATAGTGACAACAAAATGAACAAACCTGTTTTTTCGGATGTGGCCTCTAGAAATCATGAGTTTGGACGACTTCCTTTTGATACCAGAATTATAGATTGATAAAATTAATTTTATGTCCAGATACTAAGGAGAGTGTTAAGGAGCGAACATTATCACCTCTAATAACTGTTTATAACTCCTACATTTTTAACTTAGAAAACTGAAATTCGCTGTGGTAATTGCTGATTCTTGTTTACACATTGCGTAATGTTTTAAGATTTTCTCACCACCTTTGAGTTATATTATGCTTTGTGGTATCTAAAAGACAATAACGTGTATTTTCTCAAAAATGGCTTGAGATATTTACAAACATATCTACGTGTAACCCACCTATAACAAAAAAGTGTCAAGTAGTGTTTTCTGCAGAAGGAACAAAAAAGTTAAAAAAACACAGGTTCGTTTTGTTGTGTTCTGCTAAATTATAGTGTTTCAACTGATTGTTCACTGTTTAAAATAGCCACGTACGTCACATAATGTTTGCAAAACGTATTTCAAGTAATAAATTAAACAACAATTTAATAAAGAACTTCTGGTAATGTATATTAATTCATAGGTTTGTAAATGGTTTGTAAGAAATGCCACATGTGCACCTTCAAATTTGATTTCATATTTTGTACAAATTTTAATGCCCTTATGATCCTTAAAGTCCAATAGTCCAAGTCAGGGATGTCCAAACCTGTCTCTTTGGAGAGGCTTGCGTAATTTTAATTATCAGCTGCAACCCCACCTCCTCTTTCAGTCGGAGGGTTGGTCAGGAGGTCTGTGGCGTGTTGCATTACAACCAGTCTATCCAGGGATGGACACAAACAGGCGATTCCATGACAGTTTCTAATTGATACATTGAATGTCCCCAGAAGGCACCTGAATGAATTTTCCATAAATGGTAAAGAGTAAGAGAAGAAAAAATCTTACTAAATAAAGAATATAGATCGCATTAAAAGGCACAATTTATGTGAACTGCGTTTCTCTTGAGTGAAGCATTTTCGGATATTCTTCATTATTTGTTTGAATTTGCCAATACTTATACATTCCAATAATATAAATACGCCAATGTTCTTTTTAATCTGTTGGCCTTCTAAAGAGAGTGGAATTTCAAAGACATCACATAGCAACCACCTCTTAACAACAATCTTAATAACGCTTTAAGTGATAGTGAAATTAACCTTTATTAACCTTGCACCTACAAGGAAATGAGCAATAAGATTATTTCTGCAAATGTTTATCTCTGCTGACCTGAAGATGATAGAAAAATAAACATTTGGAAGAATAGTTTGCATAAGATTGAGTATAGCTCCCCATATATTTGCGAACAGAGTTTCTTCAATTTGAACTACGAGGGCCGTTCAGAAAGTAACCTCCGATCGGTCACAGTGCGGGTAGTGGGGGGAGTAGCGGCGCCATCTGTGCATTCACGCACTCAGCAGGTCACTCAGATACGATAAGTGCCTCAATCGTTATGGAGACTATGTAGAAAAATAGTGCAAAGATGTAGTTGCAAGATGTATAGATTAAAATATTTTTATTTAACTTGGTGAATTTTTTGCAATCAACCGGAGGTTACTTTCTGAACGGCCCTCGTATATTTAAAGCCTATAATGCAATAGGTTACACGATGATCACTGGATGTGCCTTCAAACGCTATGCTGTTCGACTTTATCGACAAATATTGATAGATTTCTCAAACGTCAGCAGTACCAAACAACTCACTAATGAACGGATGTTTATCACATAAGATTTAAAAGTGCTTTCGTAAATCAAACGCAACCTACATATAAACAAACCGCCACTGCAACACACTGCATATCTGAGTGTTAGAGAGCAGCACAGTGCGCATAAAATGGAAGGAGGTAAATCCAAGCTGCCCTATTTCGTAAACATAGGACATCGCTGATCTAGGTGAAGAAAAACAAAGTGAAATTTCTCTTTACTTTTCTGTCTCCACTGAAAAATTTAGTTGGGAAAATCCGAAGATTTTCCTCTTTTGTGATTCTCAAATACTTTATGAAAATATACATACCAAATTGTATATTCCAGACAAATTCTCAATATAATATAATATTAAGGTCAATTCCTATGCTTCCTCCATTCTAAGTGCGGCAGTGTTTCTAAACCAGAACCCATTCCGCTCTAGAGTTTCGTCACTTTTACAGCAGAAAAGAATAGAGTTAAGCATGTCCCGTTTTGTCGATCAGAAGTTTTCCTTGGTCCTTTTTTCTTCTATAACACGTTATCCACTTGCTGCCATCCGATAAAGAAAGACGCGGAGAACCTCCCCTCTCTCTCCCGTACCCTCTTCTCAACAAAGTTGAGTTTCCACCACACAACATTATAAGAAAAGAAATGGGTAGCGAGAGCAATTCTAAGGAAGGCACATCTTTGAACCAAACAGTTAAAAAACACCACAATGTAAGGATTATTGTATTTTGCTGTAAACGTCTTGAACATTTCCACAGGAATGTCTATTAGAAAATACAAGCGCTTCTGACATGGCTGTCAAACATTTCCCTTCAAAAGTCACGCCTCAAAGTTAATCGCTCGCCCTGAAATAAAACGACAATTGATGCAGAGAACTACAATGTTTTGCTGTCATTCCTTTCTCTACTCACTATTGTGCAAACTATTACTATAAACCATATTCTTTCAACTTCTGTCAATTGAGAGAAACGTTTGATAAAATGATTTTGTCACATATTTCGTTACAGTTACAATAAGAGTCCAGAGTGCCGCAGGTTCAAACGATAATTCAAACTATCATTTAAACCTACTTATTAGGGCTGGTCGCTATGTAATTGATTTGATATATATTCCATTCTCCCTACATTGTCAGAACATAAGAAACCGAATAAAGATTATCGTGATGGTGTAACAAAGAGTAAGTCAGAAAAGGGTCGCTCCACACGCACACACACACACACACACACACACACACACACACACGCACGCACGCACGCACACACACACACACACACACACACACACACACACACACACACACAAAGTTACCTCTTCCTGACTGAATTGAGTAGTATTGATTTAGCCTTGTGCACCAATTATGGCAAAACTCTCACTGAAACGGTATTCCAGCCCCCAATTTGTTTTACATCGGTTATTAAATCGTTCATTTTGCGTTTCAGAATTGTTTTTTCAGGCCAGTGACACAGATAACCAATATAGGCTGGTTGGGCTGAAGTAAAAAAGGAACTGCGCCACTAAAGAAAAGGTTCTTTCTGTTGTAACAAAAGTGTGGTTTCAGACTCAAATAAGTAAAATATGCAACAAATTCATTGACACTAAGTTCAAACAAGAAGTAATTAAGGCTAAGAGTGGGTAATTGAATTTCTAAAAACAATGGTTACAAGAAATTCATTTTAAAATTTTGTGAAATAATTCTAGAAAAATATAATATTTTTCTTCACGTGTCACGTTATTGTGACAAAACGGGAAAATCGATGAATCCCACTCCAGAGACTGGTGTGACAAAATGACAAAATCATTCGGTTACTTTTTTATCACTTTGCTGTCTTCTAATATTTCCTCATAAATACAGTTTTCTTCTCATCGTTAACACTATCTACACCCCGTTGTGCCATCACAACTTACAGCTTTTACTTCTGAACCTTGCTCAGTTCTTTCAGTGCCTTTCTTCACTTTCTCTGACTCTCATGCTATCAGTACGTGACGCATGTTTAAATCTTCTTAGTGATGACCGACGCATCTTTCGCAACGACACACACACAGCCGTCTCGTACTCACTGACACACTGAACCACGCATATCTGTAATCGAAAACTCACTCATTGGTCTTCTCTGGCCTCCTTATATAGTGGGGATAACGTCACACAGACCTTTCTCGAACTCCACGAACGTGACGTGGCTGGATTTTTCTGGAAGGCTCCGAAGAAAGTCCCTTCTTTGTAGTTACTTCCACTGTTGTTAGTACACACAAACAATTCCGCGAGGTAGCCTCACCTTGAGCGCCATTTCCAGCTCGTCAGCCCAGCATGTGGCGTGAAGCAGCCTGGCCCCAATCGTTCTTTGTTCTGCGCCGAGTCCGGCGTCACAATATAAAGTAAAATAGACCAAGACGAATATTAGTGAAAATGAAAGAGAAATAAGAGAGAAATTTAAGAGAGGAAGGAAGACTTCAGGGTGGAAAGAATCGATGAGAAATGGTGCCAAGGATTTAATAAAGACTAGTTTGCTGAAAAATTAGTAAAATATATTTTAAGTAAGAAGTAATTATAAGGACAGCACCTCCTGAAGAATAAATTAAAAATGAGAGGTGTAATCTGTCTTCTTGTTGGCAGACACGCTGTCTCAAGCTCTTATTTTTCAGCTAGTTTCCAGAAGAAATCTGTTCGGTTTAATTTTCCCGTAAGACCGGGAGCTGTAACGACTAAGTGGAAGTGAAGTGGATAGTAAGAAAGTTGTCTTCACTTTTAATTACTTCCCAAAACTTCTGATGGAACGACTTTTTACTGCATCGACAAAGTTATTTTCCCAACTATTCCTAAATTTTCGGTGCTACGTAGGAATAAAAACATTTTAAGAGTTCGCTAAGTTTGAAGCGTCTCTTTTTCTCTTTGGAAACTTCCGATTACTGTTTAGCAATTAAGACCAAAGGTTGCAAGGCGTTCCAGGCAAATTTCACAGCCTTTTTTTACCACTCAATAATTTTTCTTATATTTTAAGCAAACCTCTTATGCCTTGCCCATAAGTGTCGTAATTAATTAGAGGTATACAGCTGAAGTAAAATTGTCTTCCTTAACATAAATTTAAGACTTTTTAATGTATAAAACCTTATGAACCCCTTAATTGATGCCTAACAAATGTTTAATCTACTAAACTATTTTGCTAAGGGAGGTGGCTCCATGGTAGGGTGCTAGATCCACATTCGGGAAGTCCCGGGTTCGGTTCCCGTCAAAGGCTACTCTTGGGTTCTTACAGTATTTTTATGGTACACCTAAAAACAATAACGAGTTCTCATTTGAGAGAATTATCTGTATTTGAAAATTCAATCGAATAACAATTAACATTTTGGAAATAGCTGATTTCATCAAACAATTATTTGATATAAACTGTATACTTCAACGGTATCTGTATCTTTTGTGTAGTAAGATGTCTATCTCTTACTAATAACCAATTATGAAAAAATAATTCAGAATGGAAAGACTTCAGAAATTATTCCCAGATAATTTAAGATGTGTATTTCATTTTCTTTAAACTACTTAAAAAAATGTGACATTTGAGTGAAAAGCCGTTAGAACCATTTTAGAGAGAATTGACATCTGTTAGCAGTTTCAGCGAAAGGATAGTTCGGGGTGGGGAATTTTCTCAAGCATTTTTGCATCGCACTCATGGAAGATGCTGAGCTTATAAATATCAAGATTGGTATTCAACCAACCTTTGGTTTTTAAGTTATACTGTGCACACATTACAAATTTGTGGGTTTGACAGTAAAAGCGGCAATAGCAGAAACCGGCATTAGCGATTCACGTATTATTTTTTCTTGGTCCATCACGTGCTACTGTTTCCCTAGCGCACCTTCGAGACTCCCTGCAACAGCCTGTCAGGCTTCTGGGGGTGCTGCCGGAGGACGATAAACAAGAGTTCGAAAGAGCTTTGAAGTTTTAAACAAAAATAAACACAAACCTGAAAATTTAACACTTTAGATGTCAAGGTTTCATGCTTCTCAACCGTTTTATGATTGTTTTAATTCTGAATTTTGCCTATTTGTTTGGTACATTTATGTGTTTGCTTTTTAATAGTATTTTATTTTTTTATTGAAATTTATTTCTGGATTTTACCATGATCTGTTTTATAAGGGCGCTGATGACCCGGTAGTTGAGCACCCTGATCCTACATCAATCAAACGTTCGAATAAGATGAATTACCATAACTTTTAAATCCAAACAGATGCTGATCTGAATATTTGTCTACCATATTATTTTTAATAAAATCAGGTAGTTTATATATTCTTTTTGAGATTTAGCATTTGCTTGCAGGATTTAAAAATGTACCAAAAGCCACCAAATTTCCCTGATTCAACATGTGAAAAGCCTTTGAAAGCGCAAGCGAGCTGTACCAAGCACTTTTGTAATGAGATTACGTTCTTCAGTTCGTGCAAATCACTAACTAAATTTTCGTTACTAAATAGCCTCTGAAAATTGTCCAGGCTAATTCAATTTTCCGTAAAATCGATGGGGGTGCTTAACACCGTTTCATTTGAGAACCACCTCGACCACGCAGCGATAAAGCGTTGAGGGATCAAAGGCTCAACATTTTCCTCCTGATGCTTTCCCATGTTCACTGTTGATTCTCATTAAGTCTCAGAAATACCAATAATATGTAAGCATCACATTTAAATGTCAGCATGCAGCAACACGGCATAGCACATCTAGATCTTATATCCTGATATCTTATGCTTCCCTCTACTATCCTTTGTCTTTATATAGCTGCAACAAATTGTTCTTACAAAAATTATTGATCTACTTACATGTCAATTGAAATTTGCAAATTAGTTTCACTGCACATTTCGCTCCAGATTGTTTTCATGACAGCGAGAAACTGATATATAATAACACGACTCGTATTACTTTCTCTACTCACCCTTGTACAAACTATTCTAAAAACACTTATTTTTCAATCTGCTTCATATTTGTAGAGATCAACATTTATAGAGATGATTTTTTTATATATTTCCGTACAGACACAATCGAAATTGGAGAATACAGTAGGCTTAGCTAATAGTTAACTGTTTTAAATCTGATCGCTCTGTGCTGGCTTTGACATTCCATTCAATTTACATAAGAAAATATAATAAAAATGTAATGTGTTGCACTTACATGACTTTCTCTACTCTTGTACTAACCATTCAAACAACCTCTTATTCCTATATCTTCTTCGTGATGGTTGAGATAAACATTAGCAGAAATTCTTATTGCTTATTTGCTTGTAGGTACAAGGGAAATATGGGAATACAGTAGACTTGGAGCGATAGTCAAATCTTCTAAAACTTTCAAATTCCGCTCTTTTTGCACGTCTAACATATAAAAGTGAATAACGATGTTCTATTTCACAGAAGTATAAGTTCTCAAAAACTCACACAAATAACAAGCAATATCTCCGAAATGGTTCACAATAAGTGATTTAGCCATAAATTGTGTATTTTAGCAGGATGTAAGATTTGGTCTATCTCTTACAGGGCTATAGCCAGACAATTCAAGATCTACATTTCATTTGTGGCATTTTACGAGATCAAAATCGTTAGATCCATTTTCAAGAAAATTAAAATTTTCCATCAAAAGGGTAGTTTAGGGTGAAGCAATTTTCTTCAAAATCTTTGTGTCGCATCCTTGAAAGACATTAAGCTTAAATATAAACTTTTTCTTTTAACCGACTTCTCTTTTTGAGCTATGCTGTCCACAGACATACACAGACGCACTTAGGCATACAAACACACACAGGGACCTTTTTATAAAATGATTTTGTTTTGAATTCAGGGGGCCGCAAAACATATATTTCCGGTGAAATCTCGACATCGAATTTTTGGGTGGAATACAATACTTCCTCTACTTTACTATACGTAAAGTATAGTATTTGTTCATTTGTATTTGTTCCTGATAAAGAAAGGGACGTTATTTCTGTGTCCGACAAATGATATTGTGACAAAATAACAAAATAGAGTAGGGTTACTCTTTATCAATTTGTCTTCTAGAATTGCATCACAAATATAGTTTTCTTCTCGTTGTTAACAGTCTACAGTTCTTCGTGTCATTACAACTCATAAATTTTATTTCAGGTAACCTTCATTCATTCTTTTCAGAGTCTTTCTTCTCTTTCTCTGTCTCTCAGACACTAACTATGAGTACAACGATACGACAACTCGATGAACATTAGAATTCTCACTCACTGCTGTTTCCCTGCCTCCTTATATAAAGGTAATAAAGTCACACGCACCTTTCTCGAATTCCACAAACGTGCCGTCGGTAACGCAGCTGAATTTTTCTCGAAGGCTTCTGAGAAAATCCCTTTGTGTAGCCGCTTCCATTATTGTAAGGAAGGCTAGCCTTGAATGTCTTTGCCCGTTTGCTGGTCCGGCGTGTGGTGTGAAGTAGCTTGGCCCTATACGTCCTTTGTTGTGCACCGAGCCCGGCGTCGCTATATGTAACTCAGCTGCATGTTGTAAATGTATAGAGCGCGCTGCAATATTCTGTGGTACTTAGAAATCTTGTGCTCTGTTAATACGCTTAATCATTTTTCCATGGCTTTTCATATATTATGTACATAAAATTAAAAAGGAAGTTTTAATTTATAAGACTTCACAAAAAATTAAAATGCAAGTTTTGGCAACTTTCGCTATTTGATTTCCCATTAATATTGGATTCAAGGAAAACGATTAGCATATTCGAGCTCTACTGATCTTCAACGAGAAGTTTCTTCCTGCTTCTCCTGAAAGCAGTCGAGAGCAGTTTCATGTAACGGGAAATGGAAAGGGGCAAAGTAGACTTTTGTGGTCGTGAAAAGAGCGTGAATGTAAATATCCGGTAGACTGCAAGTTGTGTAGCACACATTGTTGAACATGGGATGACACGGTGCCAATAAATCATACGATTCTGTTGTCAACACGTTACAGCCAGGTGTGTGGACCCATCCCACCCTCCAGAACATGGACAACGTTGACCATGTATAATTTGCCAAGCCTGTTGTTCCATATTTGTGGCGAATGTGTGGTGTGTTACTGCCTGCTATTACCTATAGGTCACTCTCCAGTTATCCTTCAACTTTAGTAATAATAGACAACTGTCCTTTATTGTGGAGTTCACAGTGATCCAGATCAATGGCAGCCATCCAGCAGTGAACGTTTGCCATAACTCACATTTAATGAGCTGCTTTTTACTTAGTCTTGCTCCACTTATTCAGGGGTAGACAAAATAATACAAACACCCCTTAAGCTGAACAAAAACTTCATTAATTTCGTGTCAGGTCAATCTTTTATTTCAAAACAGCTTCAAATATTCTTGTAATTGATCCATACGTTGTACGAATTCTTTCTAGATATATTTATACAATTTAATATCAGCTTCTTAAGCAATTTAAGTGTGTTCAACTTTTAAGGTCTAGCTCACTTTTGTGTTGGTCATATTCTTTTACAAATCCACACGAAACTGTTTATTTACGGGCTATTTTTCTTATCCTTCTGCATCTGACGATTTCTATCTTGTAAATTTACGACTAAACCAAGTGGTTGTTCTGTTTCTCATTCGCTCAAGACATATTGTCCCTTCAGAATTTTCTCTTTACACTGTCAATCTCCATATCGCTAGCCTCAAGCGCCTTTCTTCCTTATCACATGTGTCAACACATTTTCACAAACCCAATTTTCTTTATATCGCAGCACGTAAAATTTGAAGGATGTATTTTCTTCTCAATGTTAGCTATAAATCGCGCAGCACAAGATTGGAAAAGGCTATCTTTGGGGCTGAATCTGGTCAATAAAGACAAAAGACTATCATTGTTTCCACCTCTTATCTAAAGCACATAGCAGATTTACATGATGCATTTCTCCAAATCCATGTACTATTTCTAAAAGACTGTATGTTTGCGCAATAACGAGAAAAGAGTTTCGGCTACGAGAGCATATTGCTCTTTTATTACGTACTTACAATAAGTAGTGTACAGAATTCACTTGAAATGCATGTTCTGAGGCTCTCTGAAACCAAAAATGTATTATTAGAAAATACTCTTGTGTGTGTGTGTTTGTGTGTGTGTGTGTGTTTATATGTCAGTTTCTGTTTTCCTATCTGTGTACGTATTTGAGTATTTTAGTACTATGGAACTTCACAAGTGAAAAAAACAATAATCGCTCCACTCTTAGATCCGCACTTGATGTAAACACAAACCGTTAACAACTAACTCACGATACACCGAAACCAAAGCACACCATATAATATAGTACCTTAAATATTGGTGATTGTCTGTAGGTTTTCAAGATGTATGATAAACCTAGTAAAGACTACTTGAATGTAACGCGAATGTAACTCCTGAGTAAATATAGTTCTGTTGCAACATAAACACGAGGCATGAGTCCACGTGATGTTTGTGTTAGTTGCAGGTGATATGAACCTCAGGTTACCGCGGAGGGATACAACGTGCGGATCTAAGGCTGGATGGAGTATAGTAGCTTCTAGTGACATATTTCATAACGGTGGGAGAATGTCAAAGTTGCACTTTGGTAACCTTTGGTAAAATATATCCAGTGTGAATTATTAACAAATTATGCTGACCGACAACAATCTGCAAAAGGTATAATACTATTTTAATGACAAATCGTTTGAATATGATACCTTATTTAGAATTATTAAGCTAACCTATGTATATGTTACGTATTAAACTATTGGAAATTAAACTGGTAAACATTATAAGGCTTGTAAATCAATTCTAAAATACTGATCAGACATACAGGCTATAAAATGAAAGTGTTATCATAAAATGAAGCTATTTCACTTATATGTCGTTAACTTGTATTTATGTACGTGTAAGATTTGTAAAAGCAGGGATTTTTTTTTTTATTTGTTCATTTGCACCCCACTACAGTGGTATTTTTGGCGGCCTTTCCTTTGGAACTTTGCCTACAGCCAATAGTAGTAACTTACGTACAGTGAGCTTTGTTTCCTTTGTTTTTGCACATTAGATCACTCACACACACACACACACATACACACACACATTCAGACTCTCACTCTTTCTTCCAGACTCTGAGGGTAGAGAATAATTTGGGTCAGAGAGAAATTCCCACTCGTCAGCGTACTAGCTTCCTTTAAGGTTTATTTTACCTTGGTTGACTTGTTTATTATGTTATATATCCATGTTTAATGAGTATTTATCCATGTAACCAAATTTGGTATGTATTTGGTATGTTTTACGTGTTGACGAGTCTCTATGACCAGCAGTGAACTAACAGACTGCAATCCAATCTAAATATAAATCTAGAGCATGTGTTTTATCTTCTTTTATTATGAAACATGCTGAATTGGATTGGTGGTCAGTCATTAGCCGGGATTACGTTGTTCCGTGCATTTCTTGTTTTGTTTGTCTATTTTGCTTGTACATATGTGTTGCGTTTGTTCTCACTGGAAGTTTTCATAGCATCATAATCAATGTTACCAATTTCTTCTGATAACACTACATTTTATTACAATCTCGGTGCTTGCTAGCAAGAAATAGGCATGTAAATTTTTAAAACAGTTTGTAGGGTATGCAACAGAGACACAGCTCGCGCATGCGTTCTGCGTGAGATCTATTTCGGCTACCATTCTCGTCCCAGGAGTAAGGGATGAAATGAGGGAACCAGAAAAGACTACAGGATTCAGACAGACATGTCATAGAGACGCGCAGAGGTCCCTGATGTTTACTGGCTCGAATATTCATCCCACCTATCTGTCAATAGTAGGAGATCAATGACCTTTGCAACAAGTGAGCCCTCTGATGTCCATGAGGAATAAATGAGCCTCTGCGCCCTCCGTCTGGCACCACCTTACTCTGCGAAACCTGGAAACACGTCTGAGGAGGAAGTAGAATGAAAGGCAAAAGGAAAAGAAAGTCGTGATAAATTCACCTACAGTCCAGAGAAAATCACAAAAATACCAAGGTTATTTGTGTTTTTGTTTACTTTGCCAATTTGGCAACCCAAAAATGTGGGAAGTTGTTGATTTATTTCAATAAAATACAAACCTACCTGCGTGTATGGATTTTCTATTTGGGGCTCAGCTTCAAATTCACACCGAAACCTTCCAAGATGAGGTTCTTCGGACCATAGCGGATTCTTCTTGATACATCCACAATTCTGCCCTTCACAAAGATCTTCGCACTCTTACAGTTGAATCTACTCCCCAGTCCTCCTACACTCGACTGTTCGCATCATTCATCGATCACCGGAACTGTTTACTGAAATAGATTCCCCAAGAACGACCGTCACGTAGACTGAAGAGCAAACGCCATACAAATCTCATATAATCTTATATAACGTTTTGTTTAAAATGAGATGCAATCTTTTTTTAAAATTACAAACCAAAGTAGATCTACAACATAGGTTTTCATAATCCTGAAAATTACTTTAACTGTTTCTGTGAAAAGAAAAAGGTTTTGTAAGAACAAAATTGAGGAGACAAACTCACATAGATACATTTTCAAACAAAAAAAGTCAACAAACCATATAATTTTATCTTTCGAAAGAAAAAAAACTGAGGAAAAACTCACATAATATAAAAAAAAAGAAAGAAACATAGTTTTAGCACAAAATGCTCTCACGTATCACATTACCGGCAATTCAGGAATTGTGATACTTTTCTTGAAACGGTACAGTGCCATTTTTAAAGATATATTTAAAGTATACACAACTGCCAACAATTTTCATACATTTCAAATTAATGAGTAAATTACAATAATAACATTATGTAAAATGTGTCCCTTTTGCCATCTCTCGCATTTAACCTTCCTATAAAATAAATTCTGTTACCTACATTTCCTTATAAATGTTATATGCATAGTTTAGCTGCAGACATTCATATATTATACAGGTGAGCATAACACAAACAATTTAATTTTGTGACCATTAGCATCCAGAATCTAAAGTAGCTAGAAAACTATTGGCTACAGTTTTAGTAAAGGCACCTATCACTATTATTTCACCTGCCCAAGATAGGTTATACAATATTAACCTTCTACACCTTTTAGTAATTAAAATATGATTTTCTTGTTCTTGCTATAGTCAATTAAAAAGTATAAATCATACACAAACTTCTTAGCGTGTTGGTATTGCTGCTGCTTACGAAGCGGTAGATCTGCGGTATATTCTCAGTACTGGCCCTGGGAGACCTATTCCGCTGTGCACTCGTTAGGTCCCTGAAGGGCCAATTGAGTAGCCAATTGATTGAAAAGTAGCAGTCCACCAGTTGCTAAGACGACATACATATACCGGCCGGGAGGGGTGCTGACCATGTCACACCCTTCCGTACTACACCCCACTCATGATGGTGGGTAGAGGCGTGTAGGTCTTGGCTCGAAAAAGGTAGTTGTGCCGCAGGGTTAATTAGTATCAGAAGTATTTAAATGGGTGTTATATTACAAACAGGCAGGTTCTGGGTCAGCTAATCAGGGCAGAGAATCTGTAATGAAATAGTGCATTGTGATATACGAATGGTAAATAGACCGAGGAAAGTTTGAAAAATACGTTACACAGTCGAGCCTTTTCAGTTTGCGAGGATTTGTAAAACACTTGACACACGTATATTGCCCACAGTTTTTGGGAGATATGGCGCGTGCCTTGATGGTTCAAATTAATTAGCATATATCAACTATAGCATCTTTTGTGTCTCTCTTTAGATTTTTCAGGCATGAGAGAAGCTCGTAGAGTCTGTTTTCCAATGTTGTTCGATTTTAGAATCAACACACTCGTTTAACTTAGCGGACATGATTACAGCGGTTAATTATTCATCTGAGCACGGCCTACTTTGTTTATCTCGCGGAATGTCTAATAAGATTCAGTGACTCCATAATATTTTCGATCGCCATTACAATGTAAGTTGGACAGATTGCAGTATTTTATTATTTTAAATAATAACGTATGCAATATAAATGAGTAAGAGGACTTTTATTGAGATGGTAAAAATCAGCAAGTAGGTTTGACTACATTTTATATTTTGATTAATAAAAATATTGTTTAACGGTGTCAAAATGCTAGCGATCTAGGCCTTAAAAGTTCATAACATAGAATGATGGATTAAGTTGGTAATTGTGAATATGGGATAATACATTTGTCTGCAATGTCAACATAACCGGAGAGGCCATGAAGTCGTACTATCTCTCAAACATGGTGTTTACACATTCCACGGTATTCATCGGTTCACTAACATGCCAGCGGAATTGTCGAAACTTTTAATGAAATTAAGACTGAACACTAATGTAAAGAAGTGGCAACATTATTTCGAAAAATAAATGACGTTTCCTTTATTAAAATAACATGTCTAGAAGTAGTTCTACAAAGCAATGTTTGAGAAGATAGTGCTGGAATAAAGTGAAATAATAAAACACAGGTTCTTTGTCTTTACACAAAATGGAAATGGAACCTACAGTTTCTTTCTGTATCGTGTTATTCTTTCTGATCACATTCTGCATGTATTGATCTGTGAAGGTCTCAGTGGAGCCTAAAGGGCTTCTTACCTATCGTTTTCCTCGTGCTTTGAAGAAAGGGCCTCTTTGTGCTTGCTGGAATCATTCTTTCTATTTTCGTGGCTTCACTGTAATTTTTTCCTGTATTTATTGAGGACGTCAAAGGGTTGTGCTTTCTAAAATGACTTCCTATCTTTTGTGTGTATGCAGATACCTTTGCGTATAAATCTCTCTCGAAACTTCTGGTTCTGTGTGAAGTTATAAAAAATAACTTGAACTGATACATTGCCAAAGTTACATGGCGTTGTTCCACATGATTTCTTTTGTTACGAACCATATTTATGTAAATTTGGAGATCAAATTGTTGGCAAATGTAGTGCAGGAGGTATAGTTACTAGGAAAAACTTTCTGTCTAAAAAAATGTAAGGCCGTTTCTGCAGTGAGAGAAAGATAAATTACACAGATAGCTTTGGTTACAGAAAATAAAAAGGGAATTACGAGAGAAGTGTTCGTTCGCAATGAATCTCCAGTTTTTCCTCTTGCTTCGAGAGTGTTGTATATAGTGTGATTCTCAACGCACACAACAATTAAAATGGACAACACTTTCGATATTGCAATGAGCACATATGGGTGGCTAATTTAAAGCGCTTATTTCTAGAGAATATATTGAAGATTTTAGATGTTCTTTTTCTAAGCGTTTTACTTTTTTACTTTCTCTACTGCATATAGTATATTGTAAAAGGGAAGTTTTATATTGCACCCAAAATTTCGATGTCGAGATTCCCTGAGTTGAGTTAAAAAAAAGTTTTAAGAAGAACCTATCTCTCTCTCTCTCTCTCTCTCTCTCTCTCTCTCTCTCTGGTGTGTGTGTGTGTGTGTGTGTGTGTGTGTGTGTGTGTGTGTGTGTGTGTGTGTGTTTTACTGTGTGTGTTACTGTGTGTGAATCAGTCTCTGAACGGTATAACTACAAAACAAAAACTGGTTGGTTACCAAAATTGGTCATTAAATTCAATATCTTTCAAGGATGCAACACAAAGATTTTCAAAGAAATTTGCCGATCTCAAATTACTCTTTCCATGGAATATGTTTTGGAAAATGTTTATTTTATCAATAATGTCTGTTAAGAATATTTACTCAATTATCATGTGGTTTAGATATGTTCATGACAAATGAAATGTATGTCTTTAATTTTCTGGAAATAGCTCTGAAGTATCCGTTCTGGATGACTTTGGTATGACTGGCAAACGTTAAGAGGTATACAAAATCATAATATACACAAAAATGAAGAGCTTGTTAAAGCACACATTTTGTGTCAAATACATATTTTTGTGGAGTTAACTATTTCTGAGATATTCGTTGTTATTGGTTTGCGTTATAAAGTATTTTGTATTTCTCAAATGGGAAGTCACTACTCGTTTCTTTCTCTGTGTCTCTCTCTTGACCTTGACCTTACAAAGTAAACGACATTTCAAAACCACCACATAGCGACCAGGTCTTAAAATTTGACTATCGCTCAAGACTACTGTATTCCCCTGTTCCCATTACACCTATGAGGAAGTAATAAAATCATATCTAAAATGTCTATCTCGATTAATATGAAGTAGCTAGAAGAAGTTTGTATGGAAACTATTTATACAAGAGTGAGTAGAGAAAATCGTGTGAGTATAATGCTTCAGAAATTCCTTTCCTTCTGCGGCATACATCAATTGGTTGCATTGTTGTTGAGTAACACTTCTGGTTCGGTCATTTGACACTGAAAGCTAAAAGCCTGGAATACTCCATAGTAAGAGTGCGCATGCGCATCAGGGCACGACTGCCGTAATGGATGCTCCGACGGATAAGCCTGCACCCGCAGTAGAACGCGCGTACGCCGTGGTTAGCTGGGCTACTCCTCAGAGGTGCAGACATGCACTCGCATCCAGGCAGCACTCCGTGAAAAATGTAAAAATGGAATTATTCTCAACTGAAGCTAAATATGGAGCATTTAAATTAATGTCCCTTGAGATGGAACATATCTTTCAGTCAAGTCACAATTCACAGGCCCAGTATATTTTTTAAATTCGGTGTCATATATGTGATTATAACGCACATATCTTTCATATAATTTTGTTTTAGTAGCACTAACTTAAAAGAAAATAACTTTTAAATTTTGTCATTTGAAATTCCCACTTTTTTTAGTGTTTACAACTTTAAAAAGTAACAACTCGAAAAGCGTTCTAAATAAAACATATGCCACAGGTTTAATTGCTTGCACTTTTAGGACCTACATAACAAATTTCAGAAGAATTGTATGAATAGTATATCGTGAGGAGCATTTTGAGAAAGTGAATATGGTGAAACTAATATTTTTAAACACCCCACATTTCAAAATGGAAAAAAAAGCTTTTATTCATGGTTTTCAACATGCAGCAAAGGAAAGAATGATTCAGCGTGTTAGAAGAGCAGAATATTTCTTAAGTCCCACGTCGGGTTGTTGCGCGGTTTACACAAGTTGATATTTCCAACATACAGCTGACTTGATAGTCTCTGTTCCATAGTGTCACCGCGCCCGCCGCATCTAATTGCCGACAACAGCAGTGTCACCCATCGCATTATTGTCGGCACTACCGCAAAGGAGCCGAAGGAAAGAGACAGAGAATGGCCGCATTGTTGGGGCGCTTGCCGAAAGAGAGAAAAGGATAGATTCTTCTGGAGTCTTCTACTTTGTACTCCAGCGCAATAACTGAACTTTCCAGAATAGTGCCTGCGAGATATAAATAGCGGTAAAGTGTGAGAAGAGTCAGTCAGACGTATGTGAAGGTTGAGTAGTCGTGCCGACGGAGACGGACAGACGATGTGAAGCGTTGTGCCGACGGAGAAGAGTTAGTTCTTTGTGTTACGAATTCGGAGCCGTGCTGTTGGAGAATCGGAAAAGACTTTCTTGCTGTTGCAACGAGTGTACAAGTTACTGTTTACGGAAATAAAAGTGTTTCTTTATCTCGACTACATCTGTCTACTTTACTTCTCAACACAAACCAAAGTCACAATATGTTATTGTATGTCGGACACACAAATAGCGTGTGTATTGAGCCACCACTCGCATTTGTATTTCCGAGTATGAATAGATTCTGAATACAAATTTAATAGATTATCGTTTTTGAGAAGTTACGTTGCTCTCTCTTTCCTTCCTTCATTCCTTCCTTCCGTCATTCCCTCCTTCCTTCACTCCTTCCTTCTTTCTTTCCTTCCTTCCTTCCTCCCTTCCTTCCTCCCTTCCTTCTCGCACCCCCCTTACATGGGACCTAAAACTTGAATTTCAGTGGTCTCCATATATAATTTTGGGATTAGACCCCGCACTTCGACCTAAAGTTCTCTTGTGCTACCCCTATTTCCTACTAGGAATTCAGTGAATGAACACTGAAAAAATATCTGGAAAGCCCCATAGTTATGTATGGAATTGAACTTGGGAATATTTCTTGACCAGGAAACAGATACCACTCTGCAGCCCACTGCTGATGAGAGAGAAATCCTAATTCTTAGTATTCTGTCTCATACTGTTGAAGCCTTTCGAAATAAGGAAAGCGGTCTTCAGTCTTCCAGAAAGCAAAAAATAAAAGGAAGCTTTTTATATCGTTGGCAATGAACTCCATGGCCTTACTGAAACTAAACGGCGGAAAAAGTGCGGCAAAAATGAAACTATAAGTTGAAAGAATTACTACTGGAAGACTACTGCGTCTGGAAATTTACCTCATGAAAAGCTTATGGAACCTATTTTAGCAAATGCTCGTATGTTCCACTTCTTACACTCCGATAAACCTTATAGCACTACATTACTGAAACTCGATGCGGTCGACTGGGAGTCAATGCTGCATTTGTATTCAAGGGGAGGGCTATCTTTCTGCAAAACAAAGGAATCTCTTTCCCTCTTTGAGTTTTCCATAATAAATTGCAATGTCGTCATAATGGTTTTATGGATATTTCGTACCCTCCTCCTGTTATACTATTGGCGATTGTTTGGATCATTAATAAAGCCAGGCATTGTGGCTCACTAAGAACTCTACAGACAACAGGGGCTGGTGTTGATTCCAGACTTTCTCCAGTCTGTCGTTACCCTTATATAGGTGCGTTTGAGAAATTCCATTCATGGAACTTGATATGTAAACAGCAGAACTTTTCTCCAAAGGAGACAGGTATTTACATAGGATTGCTTAAAAGTACCATAACACTTAAATAACAGACGAAGCATGAAGTTCACTGACAGGAATCTCAATATGTGGAAAATTTGTTGCTGAACGACGCTGTCAATTGCCAGGATCATATCAGCCTCGCCGGTGTGCCGGAATTTCGTCCAGGAGGTCTTTTATATGCCCGTATATCTAGTGATATGGTACTTTTGTTTTTAAGCACACATAAAAACCATCGGTCTAAGTCGGATTAGAACCCGCGACCTTGGGACCAGTAGGCCAGCGTTTAACCAACTGAGCTACCCAGACCGACATGTGGATATAGCAATGTGATCTAGTTGAGATTTTCTGTCGCTACACTTTTCTGTGATGTAGTGGCATAGGGAAATGCGGTTCACCCACTGGGGAGTTGAACACAGGACCTTCCTAATCTCCTGCAATAGCAGCTCCGGGAAAACCGCACCTTCGGTTGTGCCGTAAACACACTCAGCAGCTCATTTGCATCTGAGAGCATTCACTAAATTACCTGATAGAAATTTTCACAGAGCTTTCCAGAATGTCCTAGAGGTGGAAGAAGGGAACCTTCCAGAAGAATACCGATTATCTGTCAACAGTCCCTCACGACTGCTTATCGGTGCTTATCTCTCAGCTACCCGACCCCGAATTCCCCTAAGCTTGTGGCATTATCCGCTGCGACACAGCGTTAAAAACACAAAAATTAACGTCGTACTCCACTTTTTTGGACTTACGGTTTAAGCGGAAATAACTCCACATCTGGTTTTTAAAACTGAATGTGCTATTTATTTTTGCTTTCTCCCCTACTTATCTATGGTATGAATATTGTATTTGCATTGTATTGCATCGTATTCAATAACGAGGTTTTTCTGGAAATATAATGTTTTGAGACATTTTGAAAGCAAAAACTGTAACAAACAAAAAAACAAAGACATATAAAACCTGTTAAATCAAACGGCTCCGATCAGTTCGCCGATAGTAGCAGAGTACAGATACAGAAAAACTTACTAGGCAAATATATAGTTCTCGTTAATGTACCTAGTTTAGATGAAATAAAAATGTTAATGGTGCTAACCATTTCTGAAGCATTATTTTTATTAGTTTGAGCTCTTCAGTTCTTTGTCATCTTTTAACATTTAGTTTTCCCTCCGGTATGATGAGAGGCATTCCAATGCCAGCATATAAGGACATTTCTCCAAAGGCTAAAAATTTCAACTGCTGCAATTAAAGTTAAGGATAAATAAGATGTAATTAAAATTGTAATCATATTAATAGGTTGATTACATATTTTAATTAAACATATAGAATTAGCCGGTATACGTCGGCGGTATTCGGATTACCCTATCACTTATACCTCATGAAATATTGCGTCTTATTTATTCTTAACATGAATATTTAATTGTATATTTATAAAAGTAAGCAATAGCGGGTAGAAAAAGTCTTGTAAGTCTACGTTTATATATGAAAGCTGACGACGACTTCCACTTTAAATTACCCAGGCTCGTGTTCATAACAGCAAAACACGCGTTGAAGCGATTTCTGCGGCACAAATGATTAATGATAGTTTAATGACGGTACGCAAATAATGTGTCGTCAAGTACAAAGGTCCTTAGTTAAGCTTCCTTGTGGCAAATCCGTATTTAAAATGTTACTCTTCTGTAAATGGACAAGTACCTGAGTAAAAAATAGGTACAGGTGGGACACTGAGTGGGATGAGTCAGGCGGTAACGTCAAATAACCCATTTTCACAGAAACTATTAAAATTAGCTAAAATAACTATTACGCTGATAAAAATAATAGCTAAGTCCTATGGTGGGTCTATTTTGTTTGGTTATTTTTAACATGGCTCCTTTTTAAAAATAATTGCTGATAAAATCTTAAATAAAAGATTGCATAATGTATAAATACTTCGTATCTTCCTCAATAAACAAGCTTACTGGACAAACAGGATCAAGGAATGTGGAAAGAATTTATCCACAATATATAAAAGTGTGATATCTTAAATAGTTTTGGAAGTAAATTATGAATTTACTACATTTAACATTTGTCGGATAGGACGTTTAATATCCCCTCAAAAGTTCAGTTCAAGGAAAAATTCAGTCCTTCAAATGACTCAAAACGTTTACATACATATATTATGGAAGATTGTCCTTGTATACCTAATCCTAATCATTTTAAAAATACAGTAATTTTCTGGTTCTATCGAAACCTAGAAAAACTGATTCTGTTTCACTTTTATTTCCTCTAGAGGAAGTATATCTCCTATTAATAATAACATTAATACTAATTAATAAATCGATAATACACTCGAGTCTGTCAAGTTGCGCCTGCAGTTGTGAGCAAATAAGCAGAGATGCTCCAATGCACAGAGGACAGAATAGCATCTTCTGCACGAAGGTAATTCAGCTAAAGCAGCTTACTGAAAATCATTTACGTGTCTACGGTAGAGCGTACTGATGCGTACTCAGGAATTTAATATCCGCACGAAATGGACAAGCGAACAATTCAATGTCCCTCTCACGCCCAATGTCCCTATAGCAGGGATAGTTGCCTACATTTTGACCCTGTGGCAAGAATTACCAATATATAGCATTATTGGAAATTCCCACATACCTCCGGGTTTCAAAGTTTTGCATCCAACGAGAGCGACGTTGAAGAAACTATGTTCTGGATTGCTCTATTTGACGTATGTGTGAACTATGCACCGTCCAGAAGGTAGATATATATTTTAATTTTTCAAAAGAGAAAAATTGTGAAAAGATGGAAAATTGGGTGCATTTGTGTGTGTGTGTGTGTGTGTGTGTGTGTGTGTGTGTGTGTGTGTGTGTGTGTGTGTGTGTGTGTGTGTGTGTGTGTGTGTGTGTGTGTGTGTGTGTGTGTGTGTGTTGAATCTGTGCTTAATGTTATTAATAATAAAATGTAGTTTATGTAAAAAAAATTCAGTCGAAAGGAAACATGTTTAACCACTGTTTCAGAATATATTCTACAAAGAAAACAAATTAAAGTAGAAAGATAGAAAAATAGCCTTGTGAAACAATATTTCAAGAAACGTGATACATTTAAATTTCATAAAAATCTTGAATATGTAAAACCTCAATCGAAACGCTCACATCACAAGAATTGAAAGACAATATCACGAGAGGAATACAGGCAATCAACCAACATGAGCTTTGGCGAGTAAACCAGAATTTTTTTTGGAGATATAGGAAAATTGCAACATACGTTGTGATGTGGTAACTCTAATGTAAGTTAGTGTTCCGTACCCGTGATTTGCCGGTCCTTTACGCGTTACTTGGCGGAGAGCGCGCCGGCCCTCGCCCGGTCCGGTGCTGCCGCGGAGCGGTCCGATCATCTGAGAACGCATGGTATTAAAAGGACTTATATGTCCCTTTGTACCTGAATACAAACCTGCTGGAGTGATAAAAGCACATTCTTGCATAGAAAACTTTGGCTATTGGTTGAAAATTTCATAGAGCAGAAAATAATAAATTTGTCACTTCACAGAATATATATGGGTATAAAATAAGACAAATGCCGAGCATTTTACATTCCACAAAATTGAGTTGACCTTTTATTTATGGACGTTCTTTAACTGCTATAGTTCCTAGGATTTCATTCTATGTAAGGCGCAAAGAACCACATAATTTTGCACTCACGCCATTGTACCAGGCTATGGTAATATATATATATATATATATATATATATATATATATATATATATATATATATATATATTATTATTATTATGATATATAATATATAAATATATTTACTTATATTTATTTACATATATACTTTTTATGTTACTCTTGGAACAATTTCAGTGGTATTTCATTTATTACATTAAATTCACATATTCATTCACATTCCCATTCATACTTCCAGACTCTACGGAGGATGGGGAATAATCCTAGTATAAGAAAGATATCCGCTTTTCCAGTAAGGAATCGAACCCGAGACCCCGTGCACAGCAATTAGGTGCTCTACTGAATGAGTTACGGTATTTGTTTAGTTATGATGCTCACTGTCACACAATATATGCAGTGTTTGCCATTTCTTTCTTTTTTTGTTTTTAAACCCAGGGTATCTGAAAACATTTCCAATGAAATGACACCGAATTTATGAATGGAGTGCAACAATTTGTCTTCTTACTGTAGGTAAACTATGGGGAATGTGAAAGGTTTACCCAGCCCTTATGAAGTTTGACACATTATTAAAGTAACAATATGGACACGAGTGTTTTGAGAACGCCGTCCGTCGAGAGTAGAACAGCCAAACCTCTGTATTCAGAGGGGGTTCTGGCGCTTAGTAGCAGATTATCTCAGAGAACTTGATCTTCTCGGCCTTATCCGTTGGGAAGTGCAAAATCTCACACCCGCTGAACTGTAATCTCAGAGCAGCGCGACAGAGTACTTGCCAGTTCAAATCCTAACCTTATTGAATATACCTATTTTCTCACTCTGGAATTACACCAAACCACCCAAGTGTTTACCTTGAGCGATCTTTCTTCAACTAGCGATGTCAGTCTCGTTTAAGAACTGTGCAGCCTTGTGCAATGTTAAATAGTTTTCTGTCCTCATCATTTCCACTTCATAATAAAATTTTGCTTCCATAATAAACACCGTTTGTCTGTAAATGTAATAATATCGTTCTCCTGTATCTTTTCAGTTTCTCTATAACAAGGTACCTTACTCCATTCAAAAGTTCGATACAGTGATTTCAACATACATACATACATCACATACATATATAGATGTATACAAGATTTCAGGCGTCATTAACACCAAAAGATCATGTTTATTTTCTTTGCTACGTTTAAGTGAAGCGTCTTTGTGTGCATCTATCTGTGAATAGTAATAGACTTCATAACAATGGAAGAGTTACAAACAGTTTTGAAAGAAACTACGGACAGGAAAGCTTAACTGGAATTACTTAGAAATGGAGGGACCTTTTTACAGCTAAGACAGACGTCCGATCCTAAGCAGTGGCTTGTAGGTCCTACGGTGTGTAAGCCCTACACAAAGAGAGGGTAATCAGGTAAAGAAAACAAAGAATCCAAGTTTATTTATTTATTGCATTTATTTTTAATATATCGTTTTCTATTTGATTGATATGTTTCAACATTTTATAAGCGAAAACCTGTCTTCCATGGACATCGTTTTCAATCTCACTTATATATTTCTCCCATGACCTTTGATGTGCCTCTCTTATAACTCTTTTAGCTTTATTTCGTTTTTCTTAGTACCTTTCACACGAATCATCCTTTCCTGCTAACCATTTCCTACAGGCTTTCCTTTTTCTCTTCAATAGCTTTTTTATTTTATTGTTCCATATTCTAAAACCTGATCTTCTTTTGAATTTGTTCTTCTTTCCTAAGACTTATTAGGCTAATTTATCAATACATGTTGTAATATTTTCCCGTACTTTAAATCATATTCCGTTTCTTTTGAAAGTAAGTATTGTTGTAATCTATTTTCGTATAATCATCTCACACTGTCTTCGTTTAAGAGATAGATTGTGTACAGCTCTTCCTGTTTTCTTTTGATTTCATAATCTTCTAGTTTTTCAAAAAGAGTAAATAGAGCTGAATTTGCATCACATTCCCTATGAACTTGAACATCTTGAATTTAGCATTTATTAGGAAATAATCAATAATACATCTACTATTTCTGGCACTCCATGCATATTTATGCATATCTGGTTTCCTAATAACCTTTAGTCTATATTTGCGAAGTTCCTCATTTCTTTTCCATTGTTATTCATATGTGTTTCTCCAAATTTTCCAATCACTACAGGGATAGGGGTATTACCAACTCTTGCATTGAAGTCCCCACATATAATTGTCAGTTTTGTTTGTTCTTTCTATTTCTTTTTGTAATATTTCACATAATTCCGCTGTTTCTTCTTTCTTCCCCTCCTCAGGAGCGTAAACGTTTATTATATTACAGTCTGGTCTTTCAATTTTAATTCTTACAATTCTTAATCTTTCATTTATGTATTTATAATCATCTATCCTGTTTTTTATTCTTGCTGTAGTAAAATTGCTGCTCCACATTTAACTCTAACGTTCTGCTGGATTCCACTGTGGATCATTATTAATTTATCTGATTCTTTACTTCCTTTCATTTTCCTCTTCGTTTCTGTTATTACTGCTATTTCTATTTTCCTTTCAAACAAAATGCTTTCCAAATTTAATTCCTTATTACCTAGTCCTCTTACATTCCATGTAGAAATTTTCGATTTTTCCGCTATTCCTGCTCGTTTATCCTTGACATGCTTAGGTCGACTGAGATGTCCTTAGTACAGATTACCAGTTTATAGCTAAGTAAGTCAGATTCTAGGAATACCAGCATCTGGCTTGGTTTTTATCTAGGTGAGCTGCCATAGCCTTCGTGATTCTTCCACTCCTCAAGGCAGCGGTTTCTGTTATTTTCCCTAGAGACAGGTTGCCTCTTCCGCAGACATTACCGTTCCGATGAACTCCATCTCCTCCATTGTCTTCTTCGAGGTCTTCGCTTTATCCCCAACAAGGGGCCCTTCAGGAACCTCCAGGAGCTGACATGGGCAGAGTTGCTCATTTCCTGGGTGAGGCTGTTTCCCTCAGGAAAGTTCTCACCTGCTACCCCGTTTGTTAGTGTAAGGGAAAATAAAATAGCTTATGTACTTACGCTAATTAAAATTTGCCCGCACTGTTTATACTGCCATTATTACAGTCAAGTTTAGCGATACAAAAATAAAATAAAAAGGTCGTCGAGTTTGCGAGGTTATATTGTATTTAATTTAAAAACCTACCAGCGGTTCAAAGATTTTCAAGAAAATCCCTTCACCTCAAACTATCCTTTACGTGGAAAACTTTTTGAAAATGTTTATTCCCTCAAAAACGGCCATTAGGTTATGATTAAAATACCATATGTTTAATACGTTCTCATGAAGATGAAATGTATATCTTCAATTTTATAGGTATAACTCTGAACCACGTTTTATTCTGAAGGACCTTTGCAAAACTGTAAACGGTATGAGAGAGACAAAATCAGCACAGAAAAAATCCTGATCTGATTAAAGCACATAAATACGTATATGTACTTTTCTCAAATAGGAAGTCTTTATTAATTTTTTTATCTAATAGCCATGCAAAGAAAATGTAACTTCATAGCAATTATATGGTGACCAGCTCACAAAAGTTTTGATAACCACTTTAGCGTTCCTGTGAACTCGAAAACAAAGAGTCAGTTAATTACGGAACTTAGGTAAGTTCAGAATCCTCCAAAACCGAAGATTTCAAAGAAAATCTCTCGAATGCAAACTCTCTTTTAAATAAAAATGTTCTTTAAAATGTTCATTTAATGAAAAATCCCAATAACGAGCTTGATAAAAATGCCATATGTTTAAGCCATTTTCATTAAGTATTAAAATATAGGTTTTGAATATTCTGGAAAGAGCTTTGAAGCTGTCTTTATTCCGAATAACTGATAAACTGTAAGAGATACAGAAAATCTAACTTCATAAATAAATGTTCATCTCCTTAAAACATATAATTTATATCAATTATTGTTTTATTTCTTTTTTCTAGAGTAATAACTTCCGAAATATTGCTTGTTATTGGCTTAAATCTTCAAACACCTCTTCTTAAATGAAATGTAATTATTAGTTTTTTCCTCATGCCCATGCAAGCGAGTAGAGGAATTCATGTGAATGTAGTACATCAGAAAATGTTTTTCATAACCTTATGGCAATTAATATTATTTCAACAGACAATCCGGAAAGTGGAGTTTCCTGGACTAGGGAATAGTCATATTTCGTAGAATATTGTTCTCATTCTGTGTTACAATTTCTATTTACATCATGAAGAGAACTCTTGGTTTCTTATCAGAAATTTGATTATGAAATGCATTAACAAAATAATTCTGTCTAAAATTTTAAACCCTAGTAATTCAGTAGCGGTGTATTTTAAACATTATTATGTCGCTAAATTAAATGGAAAATGTGATTCAACCAGTTGGATAGAAATTTAACAGCAAGGCTTGAAATGAATGGACTTCAGATTGTATGAAAAGCTTTAATTAGGTAAGTTAAATAAGGTTGGACATGAAGAACAGGAAAATCGGATTGCGTCTCCCCCTCTCAAAGTTGTTGAAGTGTGGCAATGCAACTTTTCCCTTGACAAATATTTGCTGGCGAGAATTGGAAAAACGCTGAGTGAATGAAGTTGGAGCCTGTACGCACCCGAGCAGCTCTAACGCCTTCATCCTTAGTCCCTTTCATCATTCCGCCAGTTTTATTTATTTACCTAAACATTTACTTTAATTTGCTTAGCGACTTCGTTACTGAAAAAATTAAATAAATTCCGAAGTTTAAGTTTAAGTTTTAGGAAACTGTTTTACTTTGCACTGTCAGAAAATATGCTCACCTCGTATGTGAGTTAATTATTAAATTACAGACAAATTTAACAGTGCTTTATGTTGCATATTGGGACAGTTATATTTTGTAAGGTTTTGACGTGCACGTACACGTGGAGTCAATTTATCTAAGTCACCTTGTCAGCATCTTCTACTCAAAGCCTCTGAATTTTGAATTAAGGGAGAGTCAATATCTTTAAAGGTATGTTCTAAGATGGAACTTGCAACGCCAGGAATCTCTGCAAAGATAAAGTCAACATCTGTCATAACTGACCACTCTTCTCTTCTCACATTTTAATGTAGTTCAGAACACTACTTATGTAGCTTAAAACTTCGTTATACAAAAATGCATGTCCACTTTTGGGGTTAATCCTTCACCACATTCCAGCCTTTCTTAAAAAGCAACAAAATGAGCTAACCTGCTGCATTTTTCTTCCAGGCTCGGTAGGTTACGTTTTGGTAAAGACCCACGGCGATTATTTACCTAACAATTTACATAATGCATTTTTTGCATACTTTGTTAATAAGCGTAATGTTCCAGCAGTTTGGAAGTTTTACTGCATATTTGTTTGTTTTGCATTTATATTTTACAAATTAATACCGGAATTATTGACTGTTAAGCTTAATATTTCCATAAAAAGTGATAGGGATAGAAGAATAATTCCATTAAATAATGTCCACATGTTAAAATAAATACATAATGTAAAAATCAGATGTGTTGCACTCACGTGACTTTCTCTACTCTTACACAAACTATTCTTACAAACCCTTATTGCTCAATCCACTCAATCTTAATCGAGATAAACATTTTTAGAAATTAACTTATTGCTAATTTTCTTGTAGGTGCAAGGATCAAATGGTTTAAGAGTGATCGCTATATAATGACTGAAATTTCGTTCTCTTTTCCTAACCAAGAGATAAAACATTTAATAATGACCTCCCATTTGAGAACGGTCTATAAGAATTACAAGATTCTGACAAATAACAAGGAATATCTCCGAAGGTATTCACTTCACAAAAAGATCATTTGACATAAATTGTGTGTTTTAACAAGATCTACATGTTTATATAATAAGATTTGGTTTATCCCTTACGGTTTACCAGTTATGCGAAGGTCATCAAGAGTAAGCAGCACTACATGGGATAGAGCCAGAAAATTCAAAAGATACATTTCATTTCCCATAAAAATATCTTAAACATGTGGCATTATAATCAAAATGTTACAGCCACTTTTGAGAAAATCAAAATTTTCGAAAAATATTCCATGTAAAAGGTAGCTTTAAGGAGGAGGAATTTTCTTTAACACGTTTCTATCACATCCTTAGAGGATATTAAACTTAAATATCAACTTTGGTTTTTAACTGACCTTGCGTATTTGGTTATGTTCTTGACAGACACACAAATTTGTTTCTAAGGATGCTTTTTTCTATTCAGGGGGCCTCAAAACATGTATCTCCAGTGAAATCTCGACAAAGGATTTTTTATTCTAATACAATACTTCTCCTGCTTACTACACGTAGTAGAGAAAGTAAAGGGCAGATTTCAAAATGCTATCAAAATTGCTCAGCAAGAAAAGTTTTATGTTGAAGAGAAGCAATTTATTTTGAGTCAGAGTAACTAAGGCAATTAGACTTTCCAAGAACTCAGCGAACAAGGATTCCAAAGTTGTGTTACCCAGAAATCAGTATAATCAGGTCAGAATTGATTGCGAAAGTTACATACACAAACTTCTAAAAACTAAAAAGGGAAGAGTTCCTAGAATTTCGTTAGTCTCAGGGTAAAAATAGTGTTTCAGATGCGAACAAGAAATTAAGATTTGGCAACGTATGAATATGATGTAGGATCGTGGGTGGAATGGCCATGAACTAAATGGATTTTATGTTGATAAAAACATGCAGGTCTCAAATTCATGTAGATTCCAGTGTCCATCTCGTTACATGAAATACTTCAAATTAGTTTCTTCACTTCATCACAAATTTAAGCTTCTGCACTATAAAATAGATTCCGCCGATCCGTTCATTACAGAGTTAGTACTTGCTCATTGGAACGGAGTATCTGGATGTGTTTACTTGTGATGCAGATAAAACAGATTTGTATTACTTTTACAAATAGACCGTTTTATCATAGAAGTAAAATAGGAGACTATATTTCTATATGCAATTCAAAGAATTGCATCAAATAAATTAACGAAGTGAAAGTGTAGGGCAAATACACTGTAAAAATAGCTACACTGTTTAAAATCAGTATACCATACGGAATTGATCGGCAATAAAGCTGCAGCACGCAACTTGCAACGCCATAGCATGTAAAAATTGCAAACATGCTATATAAAGGCACTCTTACCAGGCCTGCCAACATTAAATATTTCATGTTCGTCAAATGCCAGTTCCCTCTGGCGTAATGAGTCGTTTAATGGACTTTGATGCTGAGCTCAGATGGGTTTACAGGTGGATCGGTTTATTACGCCAGCAACAGAGATTCCAGGCGAATGTTGGTTGCTCTTTATCGCACGTATACCAAATGGTCAGTAAAAACTACACAGAAGCGGTGCTGAAGCGATAAACTGGCTATTTACCTACCTTCGTTTTACTCAGTTCAGCTTACTTAACCATAAACACAAATATTCCAAAATGTTGCGCTTTATAACGCCAGTATCGTTTACCACTATGATGCCTGAAAACGGCGATGGGAATGAAGAGAGGAAATGACATTGGAATTCCCTGCAAAAATTTTCGGAGTTCACAGTCGAGGGTGGAGTTAGCTGCAACTTGAAAGGGAATCTATTATTGAAAACTATACATGGGCTTGTGTCACGGTCAATTTGTCGTACACGCTGGTTCAATAATGTAACAGTCAATTGTACTCATAAGCCCGCCTATGTAGTGTCTTTTGGATTGGCAAGTCTGCGTCATAGTCGAGTTCGAATCTCGGTTAAGGTATTATCCGCTTAACATTTCTCCGGATCTTCCCCTGTTCCTGAGAAGACAAATATCTATGGAATCTATGAAACTCGGGCTCATTTGAGCGTTATTTGACCCATTTCATTCATTCATCGTCCAATATAACCACCAGGTTAATGGACGTTAAACTTAAAAAAAGAAAACAGTATTTATAAATATAAATAGAGTGGCTTGTGTAAAGAAATTATTACGATAGACACATCGCAAATTAAAAAGCAATATAAATCTTCAAAAACACCATTCCACATCTGCTCTAATGTATTAGGTGTTCATTTTAAAGTGTGCCATGACATTCCATAGCTAACAAGAAAAACAGGCTATGGCGCGAATCGAAGTTACGTAGTAATGGTAGTCTGATACATGGCTAACATTGAATACCAACATGATCACACTGTATCTTTTGTAGGAGTTCAGCAAGCAATTTTTTGGTTGTTAGAATATGGATGTGTTGGGCGGTTGTGCTCTGTAGTGGCAACTTTCCGGCCACCCTTAGGATCCATTCGCCTCATCCATCCTCCCGGAGGGTGCTCCCTCATGGTCATAGGCACAAAAGACCGCCTTTTGTTCGAGGTGCTAAGTCCCCCTCCGCAAACTGTCTTGAATCATTGAGTTAGTATCAAGGTGGAACTGAGATTGGGTAATGCTAGATTAGTTTTACACAATGCGATTACATATACTCTCTAGTCAGCGATATTTATGCAACTGGGCCATAATATTGTATAAGTAAATTATGATAATTAATATACACTTTCTTTTTGCTTCATCTCTACATGAATAATTCAGTAACACTTTATAAGCATTGGACAATACAAAATACTCCCTTGTGAAATTCATTTCTATACTTAGAATTCATCCGTTATCTAAATCGTGGCAACAAATCTGCGATATAATTAGTGAGAACTGTGGGAGAGATTTTTTAGTTAGTGTAGCATTATCTCAAATCGCCTACGCGACGTATAGCCATGTGACAAAGTTGCTGGGGCGGCGAATAGGTATATCTACAAAAACGTTGTCTCTCGTATGACATTAATATTCAGGATAGTGCCTTGAATTCCATACACAGACCTGACTATGCAGCCCCGGGATTAATTAAATTCATCCCTAGCTCAATTAAACACGGCGCTTTTGGAAGATACCGCCTTCCCTTTGTTCATCCTATGTGCCGCACGTCCATCATAAAGAAACCTCCTTCAAAGGCATTCATAGAAAAAATGGCCATTATATGCTAAAGAGGCTCAAGCTTTGAAAAATTCCTGCGCATTTCATGCTAACCTGTGTGTTGAAGCATCTCTGTTATTCGCTTCATGGTTGAAAACATGAATGTCTTTGTGGTGAGAGGTAGCAAAAGTTTTGATGTGTTACATTCATATGATTTTCTCTACCCGCTGCTAGGACTTTAACTTCTACTTCAGTTAATCAAGATAAACATTTATAGAAATAACTCGATTACACATTTCATACTACGAGTAGGTACAAGTTATATCGATAGTAATATATGTTAACGCTAATACATGCTGTCCTCAAAATCCCATAGTCTTTCAATGATAACGCGAGATACTTCGGAAATAGCTATTGCAAAAATTTACTTCAAATAAACTGTACGTTTTAAAAATATCGGAATTTTTTGCATTTGTGCGTTTTGGCTCATTGGTTAACGTTTACTAACTATATAAAATTATCACTAATAAAATATTCCAAAAAGAACTTTGCTTTAACGTAAATATCCTAAATATCTGGTGTTTCAATCAAACTCATTAGTACCATTTAGTAGACAAATTGCTTCATAAGCAGGATTTCTGGAAAACCTTTATTTTGATCTTAGATCTTGTCTGAGAAATTTAGCGGTGGCCATTCATTAAGGAGTCATTCTTTGCAAATCAAAGTTACTGCTGTATTATTTTGGTTTCTATTTCTCAGTCAGTCAGTCTTCTAAAATTACATCATGGAAAGACCATGCGCTTTCAAACTGAGCGGAATCGGTCCTTGGTGACATGCGAGTCTCAAATTAGATAGTTTTCCGTTGTTTCGGCCACCTGATCTTAGTTCTTTCGTTATTTTCCCTGGTTAGAAGGCAAATACTTGTGAATTGTATAATGGTGCGAATTTTGCTTCCCTTTGGTGGAGTTTTCTTTGTGAAACTGCCTGCACTGACATTCAGTGCGTGACAGACCTGCAAAGATACATCTCCGCGAAGAGAAATAGGCATATTGGATGTTCTGTAGGCATCAGAATGTAGTATCTGGAAATGTTCTGGACTCCACCTGCGCATTGCCTGCCTATCCAGATGTGGTGGCCAAGTGTGTCCTACAGAATCCCATCATGGCTAATGAGAACCACAATCGCCTAATGTATCCATATTCTAACAACCCAAAAATTGCTCGTTGAACTCCTACAAAAGATACAGTTTGATCATGGTTATCCATGTATCAGACTACCATTGCTATGAAGCTACGATTAACTTCGTAGCCTGTTTTTCTCGTTAGCCACGGAATCTCATGGCACACTTTAAAATGAACACCTAATACATCGGGCATTCATTAACAACCAGGTAAAAGAAGGCTTTTACTGAAAAAAAGAAGAAATTTTAGCCTTGGTAGACTTTCATTACAAAGTTCTTAATGGTGATGAAAAGCGGTTACGATTTATGCTGTCATGAATTGCGTTTTAAATACATTATCTAGAAAAGTGGCCATGATATTAGGTGGGGAAGTTAGGAGTTATGAGACCTCCCTTGTGCATGTGCGCGGTGGACCGTGAGGACGTAAATCTATGAAGGTGACGACAGATTTAAGGTGCTGTGGGGCAGGATAAAGAAAAGTCTTCCTTCCATTGTTTTCCTTCCTTCCCAATTGTTTTGCATTTCAGCGGCAGTTTGTTTTCACGCTTCACGTAGTTCATCGCATCTATAGAACCCCTGCATCATTTGTTACATGAAAGAAAGAAGAAAAAATTATGTGCCGCATTCACACGACTTCTTCTACTCACTCGTGTGCTGAAGTTTCCTCTAATCGCTTATGCGTCTTTCTTTAAAATTAGTCCTTATTTATTCGAGATAAGCTTTCTTTGCAAGTATAATAACAATGCAGTTGTCAGATTTTTAAACATGTTGCTGTGTGATATTTTTGTAATTCTATGGTCTTTGTTTAACTATAAGAGAAAAACTAACAGAGATTTTCAACCTGGTACAAGTGTAAGTAGTTTGAAATCAAAATCTATAACAAGAAGTACCTCGGAAATTGTATTTATCACACATTATGTACTTTTATAACACATACGCTTTTGTGTAGGGAGATTTTGTATTATCTCTTACTTGTAACTTATATAAAACTTACTCAGAATGAAGAGAACTTCACGAGGTATTCTCAGAGAACTCAAGATGTACCTTTTTCATGGCACTATGTTTAACTACGGTATTTTAATAAAAGTGCTTTGTGCAACACCTTGAAGAAATAAAAAGTAACAGCAATTTTGTTACGTAAATGTGTTTAGGGTAGAGGGATTTTCTTGAAAATGTCTATGTGGTATCCTTGGAAGATGCTGAGTTTTAGTACCAATCAACAACACACACGCAGACATAAGGGGCGTCCTGACAACTTTTTGGCTGGAATGCAAGCAACAGAGAAAGTAAAAATAACACAATTAGCGTTAATTATTACCATCCCCCATCACCCTCTATCTTATTCTTTATCCTAAACCTTACATAGTTAAAGATTTAAGGATATATTATACTGAACTATATAATTGATGTATATTTCATCGAATTTTTTAAAGTACTAAACACTGATTTGCTCAATAAAAGCATAATTAGGGTTAGTAGTTCATGTGAATGGGTATTTTTGTGGTATAAACTGAATTTATTTTTCTTTTCTTTTCAGGTAAGCCCTGCATTAATTTCTGGACTTGAGTAAGTATTTAAGCTTAGTTACTTCAAGTAAGCTTTACGATCATCTCTGTATCCGTGGGTTCCACGTACTTCGACGTTCCAACAAATTTTACGTCTGTTCCCTTCGACACAGCAGCTAAAGCTGACGGTACCTTCTCTGACTGACGCCACACCATCAAAATACCATTGAAATTAGTCCGCTTTTCAAACTCGCAAGGCTACTTCCTTTTTTGTGTTTTTCTCTATTCATTACTGTTTATTTAAAATGCCTATTCTAATTATTATTCTTATTATGATTATTTTTAAAACATTAATTTAAGTTTTTATTATTTCGCTATCAGTTGATGTGTTACGAGATCACGTGTTTCAATGTTATATTTGTCATGCTGTCATAATGCTGAAAGTCGTATGTTTTAGCACACAGAAACTTTATGTATCATTCCTAAGTGACAATAATGGTAAAATTAAATTATTAAAGTATTTTGTCGTTTAACAACGTCATAAATTGCCAGGATCATATCAACGTCACCGGTGTGCTGGAATTTCGTCCCGCAGGAGTTCGTTTACATGCCAGTAAACCTACTGATATGGAGCTGTCGTTTTTAAGCACACTTAAAACCTTGAGATCAGTAGGCCAGCGTCTAACCAACTGAGTCACCCAGACCGACAATACAATAATGGTAAAGGGTACACACGGGGAGGGTATACCTTGCACACCTCGACCTATTCAGATCTATTGTGCACTAACACACCCCAAGAGATAGGGATGAAGTGAGAGGATGACGGGCCACGGAGATGCACGGAAGTCCCTAACAAGAGCTGTGACCTCTTCATCCCGGCCAGTCCCCACCAAGCAGCCACCACACAGCGGGTACTGAACCGCGTAAGTGTCCGCCCCTCGGCGGAGGACAGTGGACAGTTCAACGCCACCTAGCGCCGAGAATAAGTTACCATGTGCAAGCATCCACGCCATCTGCGGGCACCGCCAACACCACTCGCCTGAAAGCGCACTTGAAAGATAAGAAAATAGAATAAGGAAAATGATGGAAATGAAAGCATTTGCCTAAGTGACATGAGGAAACCACGGAAAAGCCCAAGTCAGAATGATCAGTTGACGGGGATCGAATCCGAGACCTCCCGATTGCGAGTCGCACACATTGCTACGGCGCCACCTCGCTCGGTAATAACAAACTATTGTACAGAAGTGAGACGGCGACTCAGATGCGCCTCCCAGAGAAGCTATTCGTAATCTTGTAAAGCTTTAGAAAAGCGGGATCTATTCTTGGTAAGGAACCAAAAGTAAATGACAGCTTCCATGATACCTGAAACATTTACAAAAGTCCAAAGAATTCTGCGAAAGCTTGTACAAAATCAGGAACCTTGAAAAACTCAGCTTGAATACCACTAAACTTCCAAAATTAAAATAATATACTAACCAGTGCAATTACAATCATGCGTTTATGTCCCACGTTGATAGCTTTATGGGCGAAGCAAAACTTTATTTACATTACTATGAAGAATTAATTCAAATTTTCTTAAATGTGAGAAACGTATGGTGGCACAAGAACATAATTCCCAGCTTCTAAGGCAAAGGTGACATGTACCATTAGGTTTAAGCCAAGATAATATTCTAGTTCGTGGGGTCTTAGGTGTATTAGAGCGCAGAATTTAACGCAGACTTCTTGAGGTGATGTTGAAGCAAAGGTTCCTGTACCTTTTACCTCTACAGTTCATGGTTACATCAATTATAAATAAAATTGGTCTAATATTTTGTTGCCAATATGCCACCGTTGACTTATCGTTTACTCCTGCTACGGAGTAAAGCTAGCTACGGCTGGTTTCAAAAAATATACTTGCTGCTTAATTACTGTCATGCTCTCGTTGCATAATATACTATTATGTATTCACACAAATTTCTGGTCTGGTCTGGTATATTCAATATCATAACCACTTCCTAAATGTCTAAACCTGACAGACAATTCTACAAATGAATGTATTCTATCTTGTTAAATAACTGAAAGTCAAAAGAGATAAACAATAGACTTCTCAAAGGTGTATCCTTAATTTTAAAGTTAGTTTCTAAAACTGTCAGCCAAGATTCTATGTTATCATTTAGATAAATATTAAACAATGTGTGTGACAATGGACACGCTTGTCTAGCACCGCCATTTATTTATACCATTTGATTTCTAGGCTCTTACTAGATGAGATAATCATTATTTCCCATAATTGTAGCCTATTTATTCTATCAAAAGTTTTTTCATAAACAACGTAGAGTATACTTGTTTTAAATTATGCTCTCTTCTTTTTCCGAAATCTTATTGTTTGTATAAATGCAATGTATTCTCGATCGGAAACCTTGTTGCTTATTCAATAATAAAAGTTTTGCTGCTTTATTTAATCTTCTTGTAATTTGATAACAAGTTTAAAGAAGGTTTTATTTCAGACTAATACTTTTGTGTACCTAAAATTGAAATGTGGGTAGTTAAAACAGAGGTAAGAGCTACACAGTTGTACGAGAGGCATTTTAAAAAGCTAGGAAATGGCTATCGTTAATTATTTAACGGCAATTAGATTTGAGGGTGTAAATAAATTGTGTGGGGTTCTCTAAGGAAAGACATAAGCTCGTCCATGCAGAAGAAGCAAGCGTTAACCATCCGGGATGCCGTCGATTTGCACTGCCACTGCTATGATGAGAAAACCATTACTCAATTTCATCTTTACTTGATGCCTGAGGGCCGGGGTACGCCAAGAGGATTGGATGGGCTCTTGATTTATTAACTGCAATGCTGAAATATTTACTCTGCTTACGATTGATGATGTAGTTTAGCGAAATGAGATGAGCTCAGCGAGAGAGGTGGGTCCCCACTTTACTTCTGATCTTTATTTTGCATTGTATTCATTCACAAACGTACAATGGTTCTTTATAAGCATCTTATGTTTATCTAAAAGTCATTTTATGTCACAAAATGAGAACTATATTTGAAAAAAATTACTTTAAAGGAGAATAAAGTGCTTTGCACTTGATTCCATCAGATCTTGCACAAACACAACTTTTTCTCTTGTGTAAACTCTTGCGATTTCGGGAGTTTATTTAAACTCCATATCAGCACTCTTCCCCGGGCTCTGTTTTGTGTTTCTGAACGCGACCACTTGATTCTTGTTCCTGTTTTACTGGTTGGCAGATCTGGGATTCGGATCCACTATGTGAGAGGAACGTCAGTTCGCGGGTCTGGATTTCGGCACCATTTTTCTGGGAAATTTGTGTAATAAGACATAGAAATAGATTATACTGGCAAGAGGATGTGGTTATTCTGGATAAGTTCCGTTTGTCATCATCTTTCAGTTTTGATAAGTAAAACAATTGAACTACCTTCCAGCTATCTGATCGAGACATCGTCTGTTTTTAAATTAATTTTAATTAATTTTTTTTTTTTTTTTTTTCTTTTTTTTTTTTTTTTTGCGAAATCTGGGGCTGGGCGCCTCATAGAAAATGTGACCGTTACGACGCGCCCGGCAGATGTGAAACAATTCATAGTTATTGAAATAATTTATGATTAAAGAAAGCCGATAAATACATGTATTTGGTGACAACTTGTTACAAGTTTCCTCTTATCTCGAACCCCTACCTTGAGGTCCGGGGTCGATACTCTTTGACCGAACACTTTGACCTTGGTCAACAAGGGTTATATAATAGATGTTTCACTTAATTGATTCCTTGTTTTGGTTTTAATATTTGTATTATGAATAATATTGTAAAGGTGTATTTAAATATTGAGACTTGAAGAATTGAATTTCTTTATTTATAACTATGAAGGATGTTAAACTGCTCTCGCTTCCTCCACCTCTCACCCCTCACTCTGCTCTATCTCATTCTCCCCTCCGCTCTCCTTCACTCTTCCTCTCTCTTCCGCTCTTTCACCCTCCACTGTCCCCCTATCACCCTCCCCCACTGTACGCCTCTCCTCCCCTCTGCCTCTTTCCGGTCCTTCTGTCTCCTCCTCCCCACTCCTCTCTCCCTTGCCAATCTCTCTCCTCTCTGTCCCGCTGTTACTGGTTTCTCAGGAAAGCAGGATGACACCGTCACGGCATATGAGTTGCTCTTACCCCTAAGATCTGCCAATGATTGTTTCACAACAAAAAGTATGGGGTTGCTTATGTCTGAACATTAAATTGTATTGCAAGAAATTTATGTTCAAGTTTAGTATTTTGAACATTTGTAGTTTAGATATTTGTTATTATTGCATAATTTTGCTAAGTGTATCCTTAAAATTGGGTTTGGTAAACCAGCAATGATTTGTATTGACATTTGTGCTGTTTATGAGATATAGTTTAATGCTTTTCGTACTTGAAGATATTATCAAAGCGCTGGGTGATCATTTTATTTATCCTTTCACTCGTTTGTTTGGAATATTTTCAGACTCTGTCGAAAAGGTATGTGTGCGTCGTATCAAATTATGTTTTGGTGTTTTCCCGAGAAGTTAATTTCGCCCATATCATTTAAAAGTGCGCTTCTTATCTCTTATTTCTTAGCAAATAAACATTGATGTTTAAAGACATCTTTTTTAACGGAACAAATACTGTTTTTGTAAACATAACGCGCTGAGCGGTGTTTCAATAGAGTGAATTCGGCTCAGCCTTTGTTGCTGCAATTTGTTATTATATTTCATTAGTATATTTTGCAGGAGTGTATCTTAAAGGTGCTTCAGCTTCTTTTCTTTTTATGCCGATAAGCACCTTTTCCTTTATGGAGGTTCAGGTTAGCACTGCTCAGCGAACGTAACACTATGTATTGCTTCATTAGTATAATGCTAAACTGTTCATTTGAACTAATAATCAATGATTTTAATTATATTCCCGTGTTTTCGAAACTCTTCGGCTTCAATTTTAACTAACCATTGCCACTTTATTTCTCGGGGCTTACTTAGTATGAGTTTTAGTTCTGTGACACTCCCCAGTTAATTTAAGACAAGCACAAATACTTTTTCCACTAAACATTTTAGGTCTTCTACATTCCGAAACGCCGGCATTCGTCCATTTATTATTTGCTAAGTGTATTTTCTAATAGTTTACCCTTGAAAACAATTTAAAATCCATTTGGCAATTAGATTTGGTTGTTTACTTAATGCAAGCTTTATTCTTTGTGTTGTTTTATGTTGTATTAGGAATCTTGTGTGCTGGCTTGCCTCTGATAATTTTGATTTGACTACACATAGTAATTTACATGAAGTATAATACTATCCACGGATAGTTATTTGGAGGGTTATGTAAGTATTACTAAAGATTTGTGGCACATGTGATTACTTGGTCTTCTAATTACGAATTGAGCACATCCACTTTGTTTTTTATTCCTTTCCAGTGCTATAAATGCAACTTCATTTTACCTATAATTTTTTTTTTATTTCACCCCTCTAGATCTTTCGTAGGTTTTAAAAGCTTTTGCTGCTTCTTTCAATATAGTTTAATCGATTAAAATGGCGTCCTTTGTGCATATTTTGGTAAGTCTTAATTCAGTTAAATTTTCAGTAAAACACGCATTTATAATTGCTGTCAATTTTCACTCTAATATTGCTTAAATCCGTATACCCTAGTATTAATTTAAATTAAGCCAGTTGTACAAAATGTTAGGGAGAAATATGCCACAACAAAGTACATGTACAGTCGAAATCTCAAATTCTTTAATGTTGTAGTACACACCTAAACTCATTTGCGAAGCAACAAATTAAATATGATTTTAATCCTATATTTCAGTAACTAAACATTCGTATTTATTGATATAATGTTTCTTCCTATTGACTTTTAATGAATTTGCGTTTATTCATACTTATGATCTGCAATTATAGTTTCATGAATATAGACTAACTCTGAAGAGGAACTTCTGGTGCTGGATTTCTGCAAATCATATCTAATGATCTTTCTCTCTCTCTCTCTCATACATTAAGATAACAGAATTTTCTCTCGCCGGAAAGAAGAAATAAAGGACATCTTAATACAAAAAATATCCTCGCTTGTTGATAGGTCCTTCATAACCGGAATTCGTTAAAATTAATGATTTGTGCTCCAACTCAAAGTTAACAAGAGACAGAAATACATTTAATTTTATTCTTTTCTTTTAGTTTGCGGCAATTTCCTTTCTGTACCAAAACACTCAACTGGAATAACCTTCATTGACATGTTATTTCAAGTGATACAATTATGGCGTTACTTCAAATACTTTTGCTATCTTCTATGTAGGGGAGAGTCGTCTAATTTGTACCAGTTTATACATTTTATTTTTTCTAGCTGTAACTGACGACTTTTGAATTATTTTAATAACGGCCTCTTAATTCCAAACGTGTAAGAATGATTTCTCTTAAGAGGAAAGTTTGTTTCAAGTTAACATAGTCATGAGTTCAGGTCTCTAAATGTCTGCATGGGTACACATTAGACAACTGGTTTCCCAAATTGTACCGCTGGGTTCGTAAATTGTGGCACATACAGTTTTCTCCACATCTGCAATTTTTTGCGGATTTCCTTACTCCTATACCCTGTAGTTTTTCCGAAGTTCTAACATCCCCATTAGCAAGTACCTTTTGGCATGCTTTAGTATTGTAGGCTTTGGCATATTGTGCATTGGAGCAGATTCATTTATTCCATGATCGCCATTCATATAAGAAGCGACAGCAAGTCTTAGTTGCCCCTGTGACCATCTCCCGGTATTGCTCCTTAAAATTAAATACATATGACTATAATTTGTTACAATGGCAGACAAATATACCAGAATATGAAGTCTAGAATTGTTAAATATACTATAACCTTCTGCATTTGTGATATTTTATATAGTAATTTTTATTATTTGTAATGAAAGATTGACTAACTAGTGTAAAAATCTAGAAATGAATGTGTTTTATTGTATTAAATAAAAATTTATGTAATTGTATGTACATCAAAGTTCTAAGGCTTTCACGGCCGGTGTCAATACTAGATACAATATTAACCGGGCTTGTGGGCCGTGGTCTATTGGGTTCCTTCTTCTTCCCAAACGTTTCATCTGCGACTACGGCAGACATCTTCAGTGGCGGCGAGGCCGAAGTTTCCTAGTGGAGATTTCGACAGTCGGTGCTGAAATCTCCACTAGGAAACTTCTACCTCGCCGCCACTGAAGATGTCTGCTGTAGTCGCAGACGAAACGTTTGGGAAGAAGAAGGAACCCAATAGACCACGGCCCACAAGCCCGGTTAATATTGTATCTAGAATTGTATGTACACTAAGATGGAAGTTCATGACTTGTAATTGATTAATTCAGTTATGTCAGAATTTTCACACATCACTATGAAATAGCGATGTCCCAAAATTAGACCGACAAACTTTGAGAGCCGGTAGATAACAGTTTATCTAGAGTGATAAAAGTATTTAAAATAATTTTGTTAAGGAAAGTTTTTTGGCTGTGGCGCTTCCTTTAAGAGCTAGACGAGTTAATGCCGTAGAGTGAGTGAGTAGTGCTGTTTAAGGGCCCGTTGACAACTAAGTTTTAGGGCCCGTAATGTCATAGATTACTGCCTACCATCCAGTATACGCATTTACGACAAAATCAGCAATGTAAATTAGTAGGACACACAATTTTAATCCAAGAAACAAACACAGAACACATAAACAAAACACAAACATCTCATTGTTTACAGTTAATCACAGCTTTACTATTCAAAATTAGTCCAATTAACTTTTGAACTAGAGAAATGGCTGGTGCCTTTGCGAGAATAGGGCACGCCGATGCGCTCTTTGTGATAATCGCAATGGACGTGCTTTCCAACATTTACTTTGATACTCCTCGCTGTGTCTTTTAATATCCATCTATAACAACCAAACTTTGTCCCCTTTGAGTTTTCGTAACTTGCAGAGAAACACTGCAATCCATTGTTGTATAGAAACACACACGATGAGTACATCATTTTATAAACAGCACGCCATTTTATATACTCGGAACATTCGACAGTCGTTAACAGCATCACCAACCCTATAGCCTATAGGCACAACTATTCAACAAATGAACACTATTCACTAGTGGTGCCACACTTCCGTTACTTACACGAGAAAAACTCGCAAGCATTTGAGGTATTTGTGGTATAAGCGCTCGCGTGCTGTTGGCCTGTTTATCCTTGACAAGCTCGCGCGCAGTAGGCCTGTTTATCCTTGACAAGCTCGCGCGCAGTAGGCCTGTTTATCCTTGACAAGCTCGCGCGCAGTAGGCCTGTTTATCCTTGACAAGCTCGCGCGCAGTAGGCCTGTTTATCCTTGACAAGCTCGCGCGCAGTAGGCCTGTTTATCCTTGACAAGCTCGCGCGCAGCAGGCCTGTTTATCCTTGACAAGCTCGCGCGCTGTTGGCCTGTTGACCCTTGACGAGCTCGCGCGCAGTAGGCCTGTTTACAATATAGTACCCCCCGCGCAGTTAGGAAAAATGTGACTTTCGCGCGCAGTCGGTACCCATCCTTTGTCTAAACCCCCGACTCAGAACATTACTGCTGAATTTTTAAGTGCTACTGGTACCAATATATCTGAAATAGCGACCTCATCTTTAGATGCTTTTGAGTGTTTTCTCCAGTGTATTTTCAGCATATTGTGTATGCTACGCAGAAACCAAAAGATAGACTGGATTTCAGCCTACAAATAGAGGAAATGAATTTTATTGCAATAAATCTCTTGATGGGAGTGAAAAAACTACCCAGCTATACCACCTGCTGATTCTCAGATCCTATGATAATAAATAACTACATTGCTTCTATAGTGTCCACAAACCGGATTTCATGGCTATTGATTTACTGAAAGATAACAAATAACAACCATCAAAGAGAAAGAAAATATTTGTATAAACTGCAATCTCTGGGAAAATCATTTCTGTTATCATACAAACCAACAGAGACAACCGGTGGGTGACTCAATGATAAAATTCAAAGGACGTTCGAGTTTGAATATTCTTCTTCTTCTTCTTCTTCTTCTTCTTCTTCTTCTTCTTCTTCTTCTTCTCTTCTTCTTTCATGGATTTAGGCCTTTGACCTGTTTCCACATCAAGAAATGGAATCTCTCCATCTAGTAAGTGCACGTCCCACTCTTCTATCTTTTGGTTGGTATTGGAGTAAAATCTTTGGTAATCTGTGTTGTGGCATTCTTTCTATATGTTCCAGGAGGTTTGTTCTTTTTTGATTTATTCTGTCTTTTATATTGTATATTTGTAACTCTTTCCTGATTTCCGTGCTGTGTTTCTTATCTAAAAGTGCGTAGCCTGCTACTGAACGTAAGAATTTCATTTCATCTGTCTGTATCTTTCTTCTATCTGATCTAACAAGTGTGCAATTATCGCATGTATATGTAAACATGGGAACTGCCATTGTTTTATAGAATTTTAATTGAGTTGTTCTTAATGTTTTATTTCTCATTGTTCTTATTGTTCCGCACATACTATAAAACCTATTTAATTTTATATTAATGCCATTCCTTTGACAGTAGGATACATTAAATCCTAAATAATTAAAATTACTTACTCGTTCTATTATTTTTTTATTGATTACTATCTTACATCTTAAGTTGTTTGTCTCTTGGAACACCATCACTTTTGTTTTCTTCTCTGAAATTCTCATATTGTAAATACTAGTTATTTTATTTAATTTGTGCACTGCCATTTGTAATTCGTCTTCTGTTTTACTAAATATTACTTCATCATCTGCATACAATATGGTGTTTAAGTTGTTTAAGGTAATTTATTTTAAAATTTTCATTTAGTTTTTGTTGCCATTGTCTAATGAATTCGTCAATATATATACTAAACAATGCTGGGGATATTGGCAGCCTGTTTAACACCTTGGCTTGTTTTAATTAGTTTATCACTGTTGTTAATATATATATATATTGCATAATATAAGCTCTGAATTACTCTTATTAGATGCTTTGGATAGCCTCTTTGATACATTCCTCCGTATAAATCTGTCGAATGTTTTCTCATAATCAATAAATAATATGCAAGTTGGCAGATTAAACTCTCTCCTTTTCTGGATTATCTGTTCTACTACAAATATACAATCTGAACAAGAACGTCCCTTCCGGAATCGATTTGGTTCTTCCGATAGCATGCATTCATTTATTGTATTTAATCTACAACTTCTTATGTTTGCTAATATTTTATAGCCTGTATTTAAGAAGCATATGCCTCTATAATTCTGGCATTCATTCCTGTTTCCCTTTTTAAAAATAGAGTATACTTTTCTTCTTTTCCATTCTTCTGGGACTTTGCAGATTTTCCAGCAGATGTTTAATATTTCTAAAACCCTTCTCTTTACTTTATCCGGCATATATCTTAGAAGCTCAATATTAATATCATCTGGTCGAGGAGCTTTTTTGTTTTTAGATGTTCTGAGCACATTCTCTAGTTCATCCATATGAATAAGGTCAATTTCTGTCACTGTAGGTAGTGCAGGATCAATATCTTTTTCGTCTTCATTTGTCCACAATTTAAGATAGTGGGTGGTCCACTTTTCCTCAGAAATATTGTTTATTTGTGCTGAATCTCTTTCAGTTGAATTTAGATGTCTCATCATTTTATATGCTACTCTTGAATTCCATGACAATCCTGTTCAATGGTACTTACATATTTGTCCCAATGTTCACGTTTCATTTTTCGTACTTCTCTCTTTGCAATCGCACTTTTATGTTTGTATTCTATTTGGTCTTCTACAGACTTTGTTTGGAGATATTTCAAATATGATTTTTTTTCTTATTAATTATATTTCTTCGTTCCAATTTTGTATACCTTTCCTTTCCCTTTTTATTGGTCTCTTTCCTAGCACTTCATCTGCTACTTTTAAAATAATTCTTTGAAGTCATGCCATTCTTCATCTATATTCATAATTATGGCTCTCTGGTCCATATATAAAGTCAGACGTGAGCAGTATAATTTCCTTATACTCTTTTGTTGTAGCAGATGTACTTTCTATCTTGTTTACGTTTTTAATTTCTCCTTTTTCCCTTATATATCCATTTCTTTGGTATATTTAATTTTTTAAGTACCAAAAAGTGGTCTGAGCTGATTTCACAGCCCCTGTATACACTGTGTGTCTTCTACATTTGTAGATAACTTCCTATTAGAATATAATCAATTATAGATCTTGTTCCTCTCCCTGCCCATGTATACTTTTGAATAGTTTGAATAGTATATGCCATATAAGCCGGTAAAACGTAGTAGTTATAAAGCTGGTTTCAAGAGAGCAAAAGTGCGTATATTTCCCAGTCTGAAATATATACAGAATAGATATCAGTTTCCGTTGAAAGGTGTCTTAGAGAAAGGGTTGTGAAAACACTTGTAAAGGAATTGCATGAAAAAAACCGTGAAGTTTATTTTGAAATTCTTTTTTTAACTTTGACATTTATGGAGAAATAGGTGTAGGTATATGCTTGTGAAACAATTCGAAAGCGGAGGATTGTATTTCCATCTAATTTTACAACAGAAAAGGACATGGAAAGGGGAACATTCCAATTCAGATGGTCAGAAGTTGGGTTGCTTGCTTACGATGTTTTGTAAGGACAGAAAAGGTGCACAGTTTCTATAAAATTGTTATGATATTAACGATGTTTCTGTGATTTCTCGAAAGAAAAAGGATGGATCCTAGACAGTAATTTCGTGTCCTGAATTAGTTAAAGGCTATAATGTTCATGTGAGCCATGTGGATAAGGAAGATACGCTCAAATCCTCAAGGAGTTCGGCTCAATGTTGCTGCAGATATTGCAAGTTCATCGCAATCTACACCAGTACATCATAACATAAACATATCCATTGTCAACCACTCAGAACAAACTCCTCGATAAAGTTGCTCATATGCCTGTTAAGGGCGATTCAAGATGTGCACAGTGGAGAACATCGCACTAAATGATACGTGGTGTAACCCTCTCCATGAGCAGACTATTATAAGAATAAATTATGTCTACATTCCCAGTGATTACACACAGTAATCATATGAGTTAGATTTGTGCGTTAATTATGAGCCTGTTTGCTCTGTTAATAAATGTATTTTAAAAAACTGGCCATTTACACAATTATTAAACAAAAGGTTAATGAAACGGAATGTAAGGACAGTAAATTCGGGGATGTAATTATCCTTCCCACTACACGCCTAGCGACCCGGGGAAATACCCGAAAAAGCCACACATCGGGAAGGTCGGCCACGGTAATCGAACCCACGATCATCCGAATGCGGGCCTCACACGTTACCGCGGAACCATCTCGCTTGGTTTTGTGTAGCAAGATTTTATTTATCTCTCACAGTTGTGATACATATGTCATAAACATATCGTAAACACATGGTATTTATCAAAATGTTCAGAGCCATTTTTGAGGAAATGAAAATTTTCAAAACTTTTTCTATGTAAAGGGCAGTTCGGGTTAAGGAATTTTCTTGATAATGTTGGTGTTCCATCTCTAGAAGTTCCTGAACTTAAATACGAAGTTTGATGCCTAGACAAGTTTTTGTTTTTGAGTTATACTGTTCATAAACAATCAATTTTCTTAAAATGCTTCCTTATTCAGTGCACCTCAAAACGTGTAGTTACAACAAGATCATTTTTGGGTGGAATGTAAAAAGAGGTTTTACTTTGGGTCATTATTAACCTATATCTATTCACAAGGTATGAAACCAAAATGTTCTTCCCCTGTAGGTTGGAGTAGTCAGATCCTCTGAGTCAGCTACAACCAAAGCTTCTGAGTATGGTAGGTATACCCTGGAGTACGAGGATTGTAGTACAGGATGATACGTTACGTCTGCTGGGAATAAGGATCATGTTCACTCGGATTCCTGTATAGGCTCACTTTGGGGAATAACTTAGTGCCATTTACTATATATAATTCCTCTTGGATGCTCCCCTCCTAAAGGTATATGCTAGGTGAAACTGCAAGTAACCCAAGATGCTCGGATACATCCCATCAGTGGAAAACACCTAACTTTTTTATTTAGTTTTATTTAGTTGTTTATTTTTCTTAAAGAATATAACTTTTATAGTGTTCAACATTGATGAAAAATAATGAAACACTATGAAAGAGTGTTGTTGAATCGTAAGGGGATTAAACATTCAGAAAAGAAATAATTTGATAGTTTTTTTAATGACACAACGTTTTGTTTCCAAATATTTTATCATTCATAACTTTGCATCTTTCACTAGTGCTACACTTAGTTACTGCCCTTATTTATAGGTAACCGCAAACCAGTTTTTGTAAGCCTTTGTCAAGGAATGATGCCGTCTGTGATAAAAGTAAATTCCGTGGTTGAAATAGTTTCCCCCAAGGAATTTCTTCAGGTGAAGAAACAGATGAATATTCCTTGCTGCTAAATTGGACTCTATGAAGGATGGTTAAATTTTTCCCAACCACTGATGCGGTTAGACCTTGCGTTTAGACTGTGTGTAGACGGACATTGTCACTCGGTTTCACCATAAACCTCACACAATTGGGGATGAATTTTTACTGACTTAGCATTTCTCGTATTCAAAAGACCAATCACTGATCTAACTTCACAGTCGGCTGGTCGTTCCATTGTTTTGAATGCTCGAACAATAAGAACAAGGTCGCTCACGGCTACGTCTAATTCTCAAAATCTCGACTGCAGCGGCAAAATATTTAAACGGTATTTACTTTAAAAACACGCTTCACACAATAGTTAAATATGAACAACGCTTATAAGGAATCAAAAGGCAGGAAATTATAGGTACACTACAGTAGGAAGAATAAGTATTGCTTGAATATTAATGTACTCCAGCAAATAAACAAATCACTCTTATACATTTACTTCTCAAAAAGTATTGGTAGGGTTAGATTTCAGACAATATAGGTATATGTTATATAAAATGTGTATTGTGATGACTTTGGGCTTTCATTTCATGGATAGAAATTGAGTGCTTTAGTTAGCCTGCTCATGATCAGTCGGGAGAGACGGGTAGTCGCTTCCGGTTAAAGAAACAACTAAAATACTAATGGAAAAGTATTCCGAAACTCAAAGACTAACCTTCCATTCCCCTCTTGAAATTTTATTTGAAATTTCCTGAAAGATATTGTGGATGATTCTTCCGGATGACTTTTACATAAATGGTAAACGGTAAAGACAGGCAGAATATCACCGAATACAAAATGTGGATATTGTTGAAACATACAATTTATGTCAAATACTTAATTTTTTCTTCGGAGTGAACACTTTTAGAGATCTGATATATATTTTTTTTTTCAATTTGCCAATACGTATGCTTTTCTCAAATAGGAATAGTTTTATTCACTTTTTATCCCTGGAAAGAGAACGGAATTTCAAAGAGACCGCGCAACAACCAGCTCTTAAAACATTTCACTATCGCTTTAAGCCTACTGTATTCCTTTGCACCTATAAGAAAATTAGAAATAAGATAATCTCTGAAGATCTTATGTTAAATAGTTAATATTTTCGGCAGGGCGTCAATAAAAGTTTCCAATAAAGATTAAAATATTAAGGAATCATTAATACTACAAAATTACGCACATATTTAAAAGGTTGCAAAGATAAACAATTTGAGAAAGCGTGAAAAAATATTTGACTGTGAAAGTTCTGCATAGTGTAGATAAATTATAATATTCACTTGGAGCTGCTCTGTAATAGTCTATACTTTAGATGTATAGAATGTATATATTGTGTTTAATTAACTATTTATGTAATCGCTTTGACAATGTTTAATTATAAGACTATTGGTAATAGATGTTTGATTGCGTATGTGCAAGTACCTTGTGTTATTGTGTGGATTTCAGGATTTCCCCTGGAAAACCGCTTAGCACCACTCTATTTTCATTAACCTGCTTCTTGCATGCGCCCACCATATTTTAAAATACTCATGCGCCGACTTACGCCCCTACATAGGCGTCAGCAGACTATATTCAGGAGGGGGTATATGTTGGAGCTTTGCAATCAAGGAATATTAATTCGTTATTATGTTGCCAAAAACTGTAAAAGATATGAGTTAATAATAATAATAATAATAATAATAATAATAATAATAATAATAATAATAATAATAATAATAATAATAATAATAATAATAATAATAATAATAATAATAATAATAATAATAATAATAATAATAATAATAATAATAATAATAATAATAATAATAATAATAATAATAATAATAATAATAATAATAATAATAATAATAATAATAATAATAATAATAATAATAATAATAAAAATAATAATAAATTTATAAACATGTGTGTTTATGTGTTTCTTGTTATTTAAACAGGGTATTACTTGAAATGGTTGGCAATATTGTATACAATAAGTATTTTGTTCATTTGATTCCATTATTATTACAGGTTCCGTGTTTTCTATCTCTGTAGATAAGAATTCAAACTGTAAAAGTTTGTAAAGTAAACATAACTGTCGGTGTAAAAGTATTATCGTGGGCAACAATTAATGTACTTAGCTGCTAATTGAAAATAATACATGCGTTATTTAAATTAAAAATGTGAATATTGTATCTGCCAAGCTCATTTGTAACATAATTTCTAACATACCGAACACTTTAATTCCAAAAGCACCTATTACGTTCAGAAATATTCAACAAAGAACCTAGAGCTTATAATTTATAATGTAAAGATGATGGCATAAGTAGACCTATGTTTTTCCGCTTACTTACTAGCGTATGCATGTGGTTTATTTATGAGCTCTTATGGAATCTATATTCCATATAAAACTAGTCATTATAGGGCATTTGTGTGCTAATGAAATGGGACAAGTTTTATGATATCCCCTTGGCAAGTCTTCGAAACGTTCAGAAGATGTAAGTCTCAAACTATGCAACTCTTTTTATAAGCAACGCTACCGCAAAGAAAGGAAATGAAAGTGGTAAATCTCCAAGAGACTCAAATACTGGCAAGGCGTTTAAAGGGGATGTCTCCGAGGGTTGCTTCTGAAGAGAAACTACAAGGGCTGTCGAGTTATTATGCGGGTTGTCTACAACAGAGTAAAAGCTGAAGCGAATCTATTGTGTTTATGAAGATATTGTGTTATAGGATAAATACAAAAGCTTGTAGCATTTGTAATAGCAGCCACAATACTGAAGAAGCACAGAGTAATAATGCTTTTTCAGTGAAAGTTTTTTGATCCACCTCCCCTTATACTGTCGTGGTGGAAAGTTAAATTTCCTGCACTCTACGCTAGTAAACTAACCTGTCTGGTTGTTTATATTTTTACTGCACTATATGCTTTGGGTGTATTACATCTTCGAACTTTTAATATATAGGGGTATGAGTTTGCAGATTTCGCGTGATGTTAGATTATTGTTTTGTTGTTTAGCGACGCTGTCAAATGATAGAGTTATATCGGGTGTGCCGGAATTTCGTCCCACAGGAGTTCTTTTACATGCCAGTAAATCTACTGAAATGGAGCAGGCCTTTTAAGCACACTGAAACATCATCAGTTTGGATCGGATTTGAACCCGCGACCATGGGATCAGTAAGCCAGCGTCTAACCAACTAAGCCACCCAGAGCGACGGGTGACGTTAGATTCAAGTATAAAGAAGATAGCACAACATAACTGAATACATTATCTGACAACAGAGTAGTGTTAAAGAAGCGAATGTTTCTTTCTTTCTTTCTTTCTTTTTTCCATTGCGACTATAGCTGTCATTTGTGCGTTCACGCCTATGACGAGTGAAAGTTCAACTGTAGAGTACTGGTTTCATCACGTATTTATGCTTATCGGCTACTGCACCTAACGAGTGGTCGGGCGATATTCTTTCAAGCTTTCTAAGTAGTGTTCATGAGACCCTAAGTGTCAACATTCTTGACCTTCCGTTTATGCTTTTCTTTATATATTACCAAAATATTAGGGGATGGAAGTGTTCTGCATACAATTTTAAAAGTGCATTGTTTCGGTATAGGACAAACGTAATGCAATATTTTTCTTCAATTTTAGGAGAAATCGAATGGTCAATTTAAGCAAGAAAACTTCTCATTTTAACCTCGATTTGCATTTGATTAGTTACGAATTTAATTTAGACAAATTGAAAACAGCCTCTACCGTCTAAGTTGTACATTTTGTAACTGATATGTTGTGGTCAGTTGAATTACATACAAAATTGTAAGAGACTTAAACAATGCAATCCAACACACCCAGCATTAACAGCAATTATTAGCAGACTTGGGGAAAACCAAGATATGCCTGCACAAGATAAGAATAGGCTGGCCCCGTAGCTCAGTCGGTTGAGTATCACAAGGGCTCCCGGGTTCGATGTGTGGGAATTATACCTGGGTGGGAATTTTTCTTTCACTAGGATTATTCCCCATCCGCCCTAGAGTCTGGAAGTATGAATGTGTGCGTGAATTTAATATAAAAGATAATAAAAACCAAAGTTAAGCTAATGAACAAGGTTACTGTTGAATAATTGTTCCAACGGGTTGAAAGCCTCCAATGAGCTTCGATGTTAAAGGTGGCATACAAATAGAACATTAAAAAAAGGATAAGAATAATAGATAACTTCACATGTTCCTTTCTGCTAGAACAGACGGCACAACACCTCATCTACATGTGCCCAAAAGTACAAACGGAAACGGATAAGCTGAACACTACAGGACTCCAAATTCCCAGTTACAGAGGAGGTCCTAATCAACATACCTATATCTTACACACTTTAACACATTTATCAAAACAGCAGACTTTGATTCCCTAAAGTGAACTCTTTATCTAAAAATGTAAATAGTGACATTGCATGCATAGAGTAATCTACATTAATTAAGAACAATTAGACTGTTAATGTAAAAATAGCATGTATTACTACGTTGCGTAATGAATCACACCCAACAAAATAGTATAGAAAAAATGTAAATGGGGGGAAATGAGTAAGGCAAATACAATGCGAGAGTGACGCTCTGTTTGTATTTGGAGTGTAATAACTGAAGGTTACTTGTTCATCTTTGTGGAAACACAGTAATTTAATTACATTTTATTCCAAGAAAAACCGCAGTTCTGATTAAATAAAGTGCAACTAAACAGTATATTTGTAACTAGAAATTCTCTTGAACGCATTGACGTATGTATGATAAAATACATTGTTATTTATTTATTCTCTGAGAAAAAATACGTTTTCATTGTAGAGATTTTTTGTACTCGTATATTAACATACATCCATATTGTGCGTTCCAGGGGAGGGTTAGTACCCTTTTTTCTGGTTTCCAACACTTCGTCATACACTAACGAAAGGCGCTCTCGTGTTATCACCAAAGTGATACTAAAGCGTCTTACGTCACTGTAGATTTAAAGCTCTTTTTGTATTAAGGTCTCACTTCCTTTGCCATGCATCTCCACTTTTCATCTCATATAGGCAAAGCTTCTTGGAGTGTGTGATTTGCGAAACTCTTAAGAGCTTCCGAGAGCATCTATAAAAAGGTTGAACATTTCTCCATCCCATGGACCCGAATAACCTCGTTGTCGACGAGCTGTTAAACCCCACACACTCACTTCCCATCCCATAAGTTTGATTAAATGCTATCATATACGTTTATAATAGGAAATGAACTTACATCTAGGATATCAGTGATATTAAATGATATTCTACTAGAAGTATTTGCTCCCGGAGTGTGTCTTAGTACAGGATGTTGTGTAAATGACAAGATATCACTGAAATGACTCCACTGTAATATGTTAGGCTCGCTTTTGGAGGCTCGGCTTTTCATTCCCATCAACCCCACTCAGATCTTGGGTTTTTCGTGTTCTTTTCTGGTCACTAGGCGAGTTTTGGGGTGGTTTCTTACCTATCACGCTTTTCTTTTCATAATTTCCCTTTCATCCCGTTTCCTTTCCAACTTTCAGTTGTGCTTCTAGGTTTCATGGTGTAAGGCAGTACCGGAGTGATAGCGCGGATATTTGCTCAAAGAAAAGACACTAGATGATGGGTTGTTCATTGCCCTCTCTAGACAACTCGCGCAGTGAGATGGGTGTTTCGAGCCTGGAACTATTAGGAAGTTCTCTGTGGTCTGTCTGTAACCAGTAGGCCACCATAATTGCTTCAATTTATCCCTTTTTCCTGAGAGAGGTAATCATAATACATCCATGGCTCGCAGAGCGCGAGGTTCTCCCTGCAATCCGAGGTGCAGAGGCTCCTGCACCGAGCATCGTGCGACCCGGCTAAGATCGGCTCAACTCTCGCATAGCAGAGAGAAGAAGCGAAGAAGCGAGGAAGCGTGTATGAATATTCAAATAAATAGGTGTAATGCGCATACCTAATAATGGAGAGTAACCTGCTCTAAAGAAAGCAAAGAATGCAGAAAGTGAATTTAAGTCAGAGTGGGAACTTTTTTTATAGTCAAGACGGTAGAACCAATAACCTCATGGAGTATATACATATTATATGTGTGTAAGAAAAGCTTCTTCTGTTGAAAGACACTGTAACAGAACACATGGTAAAATCATATGGGAAACTAGAGAGAATGAATTAAAGAGGTTGCTACGCCTTGCAGAAACAATTCATCCAGTACTTCTTAGATGATTAAAACAAAAGGCGAGAGTTTGTAATTTCGTAATAAAAAACCAAATTAAGCAGTTTATCACTACCCACCGCACGTTACACTACGCAGGGAGGAAGAAACAGCGGTGGCTGTGAGAAAGGAGACAGCAAATCGAGAGGGACCAACGTAAGGAAAGAGTGAGTGAAAGTTAGCAGCTTACATGCCAAACTTGGGGTTTCATTTACCTTTGTTTTTCATTTGTGCTGTTGATAAACAAAAAATAAAATAGAATATGCTATGGTGTTAGTTATTTCTGAGATGTCCTTGCAATTGGTTTGCATTTTCATATTTTTAGCTTTCTCAAAGGGGATTTCGCTATTCGTTTCTTTCTGTTTTACTCGTAGTTATGATACATGGAGTTGAATATCAAAGCCATTGCGCAGTGACATTAAAAATCTGACTGTCATTGTACCTACTGTGTCCTTCAACAAAATATGTAAATATATACAGAGAGCAATCTGCGCTCTCTGAGCACCATTTGCACCTGGCTTAGAATAAGACACGATTAATTCCAAAAAATGAAGTTTTTCATTTAAAGGCAGTTTTTTTATCACAAGAGCATTACTTTGGGCCACCGAATTACTATTCTGATATTTCCAGTATTTTTACATTTTTAAGGGACAATGGGAGTGGAATTTTGGTCAAAATTGTCAAAAAGTCGAAAATTGTTTTTTTACCTTGAAATGTTCCTGGAACACCTGTGCATTTGGATCAGCTAACATTTTTCATGTCCCCCACTCCATGTGGTCATTACGGCCCTTTAAAATAGCGCTGTTCCCTTAACGTACACAGTATGCTCCTATATAAAAATCTGTTTTTCTCAAAACTACATTTCTGCACATTCCAAAAGAAGGTCGCGCGTTTTGAGTTTTGCTTCAAATTCAATGAAAATTTCCAAAAGCATTTATAAATAGCAGCTAAACAAAACTATGATTCAATATTGATGTTATCATTAACATGAATTCCAAAAACATTTTTTGTATGAAAAAAATCAATAATTTTTAAGATTAAATTTTCTTTGTTATTAAAAAAACATGTACAGCATAATCAGCAAACGTATTTGAAATATCTCTTCATAAAATTGTTACCCATGTTTTAGAGTATCAGTTCTGCCAATATAAATGAATTTTGAAAAGTCAATAGACATGAGCTCTATTTTGAACATGTGCCTATTAAATTCATAAAATAATTTATATATCATAAACGAGTTATCCAATGTTAATTAAATTTGGTGTACCTCCTATTCTATATAAATACAAACACAGTAAAAAGTTCACAAAAATCTATCAAGAAATGTGGAACTTCCAAATTTCGCTCCCAGTGTCCCTTAAGGAGATAAGTTTTGGATTTAAATTAGAGTTTACAGCCAGATAATGTCATATAGACCTAACGTTCTCTATCTCCAATGTGTTGGTTCAAGTGGAGATGCCGTTCCCTGACTCTCAACATTTATTGAATTATGTCAAGTTAACGTTGGGTGTGGAAGAGCAGTGCAGAGGTAAAGCATGATGTGTGTTCCTTGTGTCTAAGTGTATCAGATATCACAATGTAGTTGAAGTTGTTTACTGAACTGCTAACAGACCGCATTCCCATCTAAGATGAGAACTGGACAGCAGTGCTTTGTTAGCTTGAATATCAAATTATACCATATCCATATAGGACTGAGTTGTGTACTGTTTGCTTTGGGTACATACTATGAGTAATAAATGATTAACAGAGAGTGAATTTTAACTATGGTAGCCGCAAACTGTAAAGGCGGCTGGTTCAACACAAAACGCAATCATGCGTTTGCCACGCCCTGCAGTATTGCGTAGTTAAACAGGCTGTGAAATCGGGCTGCACAGCCGGTGATAGAGATATCATTTGCGCACACAAAATTTATTTGTACAACAGGGACAGTAATAATCAAACTATGAGCTGCCTATAAATTTTGCGGCTGCCATAAAATAGTATGTTGTATACTAGGGGCAGATACTTAGTTCAGTTAGCCCTAGAAATAATATCTGGAACCTTATATAACGTCGGGTTAAATAATGCACAAAGCAGTCTTTGCTCATCCTAGATGTAGGTGTGTGTTGTATGTGTCAGGGGACATTAAATGAGTGTTCATCGAAAGTGGATATTTAAAAAGCGTCTGATATTGCAACAGAAGTTGGGATTGGACAAACCTGGAATAAATGTTCCTATAAACGTGTGTCCGAAAACAAATATATGATCCACTTTACTTGCATTTGATATTTACACCAGACAATGGACTTCGTCCAAAAAGCACGTTCTGGGGAATACTTTACTGCCACAAACTGTTAAGGGAACAATTATTGTTATGTAAACATTCATAAATATCAAACAGGAATTGTGATGATTTCTGCCATTCTGTCCTGTGGTAACATATGCAAAAAGGGACTAAGAACTAATACACTACAAATATGACACCATTCAAGAAGAGTTGCAGAAGTTTTCAATGCAAGGAAGGTTTATCATCTTGAAGTTTTCAATTAAGTATGTGCAACTGAGGAGAAAATACCATGGTTTGGTAAAATTACAACCAGAAAAACTGAAAGACTTCAGAGGCCCATTCTTCTAATCAAAATATAATCCCAAACATGTACTTTTTAAACGGTTTGTTTAAAAAAATGAAGGCAAATAACACAATAATAATAGTGCATTTTTATTGCAAACCTCTCATTGCATTGGTCAGTCCATGGATTCACTTTATTTTGATTTGCTATAATTTAATAACAACCATCAAGATTATAAGACGATATTTCAGAGTACTCATGTATTAAACGTATTGTAAATTACTACACTTGTATATAAGAAAAATATTCATTATATACAAAATGTTTCTGCATAATATATGTTAAAACCCAATAATTTCGTTCTTACAATGAAACAAACTTTCCTGTCGGCAGTATAGATATACGCAGTTTTTTAAAAGTATTGCCTGATGGACAGTATTTATATTTTCAAAATATACTTGTTAATTTTTTCAATACATTAATATTTTCGCGTTGATAAAACTAGAACTCAGTGCCACGTTAGTTCCTGTAATTTGGTGTTATATTGGAGTTTGTAAAATTTATCTTCGAAAATTGTGAATATTTAAGTATAACAGTGTTGGTAGCACCATTATTTATATCGCATTGTGTTTTGGCACAATGTTTCTATGCATGATAAAATTTTGAAGCCGCTATATTCATAAATAAAGGCATTATTAAATAAACAGCTATTTTCTCGCTCCTACAAAGTTGTATTTTGGAGTTAATGTCTGATTCTAAGCTCTCCAATTAAGGTTTCCTTTGGATTAACAAGAAGTAGAAGAAAACTGTTTTATACGAGTAATTTCTAACAGTGAGTAGAGAAAGTAATGTGAATCAGACCCCTTTTTCTGATTTAGGGAGACTTAAAGTGCCTATTTCCAGTGAGATGTCTAATGAATTTTTGGATGGAATCCTCCACTTACGATTGAAAGTAAGAATTAGCTCACGGTGAAAATCTAAAATTGGATATTGAGTTAACAAACTCATATCACAAAGACAGAGCAAGCCTATGCTCCCAATACGTGAGCCGAATTCCTTCTATACCCTTGAAGACTAGTGGGTTATCTAAGGATCAATTTATATATATCAGGCGACTGGAAAGAATATTCTAGTGCTGTGACTAGGTCAGATTGGAAATATGCGGGACACGTTCTCGAAGGATACGGTAGTAGCTAGTGTTCCAATAAGGTAAGCCAAAGATCTAGTTCGACCCTCTGCCCTAGCTTTGCCTTTCGTAGCAGATTCACTCCTCGTACTACTTCTGCCTGCACATGTTTCACATACAAAGATTAGTTGCAACTTAATAGGTTTCTCTTACCTTCTTTGCTGCTTCTTTGGGCGAATTCTGTGTTGTGTATTACATTCTAAGGTCACCATATTCCTCGCCTGGAGAATGTGCATGGGATTGAAGTACAATGTCTCTGGTACCACAATGAGGGAACCGATTAGAGAGTTCCCTCCTCAATTTAGTCTCAAACAGTGTTGCCAGGCTTTCGGTAAAAAAACTCCCTCTATAGGCCTTCTAAAAATCCTAAAAAACAAAATAATTCCCTTTGTAGTTATAAAACCTAACTTTTGATGACTTACTCTCATATAACTTCGTCGTTAAGGACTTCTTGAAAACTACGAAAAAAATTAGATGTAGCAGTGATTCATCATTTTGGGAAGACATGATGCAACACTAACAACTAAATTAAGAGAATGGTAAACACAATCAAAACAACAATTTCATCATTTTCCTAAAGGAAAATGAAATACAAAATAATTGTGTTCGTCCATCATGACAATATCACCTCTGTAACCAACAATGTTTTCAATACAGCACTCTTAACGAAGTAATACTTTCATTAATGCCGAAACGTCTAATGAGGAAAAATTCTTATTAGTTAACAACATAAGTGCATAGGTAAATAAATTTGAAATCTTGGTTTTCAAAATTGTACTTCAAAAGTCTCTTAATTTGTTAAGAATACCCTCATTCCCTTTTGAGTTAAAAATACCTACGCCGAGGGAAAATATCCTCAACTTGGCAACACTGGTCCTAAATTCTATTGGACAAATCTCCTAAGGTGTGTATCACATTTACATCAATTTTTCTCTACACACATAATTTAGTTTTACACAGAAAAGCATATTTTAACTTTCTGTACTCCAAAAGTCGATACTAAGACTTAACCGAAAATATATCTTTTGAGATTCCCTAAGCCTTCCAAAATTATTTTTTAAACAAAGGAATGTATGTGTGTGTGTGTGTGTGTGTGGTGTGTGTGTGTGTGTGTGTGTGTGTGTGTGTGTGTGTGTGTGTGTGTGTGTGTGTGTGTGTGTGTGTGTGTGTGTGTGTACTTTCATCTTCCAGTCTGCCTGTAAGCAACAGAATAAAAAACGAAACATAGTATTTAATTTCAGCATCTTCCAAGAATGTGATATGAAGATTTTCTTTAGAAAATTCCTCTATCCCAAACTACCCTATACATGGAAAACATTTTGAAAATTTTGATTTTCTCAAAACCGGCTCTACGATTTTGAATAAAAAATCATATATTTAGGTATTTTTATAACAAATGAAACGTATATTTTTAATTGGTTGCGAATAAACTTCACTCTAAATGACTTATCTGAAAAACCATAAGAGATACACAAAATCTTAAGTATATTAAAAATGTATAATCCGAAAAACTAACAACAGTATATGAATTTATTTATTTTTTGTGAGGTAACCAGTTCAGCGACCATAGTCTAAGGATTTAGTAGCCTTTTCAGGATATGACAAGAAACAACTCAATAACGACTGTAGTTAAAAAGAATGGAAAAGATATTAAAATGTAAATCCAATAATAACGAATATCTTAGAAATGGCTGAGGCAACAATAACATTTGTTGTAAATAGTGTGTATTAACGAGGTAAATATTTTTGTGCACCACAACTTTGTCTATTTCTTATGGTTTATCCGTTATACAATATCATTCAAAATTGTTTCTTAAAAAAGGAAAGTTCGTAGGCTACTTCCAGGAATCGAAACATACACTTTTTGCACATAGTTTAACCATGTGCTATTTTAATAACGTCATTATAGGCATGCTATAGAAAATAAAATTTAATAAATATTTTTACATGCAAAGGGTAGTTTACTCATAACCCATCCCATCCGTGGCAAAGTCTACCCCCCACCTCTGCCCACTACAGGCGTCACGAGTGGGGTGCAGTACTAAAGGTGGAATATGGTCAGTGCTCCAGTCCCTCCCGGGTGGTTATGTGGTCTTCTCAACCAGTAAAAAGTGATTTAGGATAGGGAAATTTTCTTGAAAATGCTCTAAAATGCTCTACTTCGATTCAGGATGTTTCAAAACGACATTTTTGGTAAAATCTCGATATTTAATTCTTAGATGGAATGGTACGGTGCGTTATTTATATGTAAGTAGCATGTAAAAGTGTTTTCCTTACACAAAATACCCTACACTTGCATATTACATATTCCAAAATACAGACTCAGGCCTACCGTATTTGTAGGTTAAAATTTCATGGAGCAAGTTGGATTAAATAAATAAACTTATGTGCAAGCAGAAAATAACAACTTTCGTACTTTATAGAAGCTATTCAACAACAGTTATTAAGCAACTATTAGTGTCCATCCGGAAGTTGAACCTGGGACTTTGGATTTGGAATGTACGCCTTGCAAAGACAGTGGTATGTGAATTATTTGCATAACCATTTATGATCAGTGTTTTTTAAGCTGCACCTTTATATTTGCTCATTAATAGTGAATGGAATATTGCCTAATGGAAATGATTAACAGTTGAATCTTTTTTAGAAGCTTTGTTGCCCTTTTATATTATAATTATTGGTCAAAACAAACCCACAAAATTACAATATTGCAAAAACAAACCACGGTCGGTAAACGCAGAGACATGTTCAAAACTTTAATTAAATACGCCCAGGTTCGTGCCGCATGGGAAAAAAAAAGATATTCCAAACACAGTTCAGTGGAATAGGTAAATGGTATTTTCCTGTTGGTTTTGTGCAATTCCCAGGGTAGTGCTGCATTATTTTCTGAACAGTGAAAACAAAATTACTTATTGGAATTGGGAGGGAAATAACATTCGCTTATATGTTGACCTTGTAGAATAATAACAAAACCCTAACCTAAAACAAAATTGGATTTAGTTTAGTAGAAGTTTATAGCTCCTCATGCCAAACACACTAAAATATTATTTCGTCTTATTTCATCTGTCGTGTATTCTATCGCTATAACATACCCACGTGGACAAAAAAGGTAATTTTCACAGAATTCGTTCTAAAGTACGTTACACTCAGATAACTTTCTCTTCCCATTTTTTAAACTTTTATATGGCTTCCACAAGTTATTCTTATGTAAGCATATTTTGCTATATTTTTTTTAATTGAGGTATAGAGGTGGTTTAATGAAGTTTCGTTATAGTTAACAGAGATAGAGGGAACCAAAACGCTAGCCATATGTTTACAATTGGGTCGCTTTGAAATTTCATCACCGTTTCAAAATTGATAGGGCTGTTTTTGAGGAAATCAAAAGTTTGGAAATATGTTCTTTATTACGTTAGCTTGGCATGGAAGATGTCTTTTTTAAAGTTCTTCTTCTTCTTTTTTTCAAGATCCTTACAAAATGAACTCAAATACCATGCTTCATGCTGAGTTATGCTGTTCACTCATTTTGAGTTGAGCCCTCAACTCAGAGACAGTAATGATGCAATTGAGAACAAAATTCGTATAATCCTAACGTTTGGAATGGAAGTCATATGTTCACACCTTAGTGAAAAGAACCTAGAAAGAGTAAAGCGCTGTATTTCAAAAAGCTATCGGAGGGTCCAAGGCTTCCAAATCCTGACTCGTCTACCTCCTCGCAAGAGAAACGTTCATTCTTGAATACCCCAAGACATTTTTGCTTCTAGTAACCAGGAGCAGAGAAACTACTAAAATCTCTGAAAAAAGATAAAAAATACATCTTGTATGGAACAGGGGCCATGATAGACTGGAGGTGGCCAGCATCCAGTGCTTACAAAAATTAGAGTACATGGCTTTCATAATATGGACATTTGATCAACCAATGGAAATTCTGAATGTAAACTATGTGGACAGATCTATGAACGCTATCCTTAGAACTCTGCAGCAAAAGAGAAAAATCAATTAGAGACCATGCACAACAAGGTGCGAGCGCACAGTCTCAGTAATGGCATAGAAAAATCTTGAAGCGTACAGACACAGAGGGGACACCTCGCTCACTTTAACCTATACAGATCTATTGTGGCTAGCAACCCCCAGGAGGCAGGGATGAAATGAGGGAACCGAAAGAGCCACACAGGATCGCAGCTATACAGGTCACAGAGACGCACGGAAGTCCCTAATGTGTTTGAATTCTCTTTATATGGCTATTTAGCTGCAATAAAAGATATGTTTCCGATGAAATCTCGATATCGAAATTTTGGATGGAATGAAATATTCGCTGTAGTTTCTGTTAAGTACGTGCTGGAGAAAGTAAAAATATATTTTATAATTTGTTATGGATGCAATAACAATGTATAGTATGGAATTAAAGGAGAAATCCAAAAAGACTATACAAAAATGTCATTTTCTGTCTCCCTCTAAAGCAAATAAAAGCTTCAGCGTCTTTTTTTTCTTTAATATGTGATAGAGGAAATAAAAGGAAGAGATGGCTGTAAAGACGTAAAATATGTAAAACTTCTATCAGAACAAGCCAATTTTAGACACGATCAAGTTGGGTTTATCGTTTCGTCATACGTTTGCTGTTCCAAGTGGCTCTCGTGCACGGACGGAGTAGTGAAGGTTGAAGATTTGTAGTCATGCACGTAACATGTGTAACAGGCGGCAGTTAGGATAGGTAGAAGCTCGAGTGTGGCAAATCCGCCTGTCATTCCATTTCCTACTGCAGCACTAAGCCAAGCTCTCTGATAAACTGCACCAAATTCCAGCGCCATAAAACCAAGGGATATACGCCCACGCTTGTTTATGGTAACTACAACAGCGCTGTACACTAACCTTCATTATTCGCTCTGCTTTTGACAAAATAACTTGTTTGTCTGAATTTCTGTTGCATCCAAAGGGATTTGTGTAACGAACAAATATTAAATAATGTGAGGATATTGTGTTTTAGATGCGTTCGTCACTGTGGAGTAATAATTTACATACAATCTGTGTACTTAAACCGCTTTATTAACCTTAAATTGCATGGTGTTGCCATTTGACAACGTTAAAGTTAAAATTAATATTCCTATAAATATTAACTTTTCATTAAATTCATAGGAAAGTTTTATGAATCCTAATATTGCTACTATAATAAAAAAGTTAAAGGTAAAAAATGATAGTAAAAAGAATTTTGTTTGAATAAAAACATATTTCATTTGAGGCTAATCTAGTAACAAATATGTTTAGTCAACGTTTTAGAATATTGCAACGTCTTTTTTGTTATTAATATTATATTGGTACTTAACAACAAAGTAAATGTATATATATAATAAATAATATATAATATATAATAAATTTATACATTTATTTAGGTGTTACTTTAGTTTGTTTTATTTATTTTTATTTTTAAAAAATCAAACCCATGTAATTATGGTTATTTTACGTGGACCCTCTCCATCATTTAATAAAACCCGCATTTGATTCCAGTAGTTGGAATTAAACCCATGACCTTGTGCTTTGAATGGATAGCCAGTATATTTTGCCTGACCTTTAACTATCACGTCTATTCGAACTACTTCCTTTAATGTGCCTGTGACAGGGATATCTAAACCGGCTCAAGAATCAGAACAAGATAATTCATGCAAAAGAGAATTAAGTTTTATGTAAATACACGCAGCCTGTTAGGGCTATACTTAAGATATATGCATAGTGTGGTTTTCAAATGAGGAGTTTGTCCTTGAGCGCCTCCAGACCGGCAATCAATTGGAGTCCTGCTGTGTTGTCATATTGCTTTCGCCTAAGTGTGACTTGGCGCGTGCCAAGAAATATGAAAAGAGTGGGGGTAATGAACTTGCAGTGATGTGCACGTAAACGTAGCTCATTGGCTGCAGATCAGAACTCTTCCCATTTGAAAAACACAGTACGGTGTAGTGAACAATACATCACTAATATTTGCATCATTTCACGCTTATAATTTTCTTATTCAGAGTAGCAAGTTCTCAGGTTCGTTAGTACCTCTTAAGTGGGATGGCACACTCAAGCCGTACATATTTATTTTACCCGAGAGGTTGGAGCAAAAGGCGCAGCGCAGTGTGGGCTGGCCTCACACTAACAAATGCTGTATCGAAAATAACTTAGAATGCTTTCTGCTAAGTCGGCACGTAATGCCTTGAGGTATGACACATGGAAGCAAAATGGATAGGCGTTATTAATTTTGCGACTAAGTTATAACCAAGAAAAAAATATCAGGTATATGATATGTTTATTAGAAAGCTGTCAGACGAAGCGTAAACACCATCATAGGAGGTGTGTGCATAATTAAGGTACCATTCATAAAAAATCAAAATAGCTGTATTTATATTCCCAACACATACATGGGCAGCAGATACCATAATCAATAGCAAAATAGATATACTACATATGATTAAAGTAATTACTGTGATGGATTACATACATATGACGTCTCCATCCATTTCCGTTTATTTTTATATAGCTGGTACAAACTGTTCTTAAGAAAGCTTATTTCTGTCTACTTCATGATAATCGAGATTGCTTCATTACAGATTTGTTGTACGTACAAGTAAGATAGATGAAAGCTAATTAATATTCAGATGTTTACAAATCTTATTATGCTGTACTTGAAATTCTGTTACTCTTCCCATGATATCGCGACAAATAACTGAAAAGCGAAAGCATTTTCTATGGAAATATTCAAACAACAATACTTCGAAAATGGCTCGTGCCAAAAAAATGTCTTTTGCAATTAATTGTATGTTTTAAAGTGACAGTAATTCTTCGTCAGCAAGCCTAAATAAAGATAATTTATGATGTAAATATAAATATTTAAAAAATAATATTTAAAATAGGTAGTGCACAAATGTCTAGTTAATACATAGGTTAAGAACTGAGAGCACAAGAACCTGTTTTATACTATGGTAATAATAAATAACGTTAAAACACGCTCACAACGGAGAGTTTTGGTAGTTCGAATTTACGACACCTTCTGGTCGTCAGGCTTTTGTCTAAAGACGCGAGGGTTAACCTCCATTGTTCTATTATGAGAAAATTGGCCAAACGAAAATGAGTGAGACGGCAAACCGCGTTATGACTCGAGAAATTTCGCGATAAAACTTACCAGGTGGGATTTGGTTCACCCAGAGGGAAAGAAAATGTACGTACAAAGTTTGAAAATCTTTTCCACGCCCAAATAAGCCGGCCAATGGGAATTCGCCAAGTTGAGGAAACTCTATTACATAGAGTGCAAAAATAAGGGGGGTTTTCAAAGTCTTTAACCAGTGAGCGTCTGATTTGAAAGGTATGCCAAATTAATCAGGAACAGACATAGTTTGTGCTGAGTCCGTGCATTAAAATCTCAGGAAGGAAACCGCCAAAAGTTTTAGTCTGATTTTAACCGTTTCGCAGGTTGTGGGAATTCCGTTAACATGCGTGCTGCGTAATTACAAACACGGGCAATATGCTGAAAAAGTTTTTGTATCAGAGAACTGTATACATTGTGATAAGTATCACAATAAACGGCGTGCAACCTCTCAAACTTTAATACTACCATTACCAAGGGAAAGTGCTTTGTGTCCACTGTCTGTAATTCTTAAAATTCTGTCTTTTAATTTTCTGATTACAGGCATGTAGTTAATAGTTATTGCATATCACTGTTTCTGCTACTGAATTGTGCAAGTGTGTCAAAGTTTTCATTGTTGCTCTTTTTGAAAAACAATGAAATGTCAAGGTGGTCATAAAGTACTGTATAATGTGATTCATGTAAAAAAGTAATATTTAAACAATGTTAAATATTAGCTTTCTAAACATGAAAAGATGTAATACCAATTTTAAATTAAATTTGTTTTAAAAATAGCTCAGATATTTTGTTATCAGTGGTCACAAAGTATCCCCCCTCCCCCCGTCCTTCCATTGGTAGTGTAAGTTCTGGAATAAGGCTTGTTAATGCTAGTGTTAATGTTGACAAAGTGAGTATACATTGTGGTAAGTACCACAAAAAACGGTGGGCAAAATCTGAAACGTTAACCAAGGATACGTTATGGCTGGCTGCTGTACCCCCCGTGAGATCGACTTCTTTACCAAGATATAAGTTCATAGTTCATAGTTCTAGAAATGTCCAGAGACGTCTCATACTCACTCACTGGTATATTGATCGACTCATGTCCATAACTCTAACTTACTAACTGCTGGCTCTGACCTCCTTATATAGTATGAATGACACGGGCCTTTCAGGAAATCCTTGAAACACGCCGGCAGTGACGTAGCTGGATCTTTCTCGAAGGCTCCAGAGAAAACACCTTTTGTCTGGTCGCTTCGATTGTTGTTAGTGACGCACTCAAACAGAAGCGAGCCAGCCTGACCTTGAACGCCTTTGCCCTCTCGGCGGCCCGGTATGTGGTGTAAAATGGCTTAGTCCCGACAATCCCTTGTTTCATGCCGCTCCCGGCGTCACAATAGCATGCTTAGTGTTCATCAGACATATCGTTTTCGATTTTTCTTGTTCACCCTCACGATACACACATAGTATTATTATTCCAGTGTGACTAAAACATCTATTTTCGGTGAAATCTCGACGGGGTATTTTTGAATGGAACAAAAAAACTTCTTTAAATTACTGTAAGCCATAGAGAAATGAAAAACGTAGGTATCTGATATGTTACAATCACATGATTTGAGCATAGTCGTATACAAGCTTACATTGATCTATGACGATCAATCCATATAATAGTTGTTGAAATTTGACATAATACTTACTCAGTGAATTCTTGTTACACTTCCTCAGAAGCAGTTACAGCGCCAGCTTTCAACATCTTTCTGAGTGATTCATCCCATGCAGACAATTGATACTGCGACATAATGACAAATCCAGTCCAGTTACTTTCCTATGACTTTATTTTCCTTTTAAACATTTGCACAAAAATACAGTTCTTCTATTGACGTTAACACATTCGTAGCCTTGATTCAGTAGCTGTGTTTCTTCCTTTCTCTGTCTCTCATACACTAACTTCGACGATACAATCACTCCACATTCATCAAGACTTCTTCACTTTCACGTGGCGTATCTCTCACTCACTGACACACTGACTGACTCAAAAATGCCTCCCTCTACGTGCTCCGCAAGCATTTTGTACCGATGATGACGTAGCCAGATCTTTCTCGGACACCACAAGCAAGCTGACTGCGGGACAGTCCTCGAATGCTCTGTAAAACCCTTTTTCTTGCCGGTTTATTGTTGTTAGCCACATTTTCGCTCGCGTGAGAGCCGCACCAGTAGGTAGGACAGCCCGGCGTCACAATATTTTACTTTCACCCAGGAGGGGCCTCTCCTTAATTTGCCATATCCTCTGTAAATACCAGTTTTATATCAAACCATCTTCTGTGCCTTCCCACAGTGATGAGTGTATTGAAATACAAACATTTTGAATAAAAATTCAGATTAAACACGTGCGTGTATTCTTGGGCGCGTACTCTTAGCCACGAGTATAAAGTTTAACAGTTGGCAACTCCAAAAGCCCTCCTTACATTAATGCCTTTGGAGGTTATGTGGTGATTTTCAGAAGACATTCCTCTTTCTGGTATGTAAAAAGGATACAACTCTCGTTTGCTTTCACTGTCTTATAAACTTAAATAGCCTTGAAAGGAAAAACTAAAGAGTACAGAAATGCATTTTTTTACCATAATAATTACAGTGATCACTGCAGAGCATTAGTAAAGCGTCTTCTCCCTTCTAGTGGCTACCTCAACGTATGAAGATTGACAATTCCGCCGGCAGCGAAATATACTAATTGCTAAACATTATTCATCCCTTAGACACCACATACTTGTAGACAACTTTTTTCTATGTGATATAGATAGTTATAAGTCAGTTTAGCGCACGCGGGTTCTTCTGTTGCTACTCTCGCATGTACGCAGCTGCAAGAGTCTGCTGTTACGCGTGCATATACGATGGCTGCGCGGTACAGTTTACGTCGTTCATTTTCCATCCCCAACTAACCCGTATTGCATGTGACTCCACGCGGTTTCGCGTTCTAGTAATAAGCGTTACGTGAATATAACACATGTAAAATATCACGGCATTTTTCATAATATCCTATTTAGTATTTTCATCTAGTGTAAGGTTTTCACATTTATTGCAACTTGTGTAGCTGTAAATTTCAGAAAAGTAAGAAAATGGAGCACGTGCTCGATTGTTAAAGCAATTTTAAAAGGCTTTGTAGGAAAAGTTTCCAAATGCTTGTAAACCGACCCTTACTAATGAAATTGTTACAAATTCCATTTCGTACTTTTATATCTTTGAGCTCAGTAGCATACAAGAAACCAGCAAGGGCCATTTGCAGGCTATCCAGCTAAGGTATCCAGCTGGTAAGGCATGCGGATGGAAATTCCTGTACTGTTGCTCTGTTGAGTTTTCTTCGGTAGAAAGTTGCAGGCCCAGTGGTACAGGAGGAAATTAATTTAGAGGAGAACTGCTGTAAACAAAAGGGACAGACGATATTGTGCGTATGTATTGGGAATTACTCCGGCGTCTAACTGTGCGGATGTCGGTAAACTTGGTGAAAGCGTTTGCTACCGCTTTGATGATTTCTTTTTAATTAATTTCTCAGCTTGTTTGAACGGCTGTGCAATAAATGAAATGAACGCAGGCACATACCTCTGGGGTTGAACTGACTCTCATGAGGGCTTCGGTTTTAGTGTTCTCGTCGTGGTAGTGTGTGCTGGACTTTCATTGGCTTACTTGCTTCAAAGCAGCCATTGTAGTAAAGATTGAAATATTACCAGCAAGTTATCACTGCATTAATAGTTATTAAGGCATTAAATTAACTTTTCTCCTTCATAAGTTTTTTTTTTAATCTACAATATCCACTCTTCACAGCAAGGTCCATCAAATACACAATCTGATATTGCGTTTCCATTACTTTCTTTACTCACTCTTCTACAAGCTAGTCAAAACATTTTCATCCATCCACTTATTAATGTAAGTAAACTTTCATTGCAATTTTAGGCATTTGTGTGGATATATGATTGATACAGTGAGCCAAAGCGATGGCCAGATTTTTTTAAAGTGGGTCGCCACATGATGATATGAAATTTTATTATAAAGCCTTTTATGTGTTTAGTTTCAAAGTTCAAAGTTCTACACAGTTTGTATGCATATAATAAACGATAGAGGGTAGAGAAATTCACGTGAATGTAACACATCAGAATGCTGGAAATAAAATTTCGCCTTTAATGTCTCCTTCAGATGTTTCTTTGAGTTGCAGTCTCTTCTTACAGTTCAGTAGCGACGTCTGGTGTTAAGAGGAAACGCTACAAATGCTGTGTCGGTAAGATTTAGCATGGGGTGTTTCACAAAACACAGAAATAAATTTACACCTTAAGCGCTTAAATCCTGTAGTGTCTGCAACAAACATAAGTGAATGCAGCACTTTTGGGGAATCCTCTTCTCCTATAAAATAAAACACTAGGAAGTAAGCAAAATCTGTGAGATTGTGCAATGAAGGATAATCAATAATTGAGAGAGGAACCTGATGGGGGCATGAACAATTCATGATGAATGTATATAAGGTTTCACACTTGCCCGGATTCCATTCCCTTTACTACTTTCTTATTCATGAAGTTTGGCGTGAAAAGTTTTTGGCGAGGGTGAGAGCAGAAAGTTTTAACTTCATCTCACGTCTCCAACTTGTATGCAGTGTGGTCCATCATAGCTTTCGTCAGGATAGGTACTCTCAAACTGACAGACAAGAAGTCGCCGGGCGTTGTGTGCTTCACTACATGCTAATAAGCTCTGCAGCCCAAAGTGTTTTCAGGTGTCTTTCTTCCCAGGGAGATGCTGTATCCTTATTTGCATTGCCTCGGCAACAATACTTCTCTTCAAGCTGTTAATTATTTCCTCCACTGCTTACCATAAATGGAGGAAGTACTGAACTCGCTTCAAAAGTTCTACATCGAGTTCTGAGATTTCACTATACTTAAAGATTTCAGCGTTATTTGAATGAAAGATCTAACGTAATAGGTATATTAACACTTTTTTGAAGTAATTATGAAAAACGACGACGATGATTGATCGCTGATTAGCTTTTAGTGGGAATAAATCATATCCTCGCTTTTTTTTCAATGGTTCAAAGAATATCTGAGTAATATTAAATTGAATTAAATTTATTATTTGGTTAAATTAAATTGAATCTGCAGTTTCCATCCATTTCTGGGATTGTAATCATGGAATAAGTTAAGATGTTAACCTCCTAGAAGGAATTCAGCCGTCATCACATTCAGATATTTGAGGGAAAATAACTTTATTGTCTCCAAGTGGAACGAGATTGTTGACTTTGAAATACCGCCACTTGGTCCAACTCTACAAGTGTTAAAACCGACTACTAGGGAGAGAAGTTCCATGGTTATTTGCCACTAGTTCCATTGCCTGGTGACACAACGTGCAGCCATCAGAGGGAGAAGTTGTTGTTCCAAAACAGTCTTCGAAAGCGCTCACCCAAACTGGACCATTCAAGAAAATGATGCTGTTTAAAGACTACTGCCAGTAAAAACACTAATAAAGATCTGACGTGTTGTACTTGCATGTCTTTCTCTACTCAATCTTATATAATCATTCTTGCAAGTACCTATTCATCCATCTATTTAATTTTAATCTGAATCTGGACCCCTTAGGGTGCATGCACACTATGAGGTGCAAACTGCGGCTACAGAAAATTGACCTCGGTGTAAACTCCATCGCTCGCTCACTTTCCTGTCTCCTCCTTCCTCACTTTCAGCAGTTTCTTCCTTACTGCCTAATGTTTACGTGTGACTGGCAGTTCATACTAGTTAATTTTTTTTAAACCAAAACTGGGATTTTTTATTTAATGGTCTCGAAAGCACTGATACAACCCTCACTTCTGGAAAAAGAATGCTCTTCTGCAAGATAAAACACCTCTTTAATGCTTCCTCTCTAGTATTCCCTGTTTTCACCATGTTTTTTTCCTGTACTGTGTTATAGTGTTTTCAACAGATGATTTTCTAACACACGTTATTATCGTTATTACAGATAAGGCATTTGGCTCTTATTTTCTCACTTTCAAAAGAACAAGTCGATTTCAGTATTTATGCTCTTTTTTATTTATTTATTTATTTTTTGAGCGGGTTGCTTCATTGTTAAATAGTTGTATTGCATCTATTTCACTGATAAGCAACACACTCTTCCTCATTTTTTCCTTCTTCGATGTGCTACGCGCGAGTTGAACCGAGGTTAGCCGAGTCACCAGGATTCACGGTGCAAGGAAACTACACTTTATATTGTACCCGGTGCGATTTTAAGCTTTGAGGGCCCTTATCTAGGCATTAATAGACAATTTATTTACTACATGTATTTTTGTAGGCACAATGAAAATAGGAGAATAAAGAGGCTTCAGCCATAATCAAATCTTTTAAAAACTGGTTGCTACGTTATGGCTTTGACTCCACATTCTCTATTTATGGCCAAGACATAAAACGAATAATGACTACCCATTTGAGAAAAATATAATTAATGGAAAAGTCAGAAAAATTACAATGAATCTCACGGAAATGACGAACTGTATGAAAATTTCATTTTACATAAATTCTATACCTTAACAAGCACAATTTTGTGTAGTGGGATTTAGTCTATCTCTTACAATTTACCAGTCGTGTAATCCATAATGAAAAGGACTTCAAAGGCTATTTAAATAAAATTAAATACCTAGCAAGCAATAGAAAGTAAACAGTTATGGAAAAATTTAGGTATAGGTTGGTTTGGGATGGGGATTTTCTTGAACATCTTCACATTCTTGAAATACGATGAACTTAAATACCAAGTTTCGCATTTAACCAACTATTTCTGTTGGAGTTATGCTGTTTAAACCCACCTACTCAGCACCCCACACACATACTCACACAACCCTTTTTCTCAAAAATAACCTTTTTTGTTCAAGAAGTCTCTAAAAACTTATTTCCGGCTATAACTGAAACATTTTTGCGTGAAATGCAATATTCCCTCTACATATTGTGTACAGAAAGCAAATTTAGTAAAATGCAAAGATATTATTATCTAACGAGGCCTTTGTAATTTCCCTTTCTTTTTCTTCACTCTGACAGCAGTATCCATGCTACTGCATAGGCATAGTTATAACCAGTGACACGTCGGCATGATTATTTCTGGTGGTGCACTAAATTGTTACTCGTTAATTTACAACTGTGGCTTGTTCCACATCATGCTGTAAAAGAAGAAGAAACTAAACGTGGCCAGATTATTGGTCTAGGGTAAGCTGGTAATACAGTTCCACAAATTTCCGAAACTGTGCAAATTCAGAGAAATATAATTAAATGTTAATGCCACCCAAGAAAGGCGGTTTATTGGATAGGCATTAGAAGCAAACCTTTCATTCGAAAGCAGAAACTGTATTATAATATAAAGTAATAGATAAATGTGTTTAAGCTATTTCGATAGGAATTTTAATTCCAGTATGAATATCGGGAGAATTTGTAGATGGATTAAGGACCTTATATACTTTTCAATATATTACCTTATTTTTGCTGCAAAGCTTTAATAGTTTTTGTGATTATAAGGATAAAGTTGAAGTTTTTCTTATAACAAAATCGTTTAACTCAATAAATGCTGTGTCCTTCAAGGAACTTTTGTAAGGTTTTCCATAATAGGGTTTAAGAATTTAGAGATGAATAACTAAATTCGTTTTGTATTGTTGTATTGGTAAAAGGGGATAATGTTGGTCGTATCCAAAAGTGAACTCGACCATAAACCATGCGCAACTTCAAGCCATTCGCCACAACTAAAGAATGCCACTTTATGTATAACGATACTCTGAGGTCACCGAATACTTCAAAGATCCGTTCTCTATTTATTACTAGCGTAAGCCAATTATACACGATATTGAATACAACAACAATCTTTTAATAATGGTACAATAACATGAATAAATTTATGAAAAACATATAATACTAAGCAACATTTTTAGCACCGCGAGTGTATCATAATGAGAAATTCGTATTTCCCTACCATTTCTGCAATACTTTGCAGAGTCTGCTGCATGGACTTTGATTCAATGTATAGCCTCATCTAGGGCACGAAGCCGGATCCCTGGAGAGGTCGAAAGGTGAGAGAGAAAAAGGGGGGAGAAAAGTTGGAGAAAAGCACGCTCGCGCGCGCGTGTCTTTACGGCTTTCCATGTGAAAAGCAAGGGGCGTGACTTCTGTTCCACTTTAACGAACGCTGAGCTTCTGCATTTGACACGGTAAGTCGGTTTTCTCTTTGGTCATGTTTTCTAGACCAACGCCTGCCTTTGAGACAACAAATAGCACGTCATTCTTCTAAATGACTCGGAATAACATCGTAACTTGCACCTGGAATTTCTGTTCCACTGCGAGAAAAGGAAAGGAAAAAGAAGAAAATAAGAAACTAATTGAGTAGCTAGCCTCTTTGATCAAGGAATTTTCTCTGCTTTATATCGCAGCTAATGGAAGGACTGGAAGTGCTGCTTTAGCATTACACGTCATTCAAAGGCTCTTGTAGAGAACCAATCAAGCTTTTTAAACATAATCAATGTAGAGTCTTAAGGTAAACAGTTGCATTTCTCCCCGATTAGCACCCCAGGTTATCATAACATACAACTAATCTCAATGTAAAATAAATTAGTTAAAATCGTTCAAATTGTTTACAAAAGAAACACGAAGGGCGTTCGGAAGCGGAGCTAGCGAAGCCCAAATACGCACAGAAGTCCCTAACAGTTACAGGTAATTAACACCCGGCCGCACAACCAAAGTGTTTCCTCTATCCGTGGAGAGGGTGACGAGGCGATCCTAGCGGCTAGGGCGGCAACTTCCAGGAGGGCCAGAGAAGGATTTCGAGAGCGCAAGTATCTGTGCTATCTGTGCGCATCCGCCGGCACACACCGCGCTGCTATCCAAAGCTGAAAGATGAGGGACATGAGAAATGAAGGGAAAGGAATCCATGAAGAAGAAAATGCACCCTACTATTCGACTAGTCACAAGGGAAACCACGAAAAAACCCAAGTTAGTGGTCGGTCGATGGACCTCCCGAATGCGAATCGCACATGTTGCCGTGGTGCAATAGTTAACTTAGTCTGCCTTACCTTTTGTTTTTTGGAGACAAAATCTCAAGAAACGACGGTATTACGTATCTACCAGCATTTCCTTGTAGTAATGCTCCGAGAGAAAGTTCACGCCACTATTCTTGCAGCAAAGTTTGTTATTAACTCTCATAGCAACTTTTCTTTTAATAGTGCTTTTAATTCATGTTGGGAGCTACTATTTAAATGTCTGGTGAGATAATGAAACCCACGCAACATAACAATTTCACACTACGCGGGGAATTTATAATTTACATGCGGAGACTTTCCCGGTTAAATTTAATTTTAAACTCACGAAATGTTTCCTTTTCTCGACTTCTCATGTTAATAATTAATCACATCACTGTTCTTTTGTGCATTTTCTGCGTCTTGATAGTTCTGCGTGGTTCAAACACGACTCAGGCTTCTATATTCTTGATCACGTCCCTTTTGAAGGTTTTTGATTTCTCTTATTTGATTCTACTTTAGCACATTTTTTAAGCTAAATACCTTTCTATTACAAAATTAATATATTAATTGAATATGCTTTGTTACTTTTGCATGTTTCTCCTTCATAATTATTCAATGTAATTCAGGCAATTAATGTAGGACAATTATACGACTGCTTTAACTCTTTCAGTCAAAATTTGGAGTGGAATTCAATAGTTCATCTACTTAAATTATAGGTAAACGGTGGTGTAAGTGAAAGGACTGCCAGCTTTATGATTACTAAGAATTATTTTCGGTGAAATATAATCCTGTTCTTAAAACTTCACAAAGTACTAAGAATAAAGAAATTACGGATTATTGCTTGTAATGCCTCTCTCGGTGTTAAAAGCAACACTTCCGAAGAATTGAGCTTTCCATGAAGTAAAAGTAGGCCATTCGAAGTTGTAGGAAAATAATCTCCTTTAGTCTTCACAGCGGCTGTATTTTGTCATCCCATCCCTTTACTGCGCCTTTTACTGCCTACGGTTTTTCTTTCACGTCTGAGGTCTTAAGGAATCCGCAGGATTAAACAATGTCTTGGAAGATTCATAGCAGTTGGTTTCTTGCTCTAAGTATACAAGAGGAATGGCGCTGGAGTAAAAACATGGCAGCCATAAGTAGCTAACCACTGGCTGCGCCAGTTTAACGGAAATTATAATCCTCCTAATGAACTGCTATGCATACCGTAATCCGCTTTAGAAAGTTTCAGGTGAATGTTCAAACAGAGGCGGTTTTGACGGAGACGAAGGAGAAGCTTGGCTGGCAAGTATAACCACAAGGCGACTCAATACCACATTCTCCATGCATGTTCCATCATTTTCCTTGCTGGTCCAGTCTAGCAACATGAACTTGTCCTGCTTGGAAAAATACAGCCAATGAGAAAGCTTTCCAATTAAAAGTGATATTTTGTAACCTCAATCAAAAGTAGGTAGTAATTTCAAATAATTGCATTGTTGTGAAATAGTATATGAAGTATGAGGGTTATCCAGGGAACAGTACTATGGTTTTAATGTATTTAAAACAAACTTGAGACGTTTTAGATTAGATACTCGTATTTGGAAGGATAACACGAGGGTACCTTACAAGTGGCCAGAACACATCACCGACAGAACTACTACGGTGGGTCCCAACAAATGCAAGTAGTTCTTCAGTCCGGCTGAGTTCCAGATCGCCACACAGAGCACACCACTAGCCAGGTCCGGCTGATCAGTCAGTTCTCTTGAGGCAACCAGCCGGCCATAGTGCCTCTCCTCAGCCAAACACTTTATTTCCACTACAGCGCATCCTACCGGCCACCCTGCTAACACAACCTGGGAAGTTCGGATAGAAAGACACGAAATGAATGAAGTGAAAGGGAGCTATTTGGGGGATGTGAGGTAAATATTCTTCCTAGCATTCGCTTGAGCGACTCGAGCAAAACCCCGAAAAAATCAAGCTCAGGAAGTTCGACCGCGGAAATCAAACCCGCGACCTCCGAATGCGGGTCATAGACTTAACCTAAGCCATCCCGCTTGGTGGATTAGATGTTTAATAAGGAGGTGAACAGAAGAAACATCCCTTAAGTGGCTGTTGTACGGTTTCCTCCCCTCTTAATATAGCGGATTTTTAAGGGGACGCATTTGCGGTTTCATTGAGCCAGACTTTTGTTTGCTTGCCCCATACATGAGTGGTCTCAATCCCAAGGAGCTAGAGTGGTCCAAGATAAAATGAATAGTTAAAGAAATGAAACAGGTGACATATCCTTAGAGGAACTGCACGCTATAACGCTCCAGTGTATATCCATGTGACCGATAAGAACTGGCAAGGTTTTTAAAAGGTATAGAAAGAGTAGAAAACAGTCAATGGGATAAAGAGAATAAATGAAACATCATCTACGTTTTATAAATTAAGTATACTGCATGAATTGAAAATAGCGTGTCAATTTAGATATCGTTAAAGCACACTATTTTTCATATATTTCATTAAATTTATTTGAGTATTGAATTATCTGTTTATTTTTTGTTGGAGATAAAAATGTCCGATATATTCCTGTCATTGATTTAAATGTTGAAATAGTTATACTATTCACAAATAGAAAGTTCTTTTATATTTTACTTCATATGATTTTATTTACTTATTTATTTATTTGTTTGCTTTTGTTTGTTTATTTATTTACTTATTTATTTAATTATTTAATTACTTATTTACTTAATTAGCTACCTATTTATTTGTTCATCCCTTTATGCATTCATTTACTTGACCGCCTCCGTAGACAGTGGTAGCGCGTCTGCCTTTGGTGCGGATAACCCGGTTTGGATCCTCGGTACGGCGTGGTGATTTTTCGCCCACTAGGAGGCCCGGCACGGGGTGCACTCAGCCTCTTTGGGATCTTGAAGTTCCAAATGAGGCGCTACTTGATAAAAAAGTAGCAACCCTAGGCCGTGAAGGCCGCATATCCGGCCGAGAGAGCTCGGGGCTCTGACCACGTCCCACCTTCCAGTTCTACACCCCACTCATGACGCTTGTTGTGGGAGAGGAGAGGAACGCGGCAGCCAGGCCATAAACCCTGGCCTGAAGAGGGCTGTTGCGTTAAGGGTTGGGTTATTCATTTAGTTCTTTTGTCTATGCAAAGAGAATGCAAATTCATTGGCTTTGAAAAGATCTGAATATCGCTTTGGCTTACTTTTTCTCTTAAATACACAACGAGATGTACAATGAACGTTTATTTATCTACATTAACAAGAAATAGAACCATAAACGTTTATAAATAGTAAGGAGAGAAAAGTTTCACATTTGTTAAATATTGGTGAGGTTTTTCAAACATTTTTAGGTCATCGAATCCAGGACACTGTAATGCAATTCAACAGGGATATCTAATTAGTTATTATTATTATTATTATTATTATTATTATTATTATTATTATTATTATTATTATTATTATTATTATTATTATTATTATTATTATTATTATTATTATTATTATTATTATTATTATTATTATTATTATTATTATTATTATTATTATTATTATTATTATTATTATTATTATTATTATTATTATTATTTTACTTTTAGTAATTTCTCTTCATACTCTGTTAATTTCATGAACAGTGCGTGTCAGAGCCATCATCAACAGCATTTCAAAGGGAACATTTAGAGTTACAAAGTATTGCTGCTTTTCATCGCAGCGACACCACATTGAAACGTATAACATAAAACGTTCTGGCGTATTAAGCTTGAATGAATCTCAAGCGTACTTAATGGACGTGAGTTTATCTCCTGCAACACTCTCCGACTATGATATGGGATGGATTAGTGGATAGGGCACTTAGCATTAACGGCCCTCTGCGGTTTATCTGTTTTCATATTTTGGGATGAAATTGATATTAATGGCACATCAGAGAAGCACTCATGAATACATCGATGTGACACATTAGTTATTATGCTTTGAATAATTACTAAACAGATTATGATATAAGCCCTGCGTTACATGTAGAAGTACGGGAAATTATGATATCAGTTTAAAACATTATTTACTCTAAAATATAAAGCTATAATATCAGATTAAATATATGCAATAGCCAAAGGATTCAAATCTCTTTAAATATCTAACGGTAGGCTGTGTTTCTTGTGGAATAAGGATTTAAATATTGACTACTCAAAGCAATGTCAGAAAAGAAAAAGCCATTAGAAATAAATTGTGTGCTTTACGCAATGGCATCACGGAAAATTGCTAAAAATCCGTAGGACAAAGTCAAGGACTTCCTTAAAATGAAGGCTGCACTTATTATCGCAGAACCACGAATTATTTTTAACAAAGAGATTAAATATTCATTTAAACAAACTGAAAATTGATTGTTCTGAAATAGGATACAAGGACAGAAAAAATGCTTGTTACGATGTCGTTTGCCCCATTCGCTAGGACAAATGGACAGCAACATTTTAGTCCACTGTCATCACCAGAGCTAAGGCAAATATCCTCTGAGCAGGAATCAACGTTAACTCCATCCTACCTAGAACACGTGACGTCGTACTGTGCACGTGGATCCAGGGCTGTACCGTTGACAGTTGATGACAGTACTGGCAGTGAATAGTTGGTCGCTGTGCACTTCTGTTTTGCGCTATACAAAGTTCAGTATGTCAGAATCATCACGTTCTGCCATATTGTAACCGCTACTGGAAGCGCTTGGTGCATGTAATTTGACCTTGAATGGAGAAAGCATACAATATATTTTGTGCCATTCACAAACGTAGACGTAAACGTAACCCAGTGGGACAACAGCGTTCCCCCCCCCCCTTCCTCTGTCCACCACAAAACTCATGAATGGGGTGCAGAACTAGGGGTGGAACGTGGTCAGCGCTCCGGTCCCTTCCGGCCAGTTATGTGGTCTTCTCGACCAGGGGCCGCTACTTTTCAATTAAGTAGTCCCATATTTGGCCCCTTAGGGACCTAACGAGGCTGAGCATCCAGGATGTAATAGTATTGTTTACTTCTATTAAATAATGTATTTCCTGATTGGTTTTCACTCTCGAATTCTGTGCACCACAATGTACAGGTCTAAATATTTGACTATTCTTCTCTCGAAAGATCTCAGAGCTTTTTCACCCTTTATTGTTCATTGTGGTAAATCAAACCTCAGGTCCGTTGGTTACTGCTGGTATTATTAACGTTCTATAAACTTTGAGTTTAATATTTCTGGTTATAATTCCGTTAGAGAAAATCGTTTTATTTGCATAATAAGCTCATTCCCTGCCTGTATTCTTTCTCTGATTGTATCGCTCAATTCATTATCAGATTTAATTAAGGTACCAAGCTATGAAACCTGCACTTAGTCATAATTTATTTCCTTGCCTTTGTTCTGCTTGTATCTACCTATTGTACTATAATGTTAATATCAATTCAACTTAAGTTTATAATAATTAAATTGCATGTAGCTCTTTCAAGTGCTTATCAATTATTTACTTGTTTGTAAGCTGCTAGTTAGACTTGAACCATCTCATTTAAGTGAAAACGAAGTTCATGCAAGCATTAATAATAGTTATACCTTGGGTTGTAAAAAAATTCATAGATCGCTCCCTTTAATAGCATTTTGCTTGATATCACTCAACGAGCCACAGTTTGCACAGCAGGCAGCTGTTTTCTTTTTATATGTATCTGGAAAATGTAAACGCACCAGCATGCCACAGAAGGCAATTACCTCGGCTGTAGATGCACGTTTTACAGAGGTTAACTAACAGTTGGTAACGTTCCAGGAAATTGTCATGAAACTTTCATTAACGACTGTCGCTGGGCTCTATAACCTACAGCTGCTGCAACCTTTAACGTTCAAATGATACACTGAAAAGTTATGAGCTCCGCTGTAAAACTACAAAATGATTTACAGCAGCTCGATTGCTAGAGCTTGGTGCCGAAGGTGCAGTTTATTGATCTCAAAGGTTTCCTCGCAATGTCAAAGAGTCTTTTAATTCTTCTGGAAAGTTCTGAATCGTTTGAGGCAAAAATTGCCCCAAAATGACAGCTTTACTGTGTGTATAGGTATTGTGGCAACGGCTGGTAGGATGCTCAGGTTAAAGCTACCTCACACCAGTTGGCGTCTGCGTACGTCGAAGGCGTTAAAGGTCAAACTACCTCACAGCACCGCTTATGAATGCGTGCCTGACGACAATCATCGCGGCAGAACAAAGAGTTTCGAGAATCTTCTAGAGGTTCGATTGCCGACTTGTTTATGAATCGTGCTACGTCATTGCGGGACGCGAGAGAGTGGGTAGTTTTTTAAACAAAAACGGAAGGTAGTTGATGGTTCATATGGGACAGCTGTTGGCAGCGGTGTGTGTGTGTGTGTGTGTGTGTGTGTGTGTGTGTGTGTGTGTGTGTGTGCGCGCGCGCGCGCGGAGTCGTCGTGATAGAACCGTGTCGACAGAAACTGTTGGGACATTGATACGTCGCGTCAAAGTGAGTCGTGAAGTGAAGCAGCTTTTGAGTGTTGAGCGATTGTATCGTCAAAATCAGCTGTTTGTGAGACAGAGGGAGAACTGAGAGATAAAAATGTATGTGTTAAGGTTATTAAAAGATATAACAACTGGTGCGATCACGAAGAACTGTTGATTGTGTTGACGGCCTTGCGCTTCAGTTTAGAAGAGAATATAGTGACAGAAAAAGCAGAAAGTTAATTGGACAGAATTGCCATTTTGTCACAGTGCATATTATATATAATGTGTGTGTTATAATGTATAAGCTTTTGGGGGTATAAGTGTACACGTTATTACTGATAATATTATGTCAATATTTGGTTCATTTGAAAACTTATAATTTTACTAATAGAGAATGGCATGTTTTCAGGTTGATTAGCGCCTCTATGTAGGCGTAAAATAGAAGGCATAATGGTCTCGTGATAATGAATGTTGTGCCGATACCGTGTTCCAAGGCCAATTACCTTACCCTAGGTCAGGCATTGAGGTTTGAAGCAAAAGGGATGGTGTACGCATGCATTGTTCACTTTGCGGTGCAGTTACCACAATGCAAAAACATTAGGTGTTAAAATTTGTGATTAGTTTGTGGGAAAACTGTTAGACGAATTGAAAAATCAGCTAACACATCAATAATTGTTGATGTTATGGCAGATAATTTGAATGTACTAAGTATGCAATCTGAAAAAGCAGTCAAAATGTTACACGCAGTGGAGAATTGTTATCCAAAGAAATTGTACACATAAACATTTAACACGTCTCTTCAGTGGTGCAAAGTGAGAATCGCACACTAATTATAGTTTAAATGTGCTGCTAGAATACTTTGAAAATAAAGCCAAAACAATATAATACATGCAATTAATTACATTCCCACTTCCTCGCCCAAGGCATTACTATTAGTTTCATAATGTACTTGTTTTACAGTCATTTGCTCATTTAGACATATTTCAAATACAACTAAGTATTAATGTAGCTTTAGAGCTGCTTATACCTGGTATCTATATTCCTCTAGTCAACATGGGACTTACTATTCGGTAACTTTCAGAAGAATTAGAGGCTATTGTCGTGGTAACATTTGGACAGTCAACATTTCTATTTAATCAATACACCAATAATGATATTATGTAGTACCTTCATGTTAATTAAACTTCTGTTATATTTGTTTCTCCATGTATATGTACATCTTAGGTCATATCCTTTGGAACAATTGCTCATCAGCCTGTGTAACTTTTGGTTTATTTACATTGGGTTTTTCTTTATGAACAGTGAAATTTATACTCAGCTATACTCGCACCCATACTTCACGACTCTAAAAAGGAAAAGGAATAAACCTGGCTAAATAATAATGTCAGTCCTCTAGCCGAGACCCGAACCTGGCACCTCCTGATTTGGAGGTTAGTATGTTGCCAACAGACCACAGGGAAGTTTCTGAAATGTTATAACCTTTTCCCCATCGTTTTATTTTTCCCATAACGTGCTTGTTGTATAACGTTTTTACGATCTCATCAATTTATCAGTACTAAAGCTAAAAAGAAATAAGTGACTATCACAACCACGCTGAGCAGTTTCAGCTTCTTTTTTCAAAAAATTGTAGCCTGGTGCCAATATATGAGGAACGGCTTATAGGCTACAATTACCATAAGTTTACAGTTAGCAAAATGTTTGTTTCCTGATCTTATTGGTTTATATAAAGGCCATAGAGTGACCACCTATAGGCCACCGACAACTGTTTTATTCGACATTATCATTATCAATTCATTTTCAAAATATATTTACTTTTATATTAACATATTTAAACAACAGACACACATACACACACATGAAGTAGATTTTGATGAGAGAGCTATCTGTGGACTAATTATTCTTTTTCTTGTAATTCTGTTTCTCTTTCTTTCTTTTTTATATCCTTTTTTCTTTCTTTCAAATACTTAGTTGTATTAAATTGAACTAGAGAAAAACAATATTGTTCACAACGTACAATTTGTCTATAAATATTGAGGACTATCTACACAACAGGTATAATACACATGTCCAAAAGGGGTTTTATTCTGCTTACAGGATAAAAGCTCGCTTTTAGCTCCAATGTCCTAAATATCTATTTTAATTGTGCAGACTGTAGTATTTAGGTATGGTTTATATGTCATTGAAAAGCGACACATATAAGAATTCAGAATACTTCTATGCATTCATGATCCGAGCTTATGAAAGGCTTAATATGCATGAAGATACAAAAGCGAACTGAAACACCAGAAAGGTAGATTAATCATAATCCTCTTTAACACATCTCTAATTCTATTTGTGCTATTTGATATTTGATTTTATTTTAAAGCAATGATTTAGGGAACACTGGAACAAAACCTTTAACATGTAGGTGTGTGTGTGTGTTTGTGTGTGTGTTTGTTTTGCTATGTACGTGCATCATCATTCATGTGGTATTCTGCTTTATTCAGTCTTTAATGAGCTCTAGGTAAATAGGTTTATCTCAGGATTAAATATCCTGAAGCTCGATTTATAAATAAATAAAGACCACACATTGAAAAGAACTAAATTCATGATATGGGAGAAACATATCTTGCGCCACAGATTCTCAATAAAGTGGAAAAGAACAGCATTAATAGCTCCTTCTGCTACTATTATTATAACTACTGGTCATTTAAATTTGCTTTTGTCTCATAATTGACCAGTGCAATCCAACAGGTTTAAAATCCCAGACAATAATGATAATTTAAACGTTTCGAAGCCAATGTTATTGGGGTTTAGGTTGTTTATTTTACACTTTGTACAGGCACAGGAATAAAATATTTGGCATGGTAAGCTGTCTATGTTATTCCAGGGCTACAAATGAATACATATTATCTCAATTTACTGTACCTTCAATATGACAGCGGTCCAGACATTGGGGACTAGCTGTGAGAACATAATGTGGCTTCAATAAAGTGCTAATTCCATTGTACTGTAGTTTTTACTCCCGTTGATAACACCTTTGTCCCACCTTGTATGTGTGTTCTGAACTAGAAAATGCAGCTGTCACATAACACACAAGCTATTAGGGTTAATGTGCAGATATTTTATTAGTAATTGTTGACAGTGTATTCAACCATATACATCTATATTTGTTTAACTTGTGGACTTCTTTGGGCCATTTTAAGACTTTCCGAGAGTAGTCAAACATGTTTAGATATGAGCGATGTCACATTTACTTCTGCTTCTCTTGGATTTGGCTACTAGCCTGTTTCTTCTAGAGCATGAACCGCTTCATATTTTCCATATTTTTTTCTGAACTTTTCTCCTCTTTTGCAATATTATCTGTAAATAACCTGACATTTTTATTAAGTGCCATGTTGGGAATATGATAATCTCACTCTTCTCTGCTCTGTTCTCTACTCTTCTCTCATATCCGCTCCTCTACTCTCTTCTCCTCTCTTCTCAACTTCTCTCTTCTCCTTTCCTTCCCTCCTTTTCTCCCTTCCCCCTCCTCTCCTCCTCTCCCTCTCCTCCCTTCTGTCCCTCTCCTCCCCTATGCCCCTCTGCTCCCCTATGCCCCTCTCCTCCGCTATGCACCTCTGCCCTCTCTTCCTTTCACTCACCTCTCTCCCATCTCCTCCCTTCTCTTTTTCTCTCTCGTCTGTCCTCTTCTTAGTCCACTTCATAATATTGTAACAATTTGACAATTCGATGACAGCAATGTAAAAATGCCTACAAAAGTCCAGTCCAATTATGTTTCTCATTTGTTTTCCCTCTAAACTTTTGCACAAACACACAGTTCTCTTCTGACGTTAACATAATCTATAGTCTTTCGTGATATTACAACTCACAACTGTTTTCTTCTGGTAACCTGTCCCTTCCGTCTTTGTGCACTTTCTCTGTCTCTCAAACAACAAACTTGGACGATACAATCACTCGACACTCATTAACTGCTTCTTCTGTACACAGGCAGCTGACACACATGTACTAAAGCTAAAAACTGACTGACTCTCAACGACCCATGACTGTAACTAACTGCCCGTTGCCTCGCCTCCTTGTATAGCGAGGATAATGTAACACGGACCTTTCTTGAACTTCCACAAATACGGCGGCTGCTCGAATAATTTGAAAACTTTTTGTTCTGACGATCTGATTGTTGTCACATGTTCACAACAGCCACGCGAGGCAGCCTGAACTTGGTATACTAGCGCCAGTGGGATGATCGTTTAACAGTGTCCGCTATATCTTTGGTTGAATATAATAATACTGGTCTAATTACACTAATAAATCCTTACTTTAGGTTCGGTTGTGGATATTTATTTTTTCCACACCGTATACCTGACATGATTTTTTGCTTTTGTAAGTACTTCTCCTTACAGTATTGTTTATTTCCACCACTAAGCATTTAAATGACATTACTCGTACTATTTTCAATTACTCAATTGCAACCTTCTACAAACTAGAGAAATAACTGGTCTCATTATCCGAGCCCATAAGTCCATAATTTTCATGGTGCCATATACTTGCTGAAATGAATACTTTTGTAGCGCCTACATAAAATCTCCTGGAGTCTTGTTTAGTATTATATGCTCCTGCAGGGGTTTATAACTTATTAGAGAACGGAGAGGGGAGACTCGAAACAAACGTAATAACCGCGGAGGAATTTTGCTAGCATACCAGAATTTGCATCTAAATGAATTTCAGTGCAAACGTGATTGCTCCGGGACATCATATGTGATATCTAGTTAGAAAGTGGTAATACTTTATAATAAGAAATAAGACTGGGAAATGCTGCGCCTCAGGTAATTGTTCATTTTTCCAAGCGATAACATATGATTATCAAATTTACTTTTTCTGAATGCTCAGGTAATGCAGCAGTGATCAAGAGACTTACAGATGAGATTGAATCGCAGAATTCTATATACTGCCTTTATTAGTTTTTTTTTTTTTTTTTTTTTTTTTGTGCAGTCTTTATAATTCGAATTTTATATTTAATTTCATATATAGTTTCCACTGTGGTATGACTCAATGACACCTTGCCGAGGGGGATTTAGCAACTCGACCGAAAGGCGATTATTTGTACCTATCCCCCTGATTGCGCATCCCCCGGAAGGACGGATGAGGCGAATGGATTCGAAAAGCGGCCGGAATGTTGCCAATCCAGAGCAGGTGGCAGGGTCCCTTCCTTTTTCCAGTTAGAATTACAGCGGCGGAGACTGGCTCAGACAGATTCCTCTCCCACTCCGAGTTCGAACTTCCAAGGCGGGGGGGGGGGGGGGGGGGGGGTGAGAGAGGGCGTGGGACTCGCAAAGCCCTCCCCCCCCCTCGGGCTTGTACCATCCCATTAAGGACCCGGAAACCAGTTGCTCGACTTCCATTCCGGGGATGAAATTTCCAGAGCATATCTGCTCCCCCTGCCGTGCTGCTGCCGCGACGCTTGCCGACGTTTTCAACCCTGAAAGAAACCTAACGGTATGAAGGGTGGAATGAAATGACTAATGCAATGAAATGAATATACAGGAAATCCGGAGGCTATGGAGATCCTTCACCTTGCGACCCGACGAATCCTCCGAAAAATCCATGGGCCAGGAAGTTTGGCTGCGGGGATGGAACTCGCGACCTCCCGAATGCGGGACACAGACGTTACCGCCTGAGCCATTCCACTCGGCTACTATGGTATCATTAGTGTATTTTAAATACTGACTTTATTTTGAGGTGTGTCATGACGTCATTGTTTAGAGTTGAATTTTTTAGAGATGTCCGTTCTAAGGAGAACAAAGTAATGTATTACACATGTGACGGAGAGATTGTCTAGTAAGTACGATGTCTAGTACAGAGAGAGTAAACAATCATAAAGCAAATAAGCTACTTTTGGAATATCAAATAAAAAGCGTGAAGTAAACGCTCAAAGATGTTAATGCTTCTATATAGCACTGCCAATGTCCATTTCTTCCACACAGATATTATTTATTCCAATTCGTGGAAGTGAGACTAAGCATTCTCTGTTGCAAATTTATGTTGTGTTATATTGGTACTTTTGTACTCCACTTACAGATTTCATTTACCTTTTACATCAGCGATGTCCAACCTTGTCTCTTTGGGAACGCTTGCCTAACTAGCTGTCTTTCCCAACCTCCTCTTTCAGTCGGAGAGTGAATCATGCCTTTGACGTGTAGACTCACAAGCAGTCAGTGACGGACACAATCTTGCGATTGCAAGAATAGTATGTATGTATAGAAGTGTCTATACCTCTACATATATTTGCGAGTTTCTCCAAATTGAACTATATTAAAAGTTACAGGTTACACGACGATCACTTGGTGAATCCTCTAGGGGTGTGGCTCGAAGTTGTCACCAAATATAGACTTAAACATAAGCAGTACCAGATGTGTAACGCAGATTTGAAACTGCTTTTGTAAATAAACGCAACGGAAATGTAATCAACCCGCCACTGCAACACAATGCACGGCTGGGGGTTAAAGAGTTGCAATGTCTGTGTATGCTGGAAGGAGGTAAACCCAACCTCCCTCTTTCGCAAGTCACAGAACTTACATCCCAGTGTTTACCGATGGGTCGCAGATGGGTGGTGTTACAGAATGTAGTTTCGTGTATAACGGCGCGGCTTACCAGTACCTATCGACTTCCGGAGCATAGTTCTGTTCTTACTTCCGAGCTGTTTGCTACATTTTATTTTTTAATTACCTCCAGCTTCATTTCTGTTAATTTTATCATGTCCTCAGACTCTCTGAGAGCCATTCAGGCATTGCAGCAGTTTATTGGCACCTAAGCTTTCGTTGTGAAAATACAGACACTCGTTTCAACTTATTCTCGCGCAGATACCAGTTGGTTTTTACATGGCCCCAGGCAATGTGGATATTCCTGGCAATGAGGAAGGGAATGGGCTGCTAAGTCAGTCTGCCGTTTGCTGGAGTTCTCTTCACAGTCACTTTGCCTTATATGGATATTCAACGGCACTTTCACCGACATCTCTTTGCGGTCTGGCAGCACACTTGGTAGGCGTAAGGTGACACACAACTGTGGGCAATTAAGGACAGCGTTTAACCCTGGATGACATCCTGCAGGGATTCCAGGCGGACTGAAGTTATTCTCACTCGCGAGCTACTCATGGCCACCTTTTGCGTGGTGACCCGGCCCCGGTTTGTCCGACTTGTAATGTTGAACTGTCCGTCACACATGCCTTAACATATTGTTAGCAATACGCTCGTGAGTGCCAGGCCATTTGGGGTCTACACTCTTCGTTTTAGGTGGTTTTTAGCTTTTTCAGCTTTTTTAATATCTTAACCTTTTCCTCGTTTCCTTTTAGCACTAAGTTTCTGTTTTAGGCTTGGTGTTTTTAACCCGGTGAGTTTGTTTTTATATTTTAAGATTTGATTTAGGGCCCAAATGATCTCGCTGTCGACGGGCTCTTAAACTCCACTCACTCATTCACTCACTCACTCACTCACTCACTCACTCACTCACTCACTCACTCACTCACTCACTCACTCACTCACTCACTCATAAGAAGGAATACCTCGAAAAGTTTATCTCCACAGAAAATAAGTTCTGTGCTTTAACGAGATACGCATCTGACCTTAGTAAGATTTTGTCTATCTCTATCGGTTTACCAGTTCCGCAAAAGTCATTCAGAACAAAGAGAACTTCAGAAACTATTCACAGAAAATTCAAGACTTAAATTTTATTTGTCATGCAAATATTTTAAACATGTCATTTGAATCAAATTCGTTATAGCCATTTAGAGACATTTTCCCCTTTAAACTGCCTATGTAATATGTAAATGGAATTTTGCTTAAAAATGTTCGTGTCGCATCGTTGAAAGACGCTGATCTCAAATACACCAAGTTTGGTATTTAACCCAATCTTCATTTTGAAGTTATGCTGTTTACACACACGCACGCACGCACACACACACACACACACACACACACACATACACCTTTGTACTCTCAAAACATCTTCAATTCTAATTTTTTCTCAGGTAGCAAATGTGAGTGCTGGAAACAAAATAAATGCGTCTTGCTATTGAACAAAACCAAAATACTTTTTTTTTCCATTTTTATACCACTTTAACATCTAGCTTATCGGTGGCTTTGCCTTCGGAACAATTATTTATGACAATAGTGTTTACTCGATTACTGTTGGTGTTAATCTTTTGATTGTATTTATACTCACATACATACACACATTCACATTCTTTCATAGTTTAGAGCCCATAGGCACTCGGGAATGGAAACCGGAACCTCTTGTTTTGGAATCAGGCATCTAACCATCAGAGCCCAGGGGCAGTCAGGCAATACAACAAAGGACGATCGTCGGTGTTGTTCCACCGCAAGGGCGCGGCGGTAACAAAGGCGCTCAAAGTCAAGCTTCCCCACGCCACTCACGCGAGCAAACATGTGACTAACAATCAAGCGGCATCACAAAGGGGTTTCCAGAGCATTCGAAAAGTGTCCGGAGCAGGTTTGTTTGCAGACTTTCGAGAAAGATCTGGCTACGTCAATGCCGGTATAAAAGCTTGCAGATCACGTAAAGGCAGGCGGTTTTTGAGTCGCTTAATGTGTCAGTGACTACAAGTCGGCTGTGAAGGATACGCCGCGTCGAAGTGAAGAAGGTTTAATGAGTCTTGAGTGATTGTATCGTCGGAGTTAGTGTTTGAGAGCAGAGAAGGTGAAAAGAGGCATTGAAAGGAATGAGTTAAAGCTACGAGAAGAAAATAGTTGTGAGTTTTAATGTCACGAAAGGCTGTAGACTGTTGGCGGCATTAGAAGAGTGCTGTATTTTTGTGCAAAAGTTTAGGATGAAAATAAAGTGATAGCAAAGTAATTTGGTTGGACTTTTGTATTTTTATCAGACTGTTTTGCTCTGCCTATCCGTTTGTCTAATAATCCACGTTTCTGCAACTTATAATTATTCGGAATTCGAGCATACATTTTAAGTCCTTCGAACTGCATCAGGCTGTTGTTTGTAGATCCCAGTCAGACGAAACGTGTTGGAAAGTGAAATAATGTTCGGTGAACAGTAGAATTATGAAGGCCTATTGTAGTTCTGAGTCGGTGCCAGCGGATGCGCCGTTAATGCAGAGCGGCTAGATAAATGTGCGCACTTTTGGCTCCGAAGTGCTTCACATTAGTTTTCAAATGTGGGAGTTACCCCAGTAGTACAATATGTGATCATGCCGTTAAACCACTACCAGCAAAATCAATAACATATATTCAACGAACTACGTCACATGAGCAATTCTCCGGTTCTTAATCCAGAAGCTACATCTGCTCAAAACCTGCTTAAGGAAACATGTTACCCTGAGTGTGTGTATGTTATACAGTAGGGCAGTATAATTTATGTGCGTTAACTAACAGATCAAATTTTCTATAAAATTGTACCCATTACTTTGTTTTTCTACTTTATTTGGTTTATTTATACAAAATGTCAAATTAAAAAAAAAAAAACTGTTAGAAGCTTGTTAAACAGTGGGTGACTTTAAGCCCATTTTTCTCTTAAACCTTTGGACTATAAAATTATAATTTTTAATGGATTATTTCAACTATACTTGGCTATATGACTAACTTACCTGTGTGTTAACCTTCCTCGTATGGACGAATTACCACCCTAAATATTACAAGTTAATGCCGAGACTCAGATGCCTGTTGAAGGGCAGACTAACACTGTTTCAGACAGAATATGCAGAATTTAGTTATCAGCCCAAAGCCTGGTATGAGAGTAAGAAAGTATATGATATGAAAGTATGATTAATGGACAAAGGGAAAAGTGACTAATTGGTGAAATGAATAGCGTGAAAAATAGGAGCACCAACGAAAACACGCCAAGGTCCTTTGTCCGTCATTATTTACGTATGTGCTACACTGAGATCAATCCATGGTAATCGAACCCAGCCTTGGTATACCTTGTGCTTTAATGGGAAAATGTGCGCTTGTTATTGAAAATAAAACGTGTTCTAAAGTGATCAACTTTTTAACTACGTTGCTATCTATATCATAAGCTTGCGAATTATACAAAACTCCTTTCAAATGGAGATTTCATATGCCATTCCCGAAACATTGAAGATATATACTTCAATTGTCATTGGTATTTTAATCAATATTGTTTGGGTCATTTTTCAGGAAATTAACACATTCCAAAACTGTTCCTAACAAAAGTATGTGCCTTGGGTGGAAGATTTGTGCTACATCTTTGGAAGATCCTGAACTAAATACCACTTTGGTATTATCTGACTTTTCATGTGTCATTCACTTGAGTTATGATGTTCTCAGACACACACACACACACACACACACACACACACACTTTGTTTTCTAAACACATCATTTTTATTCAGGGATCTTCAAACACATATCTGCTATCGACTTTTAAGATGGAATACAAAATACAATAACTTTATAAGTGACTAGGTACAATGGAAGAAAATCGCCGATATAATGCGTAGCGGTTTATATTGGTAACGAAATACTAAACCGCCTCCACCTTTTCCTGGTTCTACTACTCAAAGTTTGCCTTAATCCCCTTTTTTCTTCTTCCTGTGCCTCAAATCTACTTCTATTCATAGGCTGGTATTTGAGTACCATACTTTTGACATCAAACTGACACGCAAAAGCCATCAGACACTACTGTGGAGTGTCGTTGCGAAACGCCTTCCGGTCATTCAAGTAAAGTGATTCCGCCCTCCTTCCTTTTGCCGCTCACCTAGTCCTTGGTTTTGTTCATAGGCTTAGGTGAGCGTATGTGTCGGACTTGAGTTCAAACCAACAATAGATTGGTTTATCAGGGTTGGTAAGGATCATGGATGACAAAGAGATTCGGCTGAGATTAAATAAACAGAAAGTGGGCGAACCCCAACACGTAAGGTTTTGCAACCTGTTTGCCATAGAACAGACGCTTGGAGTAGAGGTGAAATCGGCGAGCTTACAACTGTCTGCCGGGCAGTAGCGGTATGGATTTAGTGGTGATGATGTTGTATGGACCTCATCTCTTGAACTGTCTTCGCGGATATCAATGAATGAAAATCAGGAGTGAACGTGGAAGTTATCACGGCAGTGCCAGTGTCATTGCTTTTTCATGACCTGTATTTTGATTTATCCATGTTTAATTTTGAAAATAACTGCTCACATTCGTAAGTTGATGCAAGCATGGCTTAGATCGTAACTGCAACTGATGTCAACTGGGATATTTAGTGGTAACATACAAAAATATCTGCACCTCCTGGATTTGTATACATTTATGTTTCAGAGTGTCTGATTGCAAATCTATTAGTTCTGTCTGGAGCCTTATTTCAGTACTTGTAGAAACGATAGAGAATGGGTCTTAAAACAGAAACAAAATGTTTCCCAGTTTGCTGAAATGTTTAGACAGTTTTGCAGTGAACTCTAGCTTGATAGATTACAAGATTTCAACATACTTCTGCAAATTTTCCTCACATATAGAGCCACGTTATCTGTATTCTTGCAAAAAATGATTTCATTCTTCCATTCAGCACGAAATGTTTGTTTATGAGTCGATGCTTTCTTAGTAGATACCATAGTAACATACATAGTTGTCTGTCGTTCGCCACTGAACAAGTGTCCGTGCAGCAGCTAGGGGAGAGAGAGAGAGAGAGAGAGAGAGGGGGGGGGGGGGGTAAATCAACGCATGCATTGTGCTGCCGCTATTTCAAGTGATGACCACGATTACATTTGTGATCTCAACACGGGTTCTTCCGACGGCTGCACAAGAGTCAAGCAGAAGCCTCGATTGGTTTCCGTGTACTCGAGTACTCATCCCAGAGAATGCTAAAAGATACGGCTTTTTGACACCGAACTTTTTAATTTCTCTTGTCTTGTTAGGAGCAGAAGAACTAACCACAATAAAGATCAGCAGCCAACAAAATTGTAGTAAGCAATTGTTACAGATAGCTTTCTGATTGAAACAGATGTGTTTCTCTTACTCTTCTGGTGTTCACACCAATCTTCCATTGAGTTACATTATTGCTAAATGTTATAGTATCGTAGTTTGATTCGTTGGCGCCTGAAAAGAAATTTGGTCCTTACACATAATGCTAAATCTTGGAAACTCCTTTCGTGATTTGCGCTGTACTTCCTGTATCCGTTTGTAAAATCCTGTATTCGATCGAAACGCTTCGGTTTATTTCCTGTTTTGGTAGCTACGCCCACTTGGATGCAGGTTCGGGTTGTTTATCCCACGTTGTTGTAGTGTTTTTGCTCTCAGTCGTAATTCTGATTTACCACCTTTGACTATGTGCCAACTCGTTTCGGTATGAGTCGCGTAAACTGTAATGGTTTGTGAAGGCTAAGCATAAAAGCCGTAAACAAGCCGCCTACATGATGCGCGCGCAGCCTTTTGTGTGTTATTGTATGGAAAGCCTTTAAAACCTCCCGTGATGCTTTTAAATATACCTACAGTATGAGTTGGAAATATGTCTCTATTCTTTTATTGCACGAGTCCGTCAGATTCCAGGGTTTACGAGCCTTAAACCTAGACATTCAAAAGTAGTGCAAATGAAGGGATACTGCTGAAATGAAGAATGGAGTGAGCATTCCAGGAAGCTGTTTAGAGTTTAGGTTTCGCGTTCATTAATCAGTCAGTCCATCAATCAAGTTCCCTGCCCTAGGGACTACCTTTGACTGCAGATCCGGAAAATTCCTGCTCCAGGCCATTTTTTTCCAGTTCCCAATCAGCTTTAGCATTGTCCTCCGTTAGCTCATAGTTTCTGAAACAACCTCACCTTTTTATATATCCCTCTCACATGGCCTATGTTTCTGTACGACGCAGTTCAAACACTTTGCCACTTTCCTCACTTCGTAGCAATTACTAGGTTTCCGCAGCACATAATTTCATATCCTACATAAACCGCTTCACTAATTTCTTCCAGGGTACCAATCATGTAGTCCAAAAAGTGTTTAAAAATAGCAACGAATAGTGTCAATATTCTTTGTCTTATTCACCTAATGCTTTTTAGAATCTAATGTTAGTTAAATAATAGATATCACACATATGAACCCGAAATGTCCCAGAACGGTGGCTGCGTGTATGAATGCGTTTTAAATGAAGTATACATCAACAGATAATCAGGTGGAAAGAACATGTGAAAAGCATAGAAGAATACCGCAATCCAAAATTGATATTAGAATACAAACCAATAGGCAAAAGAAACATTAGCAGACCAAAACAGTATGACTCAACAAACTTTTAACACATGAAAACGGAACAAGCCTTTAGAGACTTAAACCTTGATGGTGGTGGCAGTGGCAGCGGTGATGGTGGTGACGGTGGTGGTTGTGGTGGGTAGTGGTGATGGGGCTGGTGGTGCTGGTGGTGAACGTGAGCGGGCACTCCATCACCCTGTGTTAGGTTTGTCGGTCACCCCACCTGATCCGTCTTTATATGTTAACTAATGGTAATTCCATTGTAACATGTGAACATATAATTCTACATACAGTATAAGTAATGAGTGCCAATGATGTCCCGTTAATTTCCATAAGTTTCGGCCGTGGGGAATTAATGCCACGCTACTCATCGAACCTAGATTTCGTCTAGGCACGCCGAATCAAACACTGGTCTTCACGCATAGCAGCATTAGTGCAATATTGCTATTTCTATTCTCTACCACATATTTATTATGTGAAATTGTGTGCCACCAGCAGAGTGCAGGTTTATCTCAGCTTTAACTTCCTCCTAAGATATCATTTAAATTCTGAATCAATAGCGCTAACTTCTTTTTAAAGTTATTCTGTGACAAAATGACAAAGTCCAGTACAATTACTTTTTGTCTCTTTATTTTCCTGTCAGTTCTCTTTCTCTGATGATAAACACAATCTTTCGTAATATTACAAGTCACAACTGTTTTCTTCTCCTAACGTTGACTCAGTCCTTTCGCTGACTTTCTTCACTTTCTCTGTGTCTTATACACTATCTCTGACGATAGAATCACTCAACGCTCATTATAGCTTCACTTCAACGCGACGTATCTTTCATGACAGTGCCCCTCCCCCACACACAGCTATCTCGAGCTCACTGACATACTGACCGACTCATGCCTGTAACAGTAGTTCCTCAAACTGGCTGTCCTTATACAGCGAGGATGACGTAACGGGACTTTTTTCGAACTTCTACAAACATGCCAACAGCCGGACACTTCTCGAATACTCTGGAACTCTTTTGTGCTGCTGTTCGGCTGTTAGTCACATGGTTGCTCACGTGAGTGGCGTGGGGAAGCTTGACCTTGAGCGGCTTTGTTACGCGCCGCACCTTTGAATTTCTGTCTTAATGTTTTAATTCTGCGTTAAAAAATAGTTTTAAAATCCCCTATGTTCCTCTGTCTCCCCTTTAGTTTAGGATAAAAAAATGTATGTCTAACAGTTTAAATTTTTAAAAATATATAAATGCTTAGACACATCTGATAAAAAAAAATGGAAAAATGTTATTCCTTGTGAAAATTTGTAGCAAATTTTTCTGTTACAATACAAGAACTGCTCTGCAAGAAGCATTTTGTAGAAAGAAAAATCTGACAAGCTCAACAGCGAAATAACAGGGATAAAAAAATTGAAAATCGAAAATAATTTAAAAGAATTTAAAATCCACACGACACTTAAATATGCAGTAGGGGGGCTTAAGAATGATAGTCGGAGGTAAATATTGCATGTTTCACATTCACGAATGTCTCAATTATTTTATAAAATTAAACTTTGAACATTTTTCTCAATTTTCAGGAACTTTTAGTCCTACATATCCCAACTATGTGAAGAATCGCATAGCGAGAAATTTGAACTGCCCTTGCTACTTTAATGTAGCAAGGGCTGTTTGCCGGCTCTGCTCTACAAGTTCCACGTTTCTCTTACGAACTTCTTCCATCCTCTGCAAAATGCATCCGCTCACCAACACAACCGTGCGATATGTCAAATACCTCCACTACAAAGTAATGCTGATGTTAGATGGGTGTGCGTTCACATTCCATCCATAAACCCAACATCGAGCTGTCTACATTACAAACGGGCTTCGAACTGTGTACGTTCTACGTCATTGCAGAGTCTATATCAACGGTGGTGTGCCTTGTGCACATGACCCAATAGGTGCGGCTGCCTTTGAAAATTTTCAATCATTCCGTGGACTCGAGCCATAAGGTCCTCCGGTGTCATTACAGGAGTGCCACGGAACTGGTCCACCTCTACCAATCCATCGATTTGGATATGCGACATTGTGGTGATTCCACACATTTGCATCAAAGTGTGCTGGAGCTCAAGTCGGCCATTTCAGCAGCTATGTACTGGTACGTGTCGCACTGCTATAAAAACGTTACTGTACTGGAAACTACACTAGTAATGCAGTAGATGCGCACCAAGGTCTCTGTGAAGGAATTTAGCGCATGCGCAGGAATATTAATATGCTCAGGTCGGTCATCCCAGTACACAGATGACTAAAAGGTTGCATACCTGCCTTATTAGGATACCAAAACGAATGTTAAATAGTTATAACCCTTCGTTATCAAATTTCAACGCTCTCCAGCGTCCAAACCATGCATTCCGTTCCTGTTTGAAAGCCGATCAGTTTGCCATCCCGCACAAAATACTAAGCATTGTCGGTGATGTTTCCGGATACCCAGAGTATATAGGTCATTTCTAAAACTAGAGAGGGAATGGATTTTTTCGAATTGAGCAAGTCACATAGTGAAAATTGTGTTTCAGATACATTTGATAACATGATATTAGGAAATTTGGTGGGGAGGTCATGAAGTAGGTGGGACTTATGTGAATTAAAAAGTCTCAGTTTCTAAACTCCGCAACCTTCCTTCGGGTTTTTAGTGACTTGCGGAATTTTTTTACTTTGATCGATTGTTAGAAATCCTTAGCGCCCAGAGATCGCGCTCTGTTGGCAGTCACCATAGGGGAACCTTCTGCTCAATACCTGAGCAACTCGTGGCAATGTATGTTCCTTATTGTTTTAAATGGTAAAGTTAGTGATACCTACATACGTCAGCCAACTTAACTGGTGTTGTGTATCTTAACACCCACCTATACATATCCTGAGAAAAACATCCCATAGTTTGACACAGTAGCAACAGGCAGCAGGTTCATCAAACATGGAGATATTGAAGATTGTATTAAACAGTGCCACACACTTCGGACACGTTATCAAAGTATTAAATCGTGGCAGAAAATCGAAGCTGAAGTGTAGGTTCCGGAGAGTTAATGTTACCACATTGTGTCATTGTGAAAATGTGTCTTCGATATCACAACACTTTTTGAGAACTGAAGTGCTTTTGCTACTTATGGAATTTCTGTATTATTTTTTCTACAAAATATTCTTACAAAAGCTTCTTGCTAATAGCTGCACTTGAATAATTAACGTTACTTCCAAATTCTGACAGTTCCCACAGCAACTGTTCCGCATTTGGCGTATGGCTCAGTTGTCATGACAACCATGTTTAATCTTGAAGCAAGCTATTAGCTTTCATGACCACGCAATCGACTTTTAAGCCCCCAATTGTGTGGCCAAGAAGACTATTGGATACTTCAAGGTATGTCATGACAACAGACCCATACCCATATGCCTCATTGCAGATTTACACGTTTCATTACATATTCGTATAAGAAGAATACAGCAAGTTAAAGCGATAGCAGAGTTTTAAAAAAGCTATTTGCATTGTGATAGCTTTGAAATTACTCTTATGTACATTTGGCATGACCACGATAAAAAAGCCTTCTCATTTTGCCTAAGTAGTAGAACATTCAAACGAATAACAAAGAATATCTTGGAAATGGTTAACGCCACAAATAATGAATTTGACATAATTTGACATTTGTTTGCTTTAACGCGATCTACATTTCAGTATAGCAACATTTTGCCTATCTCTTAAGATTAAAACATTAAAGTAATTCAAAATGAAGAAGATTTCACAAATACTGTCAGAAAATTCAAGATGTGCGTTTCCGTATAAAGGATATCTTTGGAAGAGAGATTTCCTTGAACATCTTTATTTCGCAGCTTTGAACTTAAATGCTGACTTTGTTAATCTAATATACTTATGTTCAAGATACACATGCATGCGTGGAACGCTTTCTAATAAAGTTGTTTTTGGATTTAGGAAGCCTGAAAAGCATATTTGATATGGAATTTTTTGGGTGTGTGCAACATTTCCTCTAGCTACTATAGGTAAATAGTAGACAAGTACAAATTACCTACTTCATATTAACCTCATTTGAAAGGTTCCTCTTTACATTTCATCATCAACGAATGGAATTTCGAGTAAATCAGTTCACCTTAATGGAAATGTTACACCCCTTTGAATTATACATGTATACCTAATCTGTTTGATCGACGAGTTTTATGCACTATTCAGTCCTGCTGGATAAATGGGAGTCCACCATTTTTAAACAGGCGTCAAACAGATTTCAGTGCTGTGTGCTGTTTGGTACTCACTGCGGACAGGGTATGCCTAATGAACTTGATGCAAATCGATCCGAACAATTGAAAGCCTGCAATAAACTCCCTCCCATTTCCCTCATTCCCTCCAGTCGCGCACACGTGCAAATTATAAAATAAATTCGTCTCTCTCAGTGATATTTCTACAGGGTTAGTTAAAAGTCCCGTACCACCTAAATAAATTTTGAGGCAACTCGTTTACGGAGGTGCATGGGAAGCTGAAAAATTATATTCACTTTTTTGCAATTTCTCGTTTAACTGGAAGTAACCGCATTGTTCTTATCTTAAATAAAACACTCTAAGGGATTTTTCAATGACAATATTCCTTAATATATTTTGGAAAAGTACCCACAATAAGGTGGAGTTCATTAATAGTAAATAAAAAAGAAAAATAGAGTATACTTAACGGAATAAAACATATCCTTTCTTTTTCTGTGATTTGCCTGTCCTTTGTTTCAATCCATGAAAGCAGTTTATTTAACTGTAATTGGTTTATGTTCTTGGAACATATATTTGTTTATTTTAATGATTTTTCTACTTCCGTTTGGAGCTAGAACTTATATCAGGCTTTCCCATAACAGTGGATTGGTAGGAGAGGTCACATAGGGTGGCCAGCAGGAGAACTAGAGGATTGTTTTATGTAAACATTTTCTACCGTCTGCATCACTGTTTGTCTGTGCACGCTAGTATTGTACACAATCATAATGTTGTCAGATAAATGCATAATAACTAAGATTAGTAATCCAGCTACGTTAAAGAGGAATCAAGTTGTCGGCATTCCTAGAGAATGCGATGACACAGTGCGGGGAACCGGTTCTGTCCGTCTGTTTACAAAGTGTGTATAATTTCATTCTTTTGGTAACTCACCTATTAAGCTTAATAATAGCCATCACAGCAGTTATATACAAGTATTAGATGTAGCAGTATGAGTGATATTAATGAATTTTTAGACTGGCGAATGTCCTTGCTAGGATCTGCGCGAGTGACGTCATGCAAATTATGGTGGGGGTTACATCTGTCTCCTACTTGAACCAAACAAGAGACTGCTGATAATGCAAACGGTCACTGTATTAAATCACGTACTGTCCCGCCATGTTTACTACACGGAAGCCGGAGAAATACTAACCTGACACTTCTGTTCCCCTATAAATACAAAAGTGATCGTCACCGTAAATCACTGCGCAACTTCCAGCCATTCACCCCGTCTAAAAATACCTCTGTGCACTCATTTTAGTAAGAAAATGGACTACGTGGGCAGATAAACAGTCCACGCCCTCTAGCCACCTCTCGCCTTTTTCTGGTGATCCGACAGTACAGTACTCAGCAAAATCCCCGGATGTATCGTCTTTGGACATCTTTGGCGAGTCCGTCTGAAGTCAATGATAGGTACATCGAGAAAACCCAACAGCTTAGAGATCCGAAAATTCCGAAAATGAAAAAAACAGACTACTCGTGCTATCACATTTTTCAACATTAATTATAATGTTAATGTCACAAAGGATACATTCGACGACAGAGGGTTAAAGAATTGAAATGCCAGCTCTCTAACAAAATAAAAATAAACCATTCAACCATCTGTTAGGGTGAATTACCGCACTTCGAAATTTAATCATGTGAAAAGCAGATCCAACTCTGCATTAACAGATATGAATTTAGATTATTTACGTCAAAGTTTACAACCTAATTTAATGGTAATGAGAAAACACGGCCGTGGACTAGAACTAAATGATTTAAAATGCCTGCAGAATGTACCGTGCATCTGTACGATCAAACGTCGGTGTAATGAGGGTGAATACAAATTCTGTGTAGTTCCGTAATGTTGTGAGGGAGCAGTTTCTGCCCTCCTTGTCTTTTCCTTATTGCCATGCCTGATCTTGCGAATTGCAGAAACCACTGAAAAAATTTTAGGTTAGGAACATCGACCGCCGAAACCAAACCCACGAACTCCGGAATTCGAGTCACACGTGCGCCATCCTATTTGGTTTTGTGTAGTAAATTCTTGTGATTTTGAGACATATAGCTGGTCATATTTTAAGAGACATATGAAGTGAAGAAATGTACAAGGAGTTAAAGGTCTTGAATTTAAGAGAAAAAAATTCACCGATATCGGAATAATTGTAGAGACCATGTAGAAACAATGGATAATTACCACATTACCACATTCCCAGGCTAATTATTCCCTATAAACCTACACGAAAGAAGAAACAGGTAGCCCGAGTAGATGGACAGAAATGTTTTGATATACGAGATCAGAACAAGCCTAAAATGGCTTAAAGCATGTTGTTTGTGGTGGTGGTGGTGGTGGTGGCGGCGGCGGCGGCGGCGGCGGCGGCGGTGGCGGCGGCGGCGGCGGCGGCGGCGGCGGCGGCGGCGGCGGCGGCGGTGGTGGTGGTGGTGGTGGTGGTGGTGGTGGTGGTGGTGGTGGTGGTGGTGGTGGTGGTGATGATGATGAAGTTCTTCTCCGTCCCTTATGGCAGTCCTGTTATAGAATATATTGTATTAAGGTGTCTTCACAGTCTGTTCCCAAACCACTCAAGCTATACATTTTGTTTCGGTTGTAGATATCCTAAATATACAGAGTACGGTAAAATGTGGACTGTAGAAACAAAATCTGGTGCATTGCACTCACATGACTTCCTTTACTCTTGTACTAACTATTCTTACAAAACCTTATTCGTTTATCTTCCTCGTATTAGTGAAGATAAATATTTGCAGAATTATCTTATTGCTGATTTTCTTGTAAGTTCCACGGGAATATGGGAATATCGCTTAGAGCGATAGTAAAATCTTGTGAAGTTTTGAAATTCCGTTCTGTTTGCACTGCCAAGAGAAAGAAGTGAATAAGGAACTTCCATTTGAGAACGGTTTAACTCACAAAAATAGGAAGGAATACTTCTGAAATGATTCACAAAATGCAAAATGTACTTCGATATACCTTGTGTGTTTTAACGCGATCCACATTTTTGTACATTAAGATTTGGTCCACCTCTTACTGCTCACTAGTTATGGAAACATTATTAAGAGTAAACAGACTACTTGGGCTATAGCCAGAAAATACAAAATATATATTTCATTTGCCATAAAAATAACTTAATCCTTTGACATATTAATTAAAATCCTTAGAGCATTTGTCTAGGAAATCAAACTTTTCGAAACATTTTCCATGTAAAGACTAGTTTAGAGTGGAGGAATTGTCTTCAAAACTTTCCTGTCACATCCTTCAAACCTAAACCACAACTTTGATTTTTAAGCGACTTTTTGTTTTGAGCTATGCTTTTCACGGGCAGACGGACACACACACACACACACACACACACACACACACACACACACACACACACACACACACACACACACACACACACACATACACACACACAGACACACAGATCTTTTTTTAAAAATACCCTTTTTTGGATTCAGAGGACCCGAAACATATTTCTGGTGAAATCTCTAAATCGAATTTTTGGGTCAAATGCAACACTTGCCCTACTTAATATAGTAGAAAAAGTAATAACGAATTGAAAAAGAATAGCTGCATACGTATAAATGCAGAGTAGAGTGTCCACTTTTACTATTTGATGAAAACAGATTACTTTCTGAAGATTAGACACCTTAAATGTACTCCTTCAGTCACTTCACTTCGCCTGTATGCAGTCGACTCAGGAAGCCATCCATCACTCTTGTCAACACGCCATGCAGAATGTCTGGAATATCTTGACGAATGGAAGCCTTTAATTGCACAATTGTCTCCTTGCGAGTGAAGAAGAGTTTCTCTTGGGCGTACCTCAAATAAAGAATTCCGGATTCATAAAATCGAAGTTCTAATACTTTAAGTGGTGATCATTGTACTAACTTGATTACGGCAGTGTGTTGAGACTTCATCACTTGCATAATATACAGGTAACTCAAAAAGCATCAAAAACGTTTACTGTGTATTGAGGGACGGAAAACTGATCGGTTTTCGGGAAGTAACCCCTGTCCGAAAATTCACTGTTTGGCCCTGGAGAGCGTCGAAGTCTGAGATGGATGTACGTTTACATTTCGTCAATAAACCCAACGTGAGTACCACATCGATCTGTGTATACTACAGACGCGCTTCGAACTTTGTACCTCCTATGTCATTGCAAAGCCTACATCACCTGTGCTGACCCTCATGCACATGATGCAATATGTTCGGTTATTTGTGAAATGTTCAATTACTCCGTGGGCTCGAGCATTAAGGTCTTCTGCTGAAGTTACTGGAGTGCCTCACACCATACTTTTCATACAAACCCACAGAAAATAGGTGTCAGATCGGACTGTGCTGGCCAAGGAACTGGTTCATCTCTACCAATCCATTGATTTGAATATGTAGCGTTGAGGTGATTCCGCGTATTTAAGGAGTGCTGGAACTCAGTCGGCCACAGATGTGTGCTGGTAGTGTCACTGCCGTTAACAACGTTACTGTACTGGGAAAAGCACAAGTAACGCAGTGGGATACACACCAAGGACAATGTGGAGGAATCCGTATTAAGACACCAAAAACAAATCGGAAATAATTGTCTTAACCTTTCGTTCTCAGACTTCGATGCCCTACAGCGCTCAAACCGTGCATTTCCGGACAGGGGGTTTCCATTTGAAAACCGATCGGTTTGCCATTCCGCACAGCATACTAAGCGTTGTCCGTGTTTTTTTTTTTTTTTTTTTTTTTTTGGTGGGGGGGTTGGGGAGACACCTTGTGTGTGTGTGTGTGTGTGTGCGTGCGTGCGTGCGTGCGTGCGTGCGTGCGTGCGTGCGTGTGTGTGTGTGTCAAACTTGACAATTTCATTCAGATTAGAAATAATGAAGTGTTGCTCCCGAATATCCAAATGAGAAGACAACTAGATTGTTTTTATCAGGTACCTTTGTCAAGTATTATTATCTTAAACTATTTCATTTTTACAATCCCAAAAATGATTGGCAACAGCAGATTTATCCACTTCTTTAATTTGATGTTCTCTGAGACTTGTTTTTAAATATGTTCTACCAATATACTCGTAGGTGCCTGATCTTGGCAATTAATTTGACACACCTGATTTTTGCAAGGTATCAACAGTATTATGTAAAGGTGTATCCGTTTAGAATCCCCTCTCCGCGTATTTGCTCACTGAGGTGACTAAACGACTAAAAATGTCCAACACTCCGGCAGTTTCCATTTCACCATTAGAGCTTACATACCTAATTGAGCAATCATGTTCCATGAAATATTTACCTCCATGACAAGTGCTGCAGTATTTAGAGAGGCGCTCTACATCTAACTTTTCCTGAGTCTACAGAAATAGCTGTCAACGCCATTCAACAAAATGGGGTTTTGCCACGTGCCATCAAATGCAGCAGTCAAATTCACGTCCTGTTAATTGGCATTCACCATCTGTTTCACTGCATTGATCATTGATTCCTTGCCCTTCGATAAACTGGATCCTCGCTAATCTGAATCAATTGGGGGTGTGGTCTGTTCGGATTCGGAAATATTCGGACTATCCGAAAAACGAAAGAAAAGTATATATAAATTCTGCTACAGGACTAGCAGCTACAAGGTAAGATAGCGCAGTGATGTAAGGAATTGACAACGTTGCGATTACCTACCACAACACAATGGCAATGTATTCAACAGTTTGTTTCGCTACTGTTAGTAGTCATTCAACACAATGTATGCTTCTAGCGCATAAAGTAATACAGAACAGGTGCTTGTTTGTGTTACACCGTGCACTACGGTGTCAACCAAATGTGCAATATTCTTACAAACGAGTATTCCTACATCTACTTCATGTTAATTGAAATAAACATTTACAGAAATTATCTCGTTCCTAATTTTCTAGATGCAAGGGTAATATAGGAACACAGTGTAATTTAAGCGATGCTCAAATGTTTCAAGAACTAGTCCTTATGTGATACTATAAATTCGCGTTTCTCGCTACTCCTGGTCTTCAAAAGGATTGAGTTTATTTGATATTTCCAAATACAATGAAGTGATCTACCCTGGTTGTTATAAGATAATAACCTACTATTTATATTTCCTTGCAATCTAAGTGAGGTTGTTTTCGAAAACAAGTTATGATCATATCGACCCATTTTGCCATAACCATGATCGTAAGAATACTTTTTTTTTCCACGGGTGTAGCTGTAGCAAAATTATTGTAACAAATCGATAAAAGCCCAATTACTTTTTCTATCACCTTTTTCCTCCAAAAAACCTTTGCACAAATACATAATTCTCTTTTATTGACGTAAACACAGTGTACTTTCGTGATATTAAAACTCACAAGTGTTTTCTTCTCGTAATATTGACTCAATCCTTTCACTGTATTTCTTCACTTTCTCTGCCTCTATACACTAATTTCGACGACACAGTCACTCAACACTCGTTAAAACTTTTTCATTCCGAGCTGATGTATCTTTCAAAGCTCTCTCGTGTATTTGCATTGACTAAAAGTAGGTAGAAAAATAAGCGTTTTAAAGAATATTTTGTACACGAGAGAGTACGGAAATTAATGTAAATAATAAAGCTTTAAATAAAGCATGAGTTAATAAAACAAAAACAGCTAAATCAGAAAATCCTAAAGATAAAATTCTTATTATTAAACCTAATTGACTTAAAGTAGATAAAGCAATGATTTCTTAAAAATCATATTCAAAATTAGAATGCAAGCATCAATTTTTTCTATAAGAATTATGACAATGAACAATAATGGATAGCGAAAATTGCGGGGATTTTGCACAGCAAGTTTGTCAAGCACATTTTTTGGACTTAGTTTGTTCTGTAGACCCTTTCTTTATTGTTTTGACAAAAACAAGGCTTGTTAATCAGATATGTACATACAACTAACTAGAATAGCATTTCCTCCGTTTGCATCAATATAACAATGTTGTAAGGAACGAAAAGCTAATGAAACAGAAAATGAGCAAATGCATTTGGTTTAAATGTCCTTTGCAGAGTCTGAGGCTAGGACTCCATTTTTACGAGAACACGTTTTATTTTCATCAGAGCTATCATTTTTTTACGAAGCAGGCACCGGATGAGTTCTTTGCTGTGCTGGGCCTGGGCACGCCTAGGGACGTGCCATTCTGCTAATGACGTCATTTTGTGTGTCTGTCTGTCTCTCAAAAGGACGCCAGCACGATCCAGGTAGCGCTGTGATACGCCACGTGAAATCAACACCGTGTCCACTCAAGATTATCTGTTCTATTTGTCTCTGGAACCTAAATATTCTGTGTTGATTTAACACCCGGTTTTAACAATTGCTAGTTTTTACACCCAGTCTCTATAAAAGCAATGCGCATGCGTGGCACTTTCTTATTGGGATGATTCCATTGCTATTGTTGTTTAAACTCCATCACAGAAATGTGTCTTTCTTTGAGTCTCATTTGAATCAAACATTTTATGTAATCTACATATATAAAAGTCTGACGTGTTGCACTCACATGACTTTCTCTACACTTGTACTTACTATTCTTACAAACTCTTATTCCTATATCTTCTTCGTGTTAGTTGAGATAAACATTTGCAGAAATTATCTTATTGCTTATTTTCTTGTAGGTACAACGGAAATATGGAAATACAGTAGACTGGGTGATAGTCAAATTCCGTTCTCTTTGTACAGTTAACATATTAAAATATGAATAACGATGTTCCATTTGACAGAAGTATAAGTTCTCCAAAGCTCACTCAAATAACAATGTATATCTCAGAAATAGTTCACTCTACAAAAAATTCATTTCAACATAAACTGTGTATTTACATTTTTGTGTAGTAAGATTTTGTCTATCTCTTACGGTTTATCAGTTATGTAAAATCATCCAGAGTAAATAGGGCTTCATAGGCTCTAATCAGAAATTTCAGAATATAGATTTCATTTGTCTTAAAAATATCACAAGTATATGTCATTTTAATCAAAATCTTTAGAGCCATTTTCAAGAAAATCAAAATTTTCGAAAATATTTACATGTAAAGGGTAGTTTAGGGTGCAGGAATTTTCTTCAAAATCTTTGCGTCGCATCCTTGAAAGATGTTTATCTTAAATACCAGCTTTGGTTTTTAACCGACTTTTCGTTTTTGAGTTATGCTGCCCACAGTCAGACAGACACACACACACACACACACACACACACACACACACACACACACACACACACACCGTCCTTTTTCTAAATTTTTTTTTATTCAGGGGGCCTCAAAACAATATTTTCGGTGAAATCTCGACATCGAATTTTTCGGTGGAATACAATACTTCCTCTACTTTACTATACGTAGGAGAGAAAGTAAAAATCAATCTTTATATGTTTGTCCTCTATGCGTTCCTAAATCGCTTGACGGATAACCTCAAAATTCGGTATGCACATGTATTTTTTCATGGTGAAGGTTTGTACACTATTAAATTTACTATACAAGGTAACATTCACTTCGTTTTCTCCACTCGGTTTTTTTATATTAAATTCATGTATCCTTCACCACTCGCCCTTCAGCATAAAATTTATGCAATTGTCTACGACTGAAACAGAAATGTAAGACGTTACATTCATACGATTATCGCTCCTCACGTTTCTTTTACGAAACATAATGATATTTCTTTCTCTACTACCTAATCTACAAAGAATTCATGCAATTTTCTATATGATTGACATGGAAATACAACTTCTTACATTCACACAGCTTTCTCTACTTGCTATTTTTTCCTGTGGTATTTGGAGTTGTACTCATTCATTTCGGGTTCTTTGTAGCATCTAATGTAAGTCTAAAAGTTTTAGGGATAACCGTCAAACTACGCGCAACGCTGGATATTTCAACTAGGTGCTTATAAAAGTCAAGCACAAATTATAGTATTAAACCACTGTAGGTAGCTCTAGAAAAAAGTTCATTATTTTTAATGTTCACCTGTTACTAAGCAGGAAAGGTATTATTCCACTTAAACTTTACATATCCAGATTTCCTCTAAACCACACGTTTTGAACTCCCTGGAATCAAGAAATAGTAACTTAAGGCACTGGTATTTTTTTTGTGTACTTGTTTTATAACACAGCCTTATTTGGCGGCGCCGAGTCGTGAGACTGCTCGCCTCTCATCAAGGTACCAATAGCCACAAATGGGATTTATGTTGGACGAAGCGGCGTCTGGGACGGTTTTCTTCGCGTTTTATCCGGGATTCAGGTTTCTGCCGCCATCATTGACTCCGCTAATTGCTCCGTGATCATGTTTTATAGCAATTCTCCAACACATTATCCCCTCATCTTGAAGGCTTAAGGAGCCTGGCTTCGGGTTAGGTGTGTCTGGTGCTGCTACCTTCTCTATCAGCACATTTTAGTGCTGTGTGTGTCAGCAGCATAACTGAAAAACTAAAATTTGGATAAATACCCAATTTTGTATTTAATTCCAATATATTTTAAAAATTCAACATAAGCTGTTCAAGAAAACTCTCCCAACTACAGCTACTCCCTATTTGTAACATTTTAATCTATTATTTTATTAATAATGGACATTTAAATACCGTGACAATTTCTTTACTTGACAAATCAAATGATATCTCGAGTTTTGTGGAATCTCACTTCACTCGGAAAGAATTATGTATAATTTTGAATAACTGGTAAATGTTACTAGATATATTGGAAACTATTAAAATGTGGATGTGATTTTAATTACCCTTGTCATATCAGTCATTTCCGAGAGATCCCTTAATATTGGTTTCAATTGTTCATACTTAGTAACTTTTTAAAATGTTCTACGTGATTTTAAAGCCACAGTGGGACGATTTTGAACACGATTTTATTTGATTTCACGCATTCTTTTACACCTACGGGAACTAGTTATATCTACATATGTCTATTTGGATCAACATGTTGAAACTATATGCAAATAAACGAAAGTGGTTAGAAGGAATAATGTGAACAAAACATATATTTTAGTCTTATACATACAAAGATTAAACTAATTTAAGCTAACGTTACTGGAATCTGAATGTAAATTGAGGTGGGAGTAGAATTTACTAGTGCAGAAAATCGCGCTATTTGGTTTTCATTAGGTGAGTGAAACGCCAAATGTAAATACTAATGTACTCTTCTAAATTAAATGTTGTATAACAGAGCCTGAAGAAGATACATATGCTTAAACATACAGCCAGATGGATATATGCGTTTGAGCTTAAAAGTGGCTTTGTAGACACAGATTTCTGATCTAAACCCCTGGTATGTCGGGAACTTCTCTGTCTAAACTGCGTGGTGGGTCACAGGATGACCGTCGATATTACAAACGTATGCATCCTGTTATGTAGCCGAGCAGGGTAGAAACAACTTAAAAAATTAAATTAGATATTCAATAATTATTTACTCTGTAATCCCACAGTATGCACTACCATTTCTTTGTTCACCCCTTCATTGTTATTTCTGGTGGGTACTTGTGCAATAGTATTATGATTATGGTTAAGAATGTATATAAAAGACCTGCATGGAATAAAATAAATAAATAAAATTATTTATATAGATCAATCATTCAAACTTGCCATTGAAGTCCTAAAATATAATACTTTTACATGCGAGATAAACCTAATTTCAACTTCAGAAAATTAATTTGCATGCGTAATGTAACTGTTCAAAATGGCGGTACCATTCTAAGCTGGAACCAGGTTTGACTACACACTATTTTTAAAGATATTCTGGCGACATAAACAATATTATTTATTTTCAAATTAGCAAGACAATTTTTCTATATCATTTAATCATAATTTTTCAGCAAAACTATCAAACAGAAAAGGGTATTCTGGTCAGTTCCCCAGATTAAGTATATAATAACAAAGTGTGTCATTTGAATAAATCCCTTCATTATTTTTGAATTGGTTTAGAAAAATGTACTTCCTGGGAAATGAGCTTTAAAATGCTGATATAAAAATTTAAGTGCCTTTTAGCAATATACATTATAATTCAGCATCTTGCCTCTTAGATAGTTGCAGATGTTTAAATAATTGTTTTTGCAAAATATAGTTGAATGTTTGCTGCATCCAATAACATGCCTTTTTTTGGCAATTTTAGGTGCATCTACCCCGTTAAGCGGAAGTAAATGTAAAGAAGTGCATAGATGAACAGAGGGGGCTCCGGAAACTTGGAGCAGCGCAACTGTTCATATCTGTCAACTGACCATATCCAGATGAAAAATGGGCGCATATATGGATGGGGTACCTAACATTTCCATTTTGAATGCATCTCTCATCGCTGGCCGCATCCACGCCGGTGGTCCCTCATGGTGAGCCTATATTGAAGCGCGGCTGATATGATTTAATTTTAAATAACATAAAGAAAGCAATTCTATTAATTAACTCGTTAATTCATTCATACTTTCCCTATATGTGCTTACAGTGAATAGAAGAACTATTGTATTCCACTTAAAAATTTGATATCAAAATGTCAACGGGAATACAGGTTTTCCGACACCCTGAATCCAAAAAATATTTTTTTCCAAGAAGGCCTGCTTGTCTGTTTGTATGCAGGTGCACAGCATAATTCAAAATCAAAATGTTGGTTAAGTAAAAAACTAGTTATTTAATTCTTTGTCGTCCAAGGATGCGACACGAAGACTTGTAAGAAAATTTGCTCTCTACCGAAACGTTTTTGAAAATTTTGATCTTTTTGAAAACGACTCTAACGATTTTGTTTACAGATACACATGCTTTAAGATTAGTCATGACAAATGAAATGTATATTTTCAATTTTTTGGGAATAGCCTCTGAAGTTCTCTTCATTCTGGATGTATTTTGCATAACTAATAAACCGTAAGAGATGAGGAAATCTTACAAATTCAGATTTCGTTTAAATACGTTATTGTGAACTACATTTTCGATATAATTGCAGTTATGGGCGTTCATTGTCAAATACGCTTTTCCTAAATAGGAAATCGTTGATCGTTTATCTCTTAGCCAGGCAAAGAGAACGTAATTTTACATCCATCACATAGCGACCAATTCTTAAAAAGATTTGACTATCGCTTAAATTCTACTGTATTCTCATATTTACATTGTATGTACAAGGAAATATATCATAAATAATTTCTAGAAATGCTACAAGACCTACAATCGCAATTGACAGCATGACATTAAATTCCCCAACCGATTCGTAATTCCCGTTAGACCATAAGTGAACCTCAAGTGTGAGATACACATCCCAGCGACGAATTACATTCGTAAATACTTCTCCTGGATTGTTTTAATTGCCTAGATTGGTAACCATTTATAAGATTAATAAGTTAATGAATAACTGTGCAATATGAATGTGCAATGAATAACTGCCGTGTATGTGCAATATTCAGAGGTAGAATCAGGGCTGAAACTTCTATGCCATAGTCAAGATTTGAATCACGGATCTTGCACTCTCCTTGGATACTCTAATCACTGAGCTACCGTGGCAACTTGCTAGCATGACATTAAATTCTACAACCGATTCATACTGTGACGCTGGCCTCGGCGCACAACAATGGACCAACGGGGTTCGGGCTGCTTGACCCCTCATGCCGGTCCAGCGAGAAAAAAAGCGGTCGTGCAATTTTTTTATGTACATGACTGTAACAATAAAAGCGGCAAAAACAAAAGGCACTTTTCTAGCGCCTTTTCGAGACTTCTAGATGAGTCATCTCCACTGCGAGCATGTCTGAATCTCTAGAAAGATCGGTGTGACGTCATCCCCAATATATAAGGACACGAGGCAGCAACATAGTGAGTTTTGGTTTTAGAGTTAGAGCTACGGTTATGAGTCGGTGAGTATGTCAGTGTAAGCCGGCTGTGCGTGTGTGTTTCTATGAAAGTTACGTCGGTGCTTCGAAAGAAGATCCACGAGTATGCTATAGTTTACTTTGTGAGAGCTAGAGGAAGTGAAGAAATACATTGAAAGGACAGAGCAAGGTTATGGGAAGAACAGTTGTCAGTTGTGTTAGCCCGAAAGACTAGGCTGTTTTAACGATGAGAAGAAAACGTGTATTTGTAGTAAAATTTTAGAAGACAAAGGACTGATTTTATCATTTCTGGTTTCAGGAAGTGCGATTGGTTGAATTCTCGTTTTGCCACAGTATTATGTACAAGAGTGAACAAAATAAACAGAATGCAACATATCACCCTGGGGGTAGGGTAGCTTAACGTTCATATCGAAGATGAAATGGACAAAATGGTGCTCAAATGAATCCGGCTTTCATAGAGCTTAAAGTTACCAGCTATCATTTAATGATAAAGGAAAATCCAAGAAAAACCTTACTCAGATAACTCACCTAAGCTGTGATAAAAGTGTTTTCCAATCTTTATAACCCAAGCATAATGCCCACAATTACTTTACTGGAGTGAAAGTCACTGGGCTCCAACTGTGAGGGACACTTTGTCCCTTTAAAATACTAAATAGAAGGCGAAAAGGGCAGGAAAAAGTAATCAACGTAGGTGTTTTAATATAGCAGGTTCCGTGAACCGCTAAACTTGGGGCGCGCTGATAATACTCATCCGGCGACAGTAGGAGATTTGCCCCGTGCAGCTCCCGTATATCGCATGCTAGCGGGAAGAGTGTGGCTGTAATTTCCAATTTAGATTGTAGCAGCGGACCATCCGCGCATGAGACCTGCGTCCCTACTTAATGAACAGGGGCTACTTTATAGGTAGATATATGCTAATGTGCCCTCCCTTAAAACGGCTACGTGAATATCTTTCCAAAAGCACATGTGCATCCAATATGGTGTCAAAGTTCATGTCAGGACTGCCCAAATGTCGGAATGTCTATTGATTGACACCATGCTGTCAACTTTAAGCACACTCAAGGGACCCAGGGACTGAAAAATTCTCAAATTGACGATCTTTAGTTTTATTCCCCAAACCTTCAGTGAACGATTGGCATTAGAATTTTTTAGATTCCAGCATTTTCAAACGTCTAGCACAGGCTTTAAGTGCCACGTATACTACATTTAAATGCCGCTTAACTTCAACTTCTGTCTTTGGTTTCAAAACCTGAACTTTTGTTTGGGCACTGGGAGGTCGATTGACTTCAAAAAATCGATTTTTTGTTTTTAATGTTAAAAAAATATATAATTCTTCAGCTTTAAAATGATATATATATATATATATATATATATATATATATATATATATATATAACATAGGTATAGCGTTATTTGTTATAATGATGGTTGCAGTAGTAGATTTACAGTGATGGAAAAAAAGGTATAAAAGTCAGAATATGAAGGAAACCTGTATAAAAAATATATATGTCGACTCTCAGAGGCAAAAAGGGCAGTTCAGTTGCTTGAAAATAAAGCTAGAACTAAGAAAAGGAAAAGAAAAGATGAGGAAAACTTAAGTGAGCAGGAATATGGAGCAGGCATTCTGAAAGTATGTGTAATTTGAAAAGAATGGTACTTCAGCTTTGATCACAATTTCCCGAAACCTTGATTTTTCACACTTCAGGTACACATTTCTCAAAAACTATAAGAGATATTGATATTAAATTTTTTGTGCTTATTTATCCAATGGTTGTTGAGTACAACCGGTTAAAGCTTTTGTGAATTATAGCTATAATGTGGAGAAAAAAAATTTATTGTTTAAAAATATTACCATATTTTCCTATATAGAATTAAATAATTTTTATGTGCAAAATACAAACTACATAGCATTTATGTTTAACTGGTGATGTCAAGCTATGCTTTATGTTATTCAGATAAAAATTTGGTGCTTATAGCTTCAAAATTCTGCAATAAAAGTGTACCTGAAGTATGAGGTGTAAAATTTTTTTTTCAGGATACATAGTGTGCTTTATGCCCCTTTTGCATGAAATTCTGTAAATGTAATTTAATTATTATGTAGTAGCTAAGTGTACAAATGCTTGAAGTATAATCACACCAAATTTCAATTTATTCTAATCATTAATACCTGCTATATTTAAATTTTAAATATTGGTGTAAGTTAAGCTCGTGGTGTTAAAAATAACCTCCCAGTGCCCTTAAAGGTCTAGCACAGGCATTAAGCGCCACGTGCACTACATTTAAATGCTGCTTAACTTCAACTTCTGTCTTTGGTTTCAAAACCTGAACTTTTTTTTAGCTTTAGAAAATTAAATACACAAACATTTGAAAAAATATTTTAACTGTCCACCAAAGCAAAGAATTTAATTACTTTAAATGTAACTACTTTCCCTTCCTGCCTAGATTAATTGTGTATATTGGGCAATTAGAGTTAAATTGAAACATTTCTGATATTTTAGTTTTTTATGCGCATAGAATATTTTGACAAGGCATTTTGGCACTGTGAATTAATTGAATAATTGATTTCCTCAAGGCCATAAACAGATGTACTGGAACTTGTATCATAGTTTATAACATAAAGCAGATTATTGATTTCATAATTATAAAAATATAGATAATTCAAATTTCAGTTCTAGGGTCCCTTAAAAGTTGTGGGTCTAGGCCGGGTTTGAACCCACGATCTTCGATAAGAATGAAGAGTGAATGAACAGTGTACACGTAAAGTGTGTTTGGTTTTCAGTACCATGTAAGTGTGGACTGAAATGTCCTGAAGTGACGTACAACACTAACGATAAAAAATTATGTTTTACATTCACATGGCTTACCCTAACATTCTTAAACTATTGTTTCAAAAATGTATTCTTCTATATGCTGTCTGATAAATAATCCAATAAACATTGTAAAAGTTGATTTTATCGTATATTTCCTGATAATGACGCAGCCAAATCTTATAAGAGATTTTTACTATTTAATCATTTTGAAATTCCGTTCTCTTTGCATAGCCAGGACATAAATAAAACAAATAACGACTTCACATTTCAGGAAAATGTATTGCAAAATTCAAACTAGTTACAATAAGTATTTAGGAAATAGTTAACTTCACAAAAAGATGCTTGTCAGCTTTAACATCGCAACATCCAAACTGTTACTTGTGTTATTAACACCAGATATGCTTCCTATACTTTCCGCGTTGCTGTATACCTCACGCAGCGTCACACGCTGTACTCGTTTTCCGCGTCAGCATCTTCAGTGGCGCGACCTGATGTCAAAGTGGGTCCTCTCCTGGCTTGTAATTATAGTCTCGGAATTATCGCTGACTCTCTCAAAATCAACATTATTGGCGCTTGCAACAATGTTCTACATTTCGAAATGTACTAGAAAAGCGTGCAACGGCGCTCGTTCTTAGCCGCCCATTATTTACTGGTGGCGTAGCGGGAATTATAAAGGCAATGGTGCGAGGTAGCTGTAACACTGCCGCAATTATGTACTGCAATTGTTTCTCTCCCTATCATTCCTTTATAAAATTATTAACGATATAAGCCAATATTTACGTATCAATTTCAACACTCAATTTACAGTGCTACATCATTGCTACATCATTGTTTATTCATTTAATCATCTCTTTCAATATTTTCTTTGTAATTTATTACATAATCAAGCAGATGTTATAACAATAAAAATCTGATGTGTTGTACTCACACGACTTTCTCTATTCTTACTAACCATTCTTACTATTATTCCCATATCTTCTTCATGTTAGTTGAGATAAAAACTTGCAGAAATTATATTATTGCTTATTTCCTTGTAGTTGCAAGGTGAATATGGGAATACAGCAGGCCTTGAGCGATAGACAAATCTTATAAAGCTTTGAGATTCCGTATTCCAAAACTCGTCAAAATAACAAGGAATATCTCCGAAGTGGTTCACTCTACAAAAAATAAAGGTATTTGTACATAAATTGAGCTTTAGCAAGAGTTACATTTTTTGTATAGTAAAACTTTATCTCTCATCATATACCAGTTATGCAAAAATCATCCAGAATAAAGTGGACTACATGAGCTACAGCCACAAAATTCAATATATATAATTTGTCATAAAAACATCTTAAATATATGGCATTTTAATCAAAATCGTTTGTCACGTTGGAGAAAATCAAAGTTTTCCATGTAAAAGGTAGTTTAGAGTAGACTAAGTTTCTTCAAAAATCTTCGTGCCACATCCTTAAAGGATATTAAACTTAAATACCAACTTTAGGTTTTAACCGACTTTTCGTTTTTGAGTTATGTTGTCCACAGACTGACAGACACATACACACACACACACACACACACACACACACACACACACACACACACACACACACACACTCACACACTCACACACTCACACATACGCACACACACATACACACACATACACACTCACACACACCTTTTTCTAAAAATACTTTTTTTGGTTACAGGCCCTCAAAATATTTATTTTTCTGAAATCTCAACATCGAATTTTTGGGCGGAATAGAATATTTTCTCTACTTACTATACGTATTAGGGAAAGTAAAAATCAATATAGGAGCATCATGCTTTAAACATATGGATTATCCTTATTGACTAAGATATCAATGAGAGAATAAACGGGGTGAAAGGAACTCGTGTATAATTATCTGTATTAATCTGTATTAATATTACTCGAGGGTTTGATATGACGTTACTTTGCGAGCGCGATGCGTGAGAGTGGTGTTTACAGTATTCCGGGAAATAATTAATAATTCATTTACTTAATATGTAATATTGATTAAAAAGTAAACAACTTACAATAATATTCGTTGTACATTTCAATTAAGTTTTATTTTCACAGTTTGCACTACAACTAATCCAGTAGGCTTTGAGAAGAACAATATATTATTATTATTATTATTATTATTATTATTATTATTATTATTATTATTATTATTATTATTATTATTATTATTATTATTATTATTATTATTATTATTATTATTATTATTATTGTTATTATTGTTATTATTATTATTGTTATTATTGTTATTATTATTATTGTTATTATTATTATTATTATTATTATTATTATTATTATTATTATTATTATTATTATTATTATTATTATTATTATTATTATTATTATTATTATTATTATTATTATTATTATTACTATTATTATTATTATTACTATTATTATATTATTATTGTTGTTCTTATTATCGTTATATTATATATTATTATGTATTGTTTAATATATCTTTATATTAACGTCCTCCAACATAATGAATATCTGAAAAAGAGTGAACGAAATTGGTGAAATCATGGTCAGATAGGTCTATAAGCTTCAACTTACCTGATATTCCGCTCAGGATAAGGGAAAATCGCGGAAAAGAACCTTATCCGGATAAGTCATCCTTACTGAGATTCGAACTTGGGACCTCTTGGATGTGAGGCAGACACACTACCATCACGCTACAGATGTGGCCTGCACTAATTTTAGCGTTTAGTCCAGGGAAATGAGGAACTAGACATGTGATGAATATAAATGAACCAATTTGCCTTAGTAGGCTACTCATTAAAGTAGGTTTGCTCTATTCAACATTACAGTTATTAAAGATATAATTTTTAAAGGTAAACGAAGACGGCTAATGTGTTTGCTGCGTGACATTCACGGATATGCAGGTTACATTTTTTAATTTGTTGGCAATTTTTGGGTGATGGTCATTATTTATTTGTAAATATGGTTTAAAAGTGATGCGCAGGTATGTCCTGCAACTTTTACTGCGCGTGCATCTTCAGATGTTGCTTAAAACGCGTTTAAGTTGGCGGAACCGCACGGAGGAGGTGATATAATTAAAGAGATAATAACACGAGCAAAAGGTGGATTAGTCGTCATTAATATGTACATACCGACACTGAGAGAACAAAAAGAGCAGATGCGATAATCCAAAATACAGGGTTCATCTTGCAAAATTATCCAAAAGTGTGGTTATAAATTATTTAAATTCACTATTGATTAGTTGGTCGAAAGAGGATATCCTATCAAAGCTACAATCAATGTGATGAGCTCTAGTACTTGTTTATATATGGAGTTGAAGCTCCATTGTCAAATTCGTCTTAAGAGAAATAATTATTCAACGTTAACCAGGTTATCTGCAAAACCCTCGTCAGTGAAAGCCGAGCTATAACATTGGAGCCGCAAGATTTAGAACCGCACTAAAAGAATCATGTGGACTTCAAGGATGGGTGTTTACTTTGGAAGAAAGTAGGCATCTCAGTATTCTATCTTTCCTTCTTTTCTTTCCTTTATAAAAACATATCAATTTTCTGAGAGAACATAGAAGTTATAAATCTTAAGGTGGTTCTCTCTCCAAACCGCAATTCTTTCTTTCGACGTGGGATTTGTTTTGGTTACGTCCATCTATGTGTTTGTTGACACGAGCTGCAAACTCAAGCTTTTTTTCTTTCTGTTTATCCTCGCTGATAAATCTGACTAACTCTACGAGATCCTTTCAACGCCGCAGTCAAAGCCTCTGCAAAGAGAACTCAGAGGAAAGTTTTGGTGGAGAAAGTTTGTGGATCCTCTGACATTGATAGTTTTATGCCTCGTTTCAGTTTCATATTTCGCTGAAAACGCAGTTCATGGCTGGACGAACTTGTGCACAGATCGAATCTGATAGACTTGGTCGTCAGAAGCTTGCTCAGGCATGGCGTTCTTGCACGTCAAACTTTTATGGTATAGCATGTGAATAGTTAGATCTGCCCTCGAGTATAGATAACTTCTCACACCATGATTTTGCTTCCAAGGGAAATGTTTATCACACTCAACTGCGTAGCTGATTTCGCTCTGTCTTGCTCACTTGAAATATGCTTCAGAAATAATACGAAAGGAGCGTGTGAAAAAGTGCACCGTTTTGTTAAAGGATAAAAATATGAAGTGTCTGTCCTGCGTGCATAACCGATGGATTTGTCGGACACTAGTGAAGTACCGGTGTATTCTTTAGACGTGGCGAATGACCTTTCGGGTATCTGCACGAGTGACGTGATGCAAATTGATTTGAGGAGAGGGGTAATGTCGCCGTTTCCCATTTGAAATAGACTAGAGATGCTGATAAAATGAGCGGGCAATGCACTTTATCTAACACTGTCCCGCGATGTTTATTGCATGGAAGTCAGAAAGACACTGACACCCCAATAGTCTTATACCTACAAAAGTAAACTCGACCATACTGCGCAACTTCAGGTCATTCACCACGTGTAACAAATACTCCTACAGCACCTACAATCACAAACAAACTTTAAAAACTTACCGTAATAGACATAAAGAATATGATACACGTTCTAATTTGTATAGTTTAGTCTTTTAGGTGGCGCCTTGGCCGAGCGGTTAGACCGGTCGCTTGTCATCTAGGCGGCCCGGGTTCAATCGCAGGAACCGGCATGGTGAAGGAAGCGGCGCCTGGGCGCCTGAATCATCCTCTTCATCATCACACCTGTTGCTGGACTGACCACCCGCATCCAGGCCTTCGGTCTGTCTGGTCCATAGATTCCTCTACTCCCCGGCCAGGATCTGACTCTAGACACTGAAAGTCCTAGGGGATGTAAGTCCTACATAAGCGGAAGGTAATCAGCTAAAGAAGAAGAAGAAGAAGGGTAGTTTGCCTTTTAAGGCAGCCTCACGGGCAATATCAAGCTGCGTAAGAAACAAACACACACACACACATACACACACACACACACACACACACACACACACACACACACACACACATACACCTTCACTGGGCACACCAAAAATACGCACCCCAGCTCGCGCACTGATCTATTTACACTACACTTAACTTTTTACACTACTGACAGTTTCCCGCTGTTTTCCTGCGCGGACAGGGTGCAGCTTATGGGTGCTTTCCGAGGCGCGGGCCTCTGCCGTATGTGTGTGTGGCCTAGAACCGAGGTTGCACGGACGCGCATTAGTCGGTGAGCCGTGCCGCGTCTAGAACATTTTGATTCTTGCGTGTTTGCGGTGCTTCGGCTCGCCTTTGCCAATGTTGGCGATCACATAGTTTTTTGCTATGTGTAGGTCACTTTGTGAGCTTATACAATAGCCCAAATGTTTCACGCTAATAACAGACTGCCTTTGTTTTCATTAGTGTTTGCGAGTGACATCATACCGCGTTAATTTTATTCTTAACTTCAACGTGCTCAATTTTTATTTGTTTTTTTTTTTTCATCTTTAAGCTAAGATAAGGAATCTGTGAACTCTGACCGGAACTGTGAAAGATTAAGCTACTTCTTACTGGATAAAAGAATCGCTAATCCGAAACTTTAAAGAGCATACAGATTTTCCACTTGGTATATTTAAACTAGCAATTAAATGAAGATCTGAATGGACAGGAACATGCTTATTAATATGCAAGCACAAATTTAAGTTGTTTTTTTTTCAGGATTTTTCTCTGTTCTAAAGACTCTACCCGACGCAAGGTATCACTAATTTGTTTCAAAAATTATTTACAAGATGTCAAAAGTACATTTAAGAAGAGAACCACATTGCTTTTAAAACAAAGCTTCTAGGTTGAGTAACAAATTATTAACTTTTGGAAAATTAGGCATTTAGGAGAATGAAATAATTAAAAAATTAGAAGTAAATATAAAATAAATTGATTGACTTAGGTACGTGTATTTATCTCAGATTGAGATTCCCTAGTTGTGTACTGGGATAATATGCATTAGTTGCGGAATTTAATGTTATACTGGAAAGTTACCATGGTAGCTCAATGGTTAGAGCAGCCGCACGTAGAGCTGAAGATCCTTAGTCCCAATCCTGGCTAAAGTCCTGCTTCCACCTCTGAAATAACAGATCTGAATTTTAAAACTTTTATGTGCGTATTATTAAAAATGCAACACATGGAGCAGTTTTATTAAAACAATGAGTTTACAAAATAAAATATTAAAACTCATATAACCATAGAAGCTACAATGATATATAGCAAAAGCACTATCTTACATGCCATGATTTTCCAAATTTCACTGATACATTAACCGTAATGACGTTTTACCACTGTATTATTTTTCTAATAAGATGTGTTTCTTTCCTTCCAGGTAAGTGACAAATTCGAAATGGTGATAAGTTGCAAAATGCAAGGTAAGAATGTATAATATTATTATTTTACATAGAGTTTTTAATTAAGTATATGCAGATTACAAAATAAATGGTAAGAAAAATATTATTTTCATGGGAATATTTTTTTGGGCATTACACTATATAGTTCCGGAATCGTCATAGGAAGTTTGCATAGCTAGAAGCAGATAAACCTTACGAGTTTATGGTGTTTCTTCAAGTTTCCTTTTACTTTGCAATGTGCTAAATAAAGTACAATTACCGACGTCCATTCTCATTCATTCCTTGCAAACGTTCGATTGACTACAGTGAGTTTCAAGTGGAATCATGTTTGTCCTTGAGCACTACCAGGTCGGGAACTAATTGGAGCCCTGCTGTATTGTTTTACTGCATTCCCCCTGAGAGGGACGCGACAAGCCTCAATTGAATCGCTTCTTAAATACTATTTGCGCTAAGACAAATTTTGCAAACAATCACCGAGGAAAATATTCAAATTTTACTAACAATAATCCTGTGGCTAAGTCGGAAGAGCACCTACCTGCTGTGCAAAGGTTCCCGGGCTCGATCCCCGGCTGGAAGGATGTGAATATGAATGTGATTGTGTATGTGCGTGCGTGTGTGCGTGCGTGTGTGTGCGTGTGAATTTAATGTAATAAATTTAAAATAATAGGAACCCAACCGAGCGGAATGGCTCAGGCGGTAATGTCTGTCTCCACTTGATTTAGACACTTCGATATGAATTTGGAAAACTTCAGGCGAGCCCACCAAGAAGGCCAGAAAGTCTATAAACACATGGAAAAACCAGGGCAATATAGCCCATGAGAGAGATGCTTACCAATGGACTTAGACAGACAGGCAGAAAGACCATCCAGCTGTGGTCGGTGTGAGCAGCACGCCCTAGTCTCAAAATAAGGAACCAGTGCGCCGCTACATTAATACAAACACAGGACTATCTAAGCGAGTCGGCAAGGAAGCTTACAGTTGCCTCTAGTTTCATGAACCTCTCATATATCCAATGAATTTAGATACAAAGGAAAACAGTTATTAAAAATATGATGTGTTACACTCATAGAACTTTCATTATTTTTTCTAAAGCTTATTTGTATATCTACTTCCCTTAATCGAGATACCAATAGTAATATATGGTTTTATTACATTTTCTTGCAGGTGCAATGATAAAATGAGAATATGCTATATTTTATTTAGTCTTGATCGTTATATGGTGGCTGTGAAATTATTTTCTCTTTTCATAACCAGTAGAGAGAGAGAGAGAGAGAGAGAGAGAGAGAGAGAGAGAGAGAGAGAGAGAGAGAAAGAATGACTTCCCATTTGAAGAAGGTATACCTACGCATAGGAAAATTCAAACCAATATGGAGAAATATCTCAGAAATGGTTAACCCCATAGAAAAATAATTAAACACAAATACTGTCCTTTAACGAGATCTAAGTTTTTCTGTCCTAAGTTCATCTCTATCCCATACACTTTATCAGTTATACAAATGGCACCCAGAATGAACATTTCAGAGATTAGTCCCAGAAAATTCAGCATATAAATGTCACTTGGTATGAAAATATCTCTAACACGTTGTACCTTAAAATCGTTACAAACATTTTTGAGAAAAATAAGCATTTTAAAGACATTTGAAATCAGGCAATTCTTTTTTAAACACTCCGCACTTTCCTTGTATGAGAGCTGCGTTAGTTTTTTTTAGAAATTCTATTAATTTATAGATTACAAAGATTACAAATCATTGAAAGAAATGAACGAAACGCTATTCATTGATCTAAGTTTCAGATATCAATAATAGAATATATATGCCACTTTCGGAGCTTTAGTTTAGTGAACCACTTGGAAACCTCACCGACGTTCTCCACAGTAAAAAAATACTTCGATGTTTTCTGCTATCAGATCTAAACCAAAGTTTAGCTTCAAGGTCTTCAATTGCATGTTTTAGACAAAGAAGAAACCCGAACAGTGTGTAATTTTACTTTTCTGCTACCTAAGTAGAGGAAGTATTATTTTCCACACAAAAATTAGATACAGGATCTTACTGGAAACACATGTTTTGAGTCTCCTAAATGAGTAAAAGAGCTATTTCTCATGACATGCTCGTCTGTAGAATATGTGCATGAAAATCATAATTAAAAAATGGAAGGTCTGTTAAATACCAAACTTGGTACTGAAGTTCAACGACTTCCAAGGACGAAATACGAACATTCTTTAACGAGGTGTTCCCACTCGAACTCTCTTTATGTGGAAATCTTTTAGTTCTATTTTGATTTTTATCAAAAAATGCCTTAATACGCGGTATCTTTAAGATAGTTTCATTACATACACGGGATATAAACAAAATCTTGCTACAGAAAAGTTAGATATTGTTAAAGCGCACAGAATATATTAAAATAGTTGTGGTGTTAATCATTTGGAACATATTATTTATTTTTCTCTTGAATTCTCAAATATTAATGGTATACTTTAGTCAAGTGGCAGTAGCTAGTGGCTTTCTGTTGTACTTTTTTTCCTCGTGATTCTCTAAGGAGTATGAAATGTCAATACTATCATATAGCAATCCCTGTTTTACAAATCTTATCGCTTTTATCTAGCTACACTAACTACGGAATTTGGAAATGTATAATGTTGATTTCAAAAATTACACAGAAGAATATTTTGTAAGAATAGTTTTTTAGAATACCTAATAGGGAAAGTAATGTGAATGCATAACAACCTTATTCCAGAAGAGAACTGGTCCTCTATAGGTCAGGTTTCTAGCAATATGTAAATAAATCTACAGTGTTCGCTTTAACACCAATATATTAGAATAGCATTCTACATATATACCAAAATATGTAGGCTTCCAGCATCATATTGGTTTACTTTTGCAACGCTAATTTTAATGATGCAATAAAAATTAAATCTCTGAATAATTCATCGGGAGAACGATGTTTCAAACGAGCATTAAAATACGATTACAATAATAACCTTTTTATATTTTCATTCATTTATAGGTTTCTCATTAGGCCTGTAGTTCTTTATGTTTTAATACTATGTTGGTTTATCAATTTACTCGTGATAATTGCATACCTCCTAGCAGTTGTTTTAATTAGTTTAATATGGGGCTATTGTATATGTATACGTCACTGGAGTTATTTAATCCATGGGGAGGTAAATCAAATTTAAATCTTGCGATAATTAAGTTCAGGTAGCTCCAATCTGCGAGGCTTGTATTGTTCTATTAATATATACGGAGTTTAATTTTCCTTCTACTTCTGTGTTATACTTTTAACGCTATACTCCATCAATTATTTCCCACTATAATTTAGTAATTCGTGCAATAGGTAATTTTCCTGCTACTCTCCTGAAATTTCCTCTTCTTTATAATATAAGGTTGACTCATAGGTTCGTTCCTCGTTGCGTTCCTACCAGTAAGAACGCCTGGGAACACATCTCACCCGCAGCACTGCTACGAAAGAGTAGTTGTCAAACTTTCTGCTTTAGGCAGACATTCCCAGCTCGAAATCGACTAAACCACTTTTGACATGCTCGATTCGTTTCTGCGTCTTCCCCGTAGATAGCACAAATTTTCTGTTGGCATTGTATAAACACAAGTTCACGATGTTCCATCCAACGTCAGTCTCAAACACACGCTGAGCATGCAATAGCGAGTCCGGTTGTTGACCTATAAGTCGCAGGTGTGTTAAGGCAACTGTAGGAATTTGAGTGTACAGAGGGTTCGGGGTTTTCAGGCGCTATTGATGGAACTTGCGAGCAAAACGAACAGACTTATTTGACAACCTTATACAGGGTTCTTCATTTAAAACCTAACGGGTACACGACATCGCCTATGCGCGATTGGGTGTGCCTCAGCCGGCTTTGCTCCTACATAAACTCCGCGCGTAAAGCATGTATAACACTCTTATCTTATAGAAGATGATGAACTTTGCTTGAACTGCTGAAGGAGGTCCACCCTCGGCTAAAGAAGCATTATATCGGGAGAACACAGTCTGATTCACACGATTAAGTAGGGTCAATGTAATGTTTCCGATTTCATTTCCAATATTTGGTTTTAATTCCTCCAATATATGAGGATTTGTCTCGAAAACTTTGTCTTTCAGGTTACCCCACAAATAAAAGTTCACACACTGTTATATCGTGGGAGTGAGAGGGCTATATACCAGCACTAATCACTATCTTCAAACACTTTCCTAATTTTAATCATGGACTTCTCTACTGTATGGGCAGTAGCAGAATCTTGATGATGCCACACATATAATGTCTCTTCTCCTGTCAGTTAATGATAAAATGGGACCAAAATGTCATTTCGGTATCTTTCTGCATCTACAGTCTGCTCGTAGAACATTGTATCTAGCGCTAACCTGTTCCAATCATACTGAGGGATCCCTTGAACGCGATAAGGATTTTCAGAGGCCCAGTACCGACTAGCTCCAAGCATGATGACAGCCAGGAGTGGGGGAATCCAGCAAGGTCGCGGAAGAGGCGAAGCGCCTTGTGCTCCGTTAGGTTTTAAATGAAGAACCCTGTATTCTCTTACAAAGGTTATTGTGCAAAAGACAATGTAACAAATCCCACTCCCGACACCTTGTGACAAATGGCAAGTTCGGTTACTTTTCCTGTCCTTTATTTCCCTTATTAAATCACCACACACACACACACACACACACACACACACACACACACACACACACACACACACACACACACACACACACACACACACACACACACACACACACACATACATACACACACATACACACACTATTTTATCGTTAAGGCACACTACAATTAGTTGTCACCGTGCAACTCTCAACTGTTCAGTCCGATCGTAAACTTGACACACAGTTCACCAACATTCTCTCGCTCTGTGTCACAAGCTGCTTCTAATTAAGCACATACTCATTCAGGCCGGCGTAACTAAAAATTGATAACAGTTGTCTCCTTCAATACATAAAGACTCCCGTTTCTCAACACTGCATTCGGTTATGTAACCGAGAATGGTGTAGCGCGGATTGTGACAGATGAGAAAAAACTCCATTTAACTATCAAACAGGGAAAACCACGAAAAACAGAACACTAAACTGTGCGGTCCATGGGAATTGAACACGTGAACTACCGAATACAACAGTTACAGTAGAGTTAACTCACTTGGTCTTTCCTCCAGTTACGTAGATCTACCATTTAGGCATTCCCTGCTCCGTTTTAACACTGCTTTTCTCCATATTTTTCCTGGTCTTACGTTTCTATTTCTTTTAGAGTTATACAAAAGGGCCAACTTAGGAACTCTTACTGTTGTAGCCAATCATCACGGTGTTTATCAACACCCCTTTGTTGTTTACATACATAGTTATTCATCTGTTTCCTATTTAAAAGTAATACTGGTAGTTTTGTTATCGCTCTTCTATGTTATCATTACGAGTTATTTAGACTATTCCACGCATGCAACTCTGGTTGAAATCAACCAATCATGTGCATAACAATTTCAAATCTCAACCAAAAATTTCGCAAAGAATTTATCAAATCTCATCATACCTCCCTTGGTTTTCTTAACTTGTGATCAGGTTAGACATACTAGCTTCACTGTCCTATAGATGCGCAACAGTTTATATAATATGGCACAATCAAGCTGCTAGGTTTAAATGTCAAAAATGACTGATTCTAACTTTGCTGAGGCATCTAATACTGAAATAGATGAAATAATTCGAAGATAGGAACCTGAGAACACAGAATACAACAGGAAATACGTTTGTAATCAGTTTCTTGTATTGAGCGAAATTATAAATTAACAGCAGATACACTACTGGCGCTGCTAAAACCTTAAAAGATTGGAGAATCGATATGAGAAAATTAAATGGAGAAGACTATAAAGTATACACCGTGGAAACGATGCGGGGTGTTACTGTAGAAATTATACAACAAACGTATTTAAAAGAATATCATCGCAACGTCAGTCCGTTTAGTTTCATAAGCTATATCTTCCTTTAATTTGTGAAATACTCCCAATAAATGCACCTCGTAATAGTCAAATTCTCTAAATAAGTTGTCATCACTTCATGACTCGAGAATGTATCGATAATTTAACAATCTCTCGTGACAACTTATGATTATTTTCATTTAATAATAAATGATTAACCTTTCATTCGATATTTATATTTCTTTCTATTACCTATATTTTGTTTTAGTTCTTCTATTCGTGTGAATTTATATAATTATTGCAGTTCATTTGTATTTAGTTTTGTTTACATTAGGCCTCTTTGAATATATATTGATTTATTTGTGAATTAATTATACATTTAGGCTTTGAAATGATCATACCCCGATCGCTCACCGCTTTATATTTTTAATAAGAATATACTTTGTATATGAAAACACTCTGTGAAGCACATTGGCCGATCTTGTTACGGGAATTGTTTCTGCCGCAGTTCATTTCAGTTAATCGGTACTTAAACCCGCAATTTAAAAATAACTGCGGCAACCAAATGAAGCTGAGGTTTGTTTTGCTGTAAATGTTGCACAATGGAATTGCATTATTGGTAAACACAGCTGTACAAAATGGCTGTGGAGGTCGGTATGTTAAACAGTATACCCTACAACATCAATAGAGGAACAATAGGAGATAATGATCCAGGCTGTATTGCTATCAGCAAACCACTGGCGGAGGTTTCTGGTCAGGTCATTAGCTCATGTTGATCACATAGACTGATGTGGCGAAAGATTGGTTTCTATTTTCTGCCCCAATTGCAACTGTTTAGCCGTTATATTTATGATGCTCTCATTTTGGAATGAAGTGGAAAACTCCACACAAATGACAATGTGGTTCATCGAGTTCCCAATTTCATCATTATTATCGATAGGAATTAATGAATATGCTGATGCAAATTATTTGAGCCATTTTAAATAGCATATCTAGCACTCTGTGTTGAAAAACATACATAGCGTTTTCTGTGCGTTATAATTAGGGGGCGAACCTTCATACAGCGAACAAAAGGTTGTGGAGTATGGACTATAGGAAGTGGGAGGGATCAGTCAGTCACATGATCACCGCACAGAGGAGGCCAGATACAGTAGATAACGTTCTTGCACAACTTACATTCCAATGCTTTCACCATATGCAGTAAGATATTCCTAAATTGTTGCACAAGTTTAGCAATACGTGAATATTTCAACTGCAGGCATTTTACGGTGTAGAACTAGTGAACATCCGAGAGACACTATACGCTGTAGGCAGCAAGTCCTGTTCTGTGCTGTCCCTGCACCAGCGCAACGACGTCACGCTCTGCCCATGTGGCAGGTAGCTTGCGATCGCCTCGTTTCGCGATAGCTGCATAAAGGTTCGAACCCTAGTTATAATACTCAGTCTTTGAGGAGGATAGCATTTGATTGGATTTGATTAACATTGCTCGTATTATATTAAAAGCACAATGAGTGAAGAAACAGAAATTATTCTAACCTTATGTTAAATGCATCAGCAGTCTCTTAATAAATCACCTCTATAGCCCTTTTATCCCCAACGGCACCTCTCATGTTCTTGCACTAGCTACACCGAGCCATATGGGAATCCCGCGACACAACAGCTACGGCCTACCGCCTGACCGCTGCGTCCCCCACGTCCCCCACCTCTGCCTACCATACGCGTCATGAGCAGGGTACAATGACCAGCTTTTAAATTAAAATTTAAACGATATAATTTATTATACATTTCTTTGAAGGTGCGAAGAGGATGCAGGAAGCTATATGGAGGTCAAGAAGTTCCATATTTTTTCCATTACACCATGAGAAACAACAAAGTAGCCCGGACTGCATACTGCATACTGAAAAATTGAAACCAATAACAGCCGAAATCTTCGAAATGGCTGATGTCAGAAAAATGTTTCATTAAATATCTTAAATACATTATGGCGTTTCAATCAAAGTCCTTATAGGCATTTTTGAGAAAACAAAATGTGTCAAATTTTTCTTATAAACGATAGCTTGCTATGAAGAATTTTTATGTAAATTATGTCGCATGTTTAGAATATACTAAACCTAAGGGGAGATTGTTTTAAAATGCATTACTGTTTTAAAATGTGTAGGAGTGAGTATTCTCTCTGAAGTACAAAATGGCAGTCATAGTTCCACTTTAAAAATAATTTCAAATATAAGTATTGTGTCTTCAATTATAAATACACCCAAAATAGAGAAAGATTTCCGAATATAAGACTGCGGAAAAGCTAAAGTAATTTTTGTTAGTTTTCGACATTTAGTTCTTTTAAATACCAAATTTAGTATTTATCTGACATTTAGTCGGTCTGGGTGGCTCAGTTGGTTAGACGCTGGCCTACTGATCCCATGGTCGCGGGTTCAAACCCGGCCCAGGTCGATGGTTTTTAAGTGTGCTTAAAAACGACAGCTCCATGTCAGTAGATTTACTGGCATGTAAAAGAACTCCTGCGGGACAAAATTCCGGCACACCGGCGACGCTGATGTGATCCTGGCAATTGACAGCGTCGTTAAACAACAAAATATATTCTGACATTTAGATTTTGAGTTATGCTGTTTGCAGACAGACGGAATGCACACAAACACACACAGCAATGTTTGTAATAATGTCTTTTGGATTCATGGTACCTCAAAACATGTATTTGTGGTGAAATCTTGCAATCGAATTTTTGGCTGCAGTGCTATACTTTCTTTGCTATATAGGTACGGGCTAAGAAAGGCATACCTAATTGGTAAGATTTACAGAAGTGGACAGTGGCAGAGTCTGATAGTTTCCATGAAGTCGAAATATGATTAAGGGACGATAAGGATGAAAATGCATCGTTACAAACTATTGGCTGTCAGTTCCAAAGTGTTTGAAGTAATTTAACAAAACCTGGCATCAGTATTCTAAATATAAGTATTTGCTAATGCTGAAAAGTTGAAAAAATTTGCTGATATGCTAAGAGCATTCATAAACAAACTTTACAAATAAGAGTTCTATTTTGATAGTGTTCACCTAGTCAATAGTAATAAACTTGGGGTTCAAGACTATTATGCAGTGATGATAAATTGTATGAGGCAAACTTTTAATGCCTTTCTGAACATTGTCCACATAACACTTCAGTGTGACAGGAAGATTTTGAAAAAAATTACTCCACCCTAAACTACGCTTTACATGCAAATTTTTTCAAAAATTTTGATTTTCTCGAAAAAGGCTCCAATGATTTGGATTAAAATGCCATATGTTTAAGATATTTATTTTTATGACAAATGAAATGTATGTTTTAAATTTTGTAGCTCTAGCCTATGTTGTCTTGTTTACTCTTGATGACTTTTAAATAACTGGTGACCGTAAGAGATAGACCATTCTCACTACACAAAAAAATGTAGATCTTGTTAAAATACACAGTTTATGTCCAACTGGTCTCAGGGACCAAGGAAGATCAAAACAGCGGTGGAAAGACCAAGGTTTATTGTTACAGGCCACATGGCCTAAAACGAACTTGTTCATGATGATACATTTGTTGTGAAGTAAACAAGAAAATTAGCACAAAGGATATTTCTGCAGATGTTTATCTCGACTAACGTGAACAAGATAGAGAAATAAGAATATGTAAGAATAATTAGTAGAAGACTAGGGAAAGTCCTGTGAGAGCAACACATCAGATTTTTTATAAAAGGGTGTAGGTAAAATTACCCAGTTTGATAGCTGTTCTGTAAGTTTACAATACATATTAATGTACTCATGTTTTAATTAATATTGCATGGTGAACAGTAATCTTACACTGCTTATGATAAATCACTTATATTCTTTTAAATAATTTGCAATTTTATGGAAATAAATAACCTAAACTCAGGGAGCGCGAAAATGTTGCACTGCTACGGTATTTAATTTTTTTTTATTTTATATATAGAAAACCAACAAAATACATTTCAAATATATAAAAAAATGTCTAGTTTATCAAATAAAGATGTTAGAAAGAAACCAGCTTATGACATTTACCTGCATCTCTCTTTATACCTAAAGGACCAATGCACAGGTGAGCAAATACAAAGTATACCTATGATATTTTACAGTAGGAAGCCCCTCTCTTTAGTATCTTTTAGAATACTGCACGTACTCGTATATTATTTTCTGTCATCGTTATGCTAATAATCCGCCACGGGGTTTACGACAGAGCATAGATTGATCGGTCCTATAAACCACTTTGATTTCATCTTTTTTTTTACAATTTTGCTTGATAAGAGCTGGTTTAAACATTAAGGCATAAAATGAAGGATTACTATGTCATGCTTGCAATGGGACAGCAACATGCAACAACAGAAGAGCGCTACATGGCGAGAAATTTAAGGACAAAAATATGCCAGCCAGGATTGAAAGCGTTTCCATCAGCAGATGGGCTTGTATTCTGTACTTCATTCACTGCCGGATTAATGGAGCTTATACCCTTAATCCCTAAAGCCGCGTGCTGTCATGCATTTCGCTTAAAGTAGAATATCCTCCAGTATAATGCCGCATCTGCTACCCCTACGAGTGACAGAAAAATGTATAAAAAGAAGAAAATTATAGGATATGCAACGCAACAATGATTATTTTGCTAATTCAGTGCTGAAGTTTAGCAGAACCGGTGGGAGAGAAAGCATTATTCAGGTATCAAATTCATCACAAAAGCAGCTATATAATTAACCTCCTTAACTATAATTAGTTTCCAAAGAGTAGTTGCCAAAAGGCAGACTTTTTGTGTTAATTGTAACAGGTTTCACTAGTACCTAGATAAATTCCAAACTTACTTAGGCAAGTTGCAGATAAACGTTGGTAGCCCAACGGTATCATAGGCATATTTTGTAATAACTAAAATTCCAGTGCCAATATCGATAGACAAGATTCGCACAATATTGATAGTGAGTGTGCAAGGGATTGACATTTTCCTTCACACTTTGCCCCGACTTAGAAATGGCTCGTTTACAACGGATTGCAATTTCAACGCATACTATCACAATTTCAGGTTCAAAAATAAAATTTACCATAACATGTGATTCTAGGATTTGGATTTGGATTTGGATTTGGTTTAAGGGCGCTCAACTTCAAGGTCATCAGCGCCCTTAAAAGGTTCATGGCAATAGCCAGATATAAATTTCACTCAAAAAATAAAAATACTAGCAACAAGAAAAATATACAAAGGTAAAAAGCGGTGCCAATAGCCAGATATGAAACAAGGTGATAAATATGTCCAAAATCAGAAACAGATAATTAAAAATTTTAAATCCTCAAATTTATATTGCAATGCGCTAAAAAATTAAAAACTCTATCAACCGCTGTTTTGTCGTCCGCTAGGACCTCTGCAAGTCTGGCAGGCAGCTGCAGAGAATCCCGAAGGTGCGCTAGAGAGCAACACTCTAGCAACACGTGGCGAACCGACAAAACGTTGTCACACAGCGGACATAGAGGCGCAGGGAGATTCTAGGATCGTATATACCTTATCGTAAGGTATAGATCACGTAATTTGTTTCTTTCGTTCTTTCTTTCTTTCTCTCTCTCTCTTTCTTTTTCTCTCTCTCTCTTTCTTTCTTTCTTTCTTTCTTTCTCTCTTTCTCCCTCTTTCTTTCTTTTTTTCTTTCTTTCCTTCCTTCCTTCTTTCTTTCTTTCTTTCTTTCTTTCTTTCTTTCTTTCTTTCTTTCTTTCTTTCTTTCTTTCTTTCTTTCTTTCTTTCTTTCTTTCATTCTTTCATTCTTTCTTTCAGTCTTTCTTTCTTTTTTCTTTATTTCTTCTTTGTCTTTTTGTTTGTCTTTTTTGCTTCGTTTTCTTTCGTTGTCTTCTTTCTTTGTTTTTTTCTTTTTATGTCCCGCTTTTTTCTTTCCGTGTTTTTTCTTTTCGTCTGTTTTCTTTCCGCATTTCGTTCTTACTTTCTTTGTTTTCTATTAGTGAACTGACTAGTAGATGCACGTAATTATAACTAAAATGAACAATAAATAGCTGCAGTCAATATCTAGGTGCTCCAGCCATTTAAATGTTCTACAATGGCTCAAAAATTTGAAATTTGAATCACAAGAAACACTTAGGCATTTCAGGTTCATTCTCAGGACATAATAAAGTAAATTCTCTTCTTCCTTTTCAAATCCATATTTTCCAAGCTACTTATTGCTACTCTCAAATTTTTGGCACTGTGTGTTTTGTTGTCTATATTTTCGCGTACAGAAGTAATGTAAGTATCACTCAAATTAAACTAGCATCACTTTCTTAAATTGCTGCGTGAATAATTTTATCTAACGACCGATATATATATTTCCTCCTGCAGTCCTTTGTTTCATTACAATTTTCTTAGTGTTCTCCGCATCTTCGAAGATGTATACATCACAAGAGATAAAACAACGAATTACAACTTCCCATTTTGAAAAAGGTATAAGCATTTGATTACTAAAAGCTACAAAGAAATATCTCGTAAATTATTGACAAAAAAATCTGATATGTTGCACTCACATGACTTTCTCTACTCTTGTACTAACATCTCTTACAAACTCTTATTCCTATATCTTCTTTCTTGTTAGCTGAGACAAACATTTGTGCAAATTATCTTATTGCTTATTTCCTTGTTGGTGCAAAGGGAATGTTAGAATATAGTAGGCTTTGTGCGTTAGTCAAACGTTTGAGATTCTGTTGTCTTTGCACACGTAACATATAAATGAACAGCGATGATCCATTTCACGAAAGTTCTAAGTTTTCCGAAACTCACACACATAACAAGGAATATCTCCGAAATAGTTCACCCTACAAGAAAATGTATTGAGACATAAATTGTGTATTTTAGCAAGACGTACATTTTTTGTACAGTATAATTTGGTCTATCTCTAACGGTTTACCAGTTATGCAAAAGTCGTACAGAGTAAATACGACTACAGGGGCTATGGCCAGAAAATTCAAGATATACATTTCATTTGTCATAAAAATATCTCAAACATGACATTTTAATCAAAATCGTTAGAGCCATTTTGAAGAAACCAAAATTTTCGAAAAAGTTTCCATGTAAAGGGTAGTTTAGGGTGGGGCTATTTTCTTCAAAAACTTCGTGTCGCATCCTTGAAAGACATCCTTGGTTTTTAACCAACTTTTCGTTTTTGAGTTATGCTGTCCACAGACTGACAGACTGACACACACAGACACACAGACTGACACACACACATACACACACACACGGACCTTTTTCTAAAAATGCTTTTTTTGGATTCAGGGGGCCTCAAAACATATATTTCCGGTGAAATCTTGACATCGAATTTTTGGGTGGAATACAATACTTCCCCTACTTACCAGTAGAGAAAGTAAAAACGTATTTTACATAACGTGTGCTTTAGCGTAGCAGAATTGTTTTACTAGTAATGCCTATTTTGTCTATAACTTGCGGTTTATAAATTATGAAAAACACATTTAAAATGAAGAGGGCTTTACAGTTTGTACACGCTGTACTTTAAATTTTGTACCTCATGAACATAATTTAAACATTTTCATGACCCTGTAGCACTGCGGCCCTTTGAGTTTAGCCGCGGCTTTCTTTATTATAATGCTCAGATATCTCGGTCCAAAGCCTTATTTCTCCACCGTTTTTATTCCTAACTGTCTTATATCAGTTTCTGCATCATCACTCCATCTAAGCCTGGGTCTTCCTCTCTTTCTACTATCTCCTATTTTTTCCTCTAGAACTTTCTTCGCTGATCTATCCTGGTTCACTCTTTGCACGTGTCCTAGCCATCTCAATCTTCTTGATTTTAATGATTCCACAATGTCAGAAGCATTATAGTTATTCATAATTTCAAAGTTTGGGTAATTTAAACATACGGAATTTTAATCAAAGCCATTAGAGTCATTTTGAGGAAATCAAAAATAAGGAAAAATGTTATTGTCCATGAAAGGAGCGGCTTAGAGTGGAAGGTTTTTGTTGAAAATCTTAGTGTCGCATTTTAGGAAATGCTGAACTAAAATACTGAACTTCGGTCTTTATTGAAGGTTTCGGTTTTACATTATACTGTTCATTACCACACACACAGGTCTGTTACTAAAATTTGTATTCTTAGATTCACAGTCTCAAAACGTGTATTTCGGTGAAATCTCGGTGTGAATTCTTTCAGCGTAATGTAATATCTACTTTTCCTAGTGTGTACGCGATGGAGAAAATAGAGAAAAACGTATGTTGGATTCAGAAGATGCAACGATATACATTTCTGACAAGCCTTTGTTTCGTAAAATACTTATTTTTATAACTAACTGAAGGGTGGGGAAACTCAGCAAATTCTTCTAGTGACCACTTTTCTATTTAAAACGTATTTTTACTGTTGCTAAATATACAGAGATAATTTGAGTACACGTTTTCCATTTCAAAAGCCAATATGATCTATTTACACTTTCTGGCCTCGTTAACTGTTTCCTTTATAAAAACAGCCGTTATTTCTGAGCGAGGGGTGACGTTAGAAAGAATGTACCTCATACATTACCGTGAAGTCATCCTGGCAATTTTCACAGAATAGATTGAAAATTCTTTGGAAAATTTGATGGGAATTCTGCGGTATAAAAGATCCTCTGTGGTTGTTGACGGAAAGGAAGGTCTTGTGCAGCTGTAACCATGTTTTTTCCCCTCCAGTTTTCCCAGCTATGCTGATCTTCATGTAAAACGAAAACATCCAGAGCGAAGGGGAGGAAGCAGCTGAGCAAACATTAGATCCTCTGAAATACTACTGGCTTAGGACTTACCTTCTGGGAATCAATAAACCACGTGTGTCATTGTGAAATGCGCGACAGTTTTCAAACTAACTCTGTTTTTCGTATTTACCTGCCAGCTCGGATTGATTTCGGCTTAAATAAATGTTTAACTTCAGTCTTAGCTAAGGCAAGAGTTTGTAACCACTGAACTTTATATATTATTTCTTCTTAAGTGAACGATGTTTAAATATTGTGACAAAGACAAAGTTCAGTATTTTTTCTGTCACTTTATTTGTCTTACAATTAAACAAAAACAGCTCCTTTTTTTCTTCGTTCACAACCTACAATTGATTATGAACTTGCAACTCACAGATGTTCTGTCCGATCGTAACCTTGACATAGTCTTTCAGTTCTACTCTCTCTCTCACAAACTGCTTCCGACGATACACTCACATTCAAATAGGCTAAACCAAATACTCACACAATAAACAACTACGAACGCAATAATTAAACGTCTACAACCGTCTCTAATTATACTCAAACTCTCTCAAAACTGACAGTACACAAACACACACATACAACTTAACGATTCGCTTCTCTCAGTTCTGCATTCGGCTATATAGGCCAGAGGTGTTACCGATGAATTTCCTGGAAAATACAGTTTTCCTCAAACTTAAAGTGAAAAAGTCGGAGGTTGAGAGTTCCTCAAACTGTATGCTTATTCTGACCACTCCATTTTTGCTGTGCCGTGTATTTGCAGGCAGTGGTGTGAGGTATCTTGTGCTTGAGCGTCTCTGACTGAAGGGCGACCACCGTAACAATATATGTTTTGTTTTCGATAACACTGACACTTAATCTGTGTCATCTGCATTAATATTATAATGTAGGTCAATCTCAGAAACCACTCAAACCATTGTGATAATTCTTTCACCACTGAAAATCCGTTTCCTCTGGTGGACAAGGAACTAAAAAATACCTTTTTAATTTAGTTTCATAAAATTAGCAAAATGCTAAACAGTATTTTAAGAGCCTACATATTTGAACCAAACACACTGTAGTTATAAAAGGATATGCCTGCGAAGAAGGCTTTGATTTTCATTGATTGTTACGGAGTGGAAAAGGGTTTAGATTACTCCACGATAATGTATGTAAAATAAAACAAATGCCAACGATGTTCACTCTAAACAATGTATCAAAGAGAAGGTAACGATTTAGCAATTAACAAAATATAATCGAAACTACTTGTAACGGTTTATACGGTACGCACGCGATACCAATGTCAATATATTTTAATAATCCTCATGTAGCAAACCTTTGTTTTCTTTTATTTGTGTTTATGCTCTTTAGCAGAGTACGATAAACAATTTTATAAAGGGAAAAAATTGTTAACATTAGAAATGAGTAAACTGCTATTTAATAATCAAGAATTAAGAATGTTCTCACGCCGGCCGCGTTGCACAACAAAGGATGGTCGGGACCGAGCTACTTCACACCATATACCAGATGGGACGCGAATCAAAGAGGCTCACGGTCAAGCTCCCCCACACCACTCACGCGAGCAAACACGTCATAATGAGAGCGACAGAAGCAACATTTTTCCAAAGCTTTCGAGAGGTGTCCGATAGCTGGCGTCATCGCTAGTATAACTGCTCGCGGAACGCGCGAGGGCAGGCAGTTTCTGAGACATCAATGTGTCCGTGAGTGCGAGGATAGCTGTAAAGAATGCATTGCATCGAAGTGAAAAACTTTTAACCATTATTAAATTATCATATCGGTTTTTTTTTTTTTTTTTTTTTTTTTTTTTATATAGACAGTAAATGAAGAGAGGCCGTGAAAGGAGTCAGTCAAGGCCTACGAGAAGAAAATAGTTGAGTGTAATATCACGAAAGATGTAAACTGTTAACTCCAGTAAAATAAAACTTTTTTTTTTTTTTTTTTTTTTGCAAAAGTTTAGAAGAAAAGTAAAGTGAGAGGAAAAGAAAAAAAAAATTGGACTGGACTTTTTTGCCATTTCATCACAATATTAATTTTACTTAATGGTCACAGAAAGTCTTTTCCAAAGACGTTTGCTTGGTAGCCATCACCAGCTTCACCTTTATTTCGTTGTTTGTTATGAGTTTCTGTATTGTGTGGAAACTGTTCATTCTGTTATTACATACGTGCACGAAAGAGAAGGTACAAAGGCTTAAAGTTCCACTTGCTATAGCTATCTCGCAAGTTACTTGATCATTCCAATCGATGGTTATTTCACCATCAAAGGGTACTTCTATATTATGCAGAATTTACAGAACTTGAAAAACTGTCGGAGGGAGGTTAAATAAAGTCAGACGTACCGATGTATCACGTCATTTGCTTGAATACCAGGATAATATACATTTGTTATTTGACGGGACTATATGAAATTGCAATTTAAAATGGTGGGATTCACCGTAAGATTCCAAGTATGTGTACATCCTTTTGAGAGACAGTTTTAACTGCACTATCCATATACTGGTTCTGCTGTTATGTTCAGGTATCTAACTATTGTTCACTGGGCTACACTTATCCACAACAAACGTTATAGCTGTATAGACACACAGAGAGTAGATGGTAAATATTCTTTTATTTATAAAAGTCTCCCTACAAGATTATCTTGGTTTTAGATTGTACATAATACTGATATATTTTTGTTGGTAAATAAGCAGTTTATCCATGTGTGTTTTAGCTGCTGAATGCCATATTTCATTTCCATAGATTAAATGCGGATAGATTCATCCATAGTATATTCATCTTAAGATTTTGTGTTGTACTTGCTGAAATATCTTAAGGGATATAACAATTTACTGATTTTACCACATATTTATTCAATGTGATCAGCCCAAGTTAGTCGATTATCTAATACAATACCCAAGAATTTATGTGTTTACTACTGAGACGATGTCACTTTGTACCTGTAGAATTATATTACCATTGTATGTTTTTAAGATATTTAAATGCATCATAAATGTATACTTCGAATTCTCTGGAAAAACTCTTGATTTTCTCTTCATTCTAGATGATTTTTGCATAACTGATAAACCGTAAGAAATAGGTGCGATTTTACTGCAGAAAACGTTTAGAATTCGTTATAACATGTAATTTGTGTCTGATACTTTTTGTGGAGATAACCATGTTTCAGACATTTCTTCCCATTGAGGGAACATGATACTATGTTGCTCTGAGCAACAAACTAACAATGTTACTACTGCTGTAACATTGCTGTACAAGTGTAATAAATTTCGAATGGATTTCCTTGAAATATGTACAGTATATGCAGAAAGTACACGGAAGTGTTTTGCTAACATATTAATGACGCTAACTTGATTAGTGATTTTATAAAAGGTACATGAAAAAAGTACATGCAAATTTTATTAAAAACATGCATCAATTTAGGAACATGTTTCTTCGCAATTTTTTGCAGTATAAAACCACAAATTTTCAAACATGTTACAATTATATTTATCTACATTTACTGCCACTTTAAATTAGGTATTTTCACCAGTTCAGTGAAAAAATTATTATTTGAAAATTTTACCTTTTTTTACACCTTTATTCCTTTAAAATCTTTAATTTTCACAATATCTTAATAAAAATGGCAGCAAAAATCCATAATTATGTATAATACATGCATGCAAAATTTCAACTTTCTATCTTATGTATTTTTTGATAAAAACTTAGCTTAAGTTAAAAAAAAGTAACCTTAAGAAAATTTAGTTTGAAAAATGACAACAGTGACAACTCATATTAATGCATTCCAGGAACATAATCATTTGTATAATCTTTCCTTTCAGCATTTACACAGAGTATTCTTCTTTGTAAAATTAGATAATATATTTGCACTTATCGCAACATTACTATCATTATTTACACAAATATTTACACTTGAAAGATCACTTTCCTGCTGGTAGGACAACTTTTTCTTTGAAGAAGTAACCTCACTTTCTTCATTAGAAGCACATGGTTTGTGGAAGCACGTGAACGTTCATCACATTGATCATTTTTAAATTGATTCACGTGGAACTTTTGTTTTCTAAATAATTTACAAGGTCTTAACATTGTAACTATCTCGTGAGAAACCAAAAAAAAAAAGTAGATTGCACTTAGAAAAATAAAAAATAACAACTCAAAACACCACTTTCGTTTACTAATTAGAGAAAGAAAGACAAAGAAGCATCATAACACTGCACTGTAGCCAGTGGTAGCAAAACAAAATTTACCCGTGATTTTATCATCTTAGAAAGCAAAGAAACTTTAAAATCAAAAAGGGGGTGTGGCACTTTCTGAGTTAAACGGACGCGCTCCATGTTTAAAACGTTATTTAAATATCTTAAAATGATCGAAACACTATAAAAGTATATATTTTCTTAAACTAGAAAGGCACGAAAAATTTTTAATACCAAAAACTAAAAATTTGAATCATAATGAGTACCTACCATGTTCCCTTAATTTGTATTTTCAAATACTTCTACCTTTTTAAAATGGGTCTTTTTTTATGTCCTGCCTATGTAACGAGAGCGTAATGCAAGACATCACATAGCAACCAGTTCTAAAAAGACTTGACTATTGCTTAAACCTACTGTGCTCTCCCATTCATTTGGGGCTTTAAGGAAATATGTATAAAAGTGGGTCTATTTTCGTTTATCTTAACATGAAGTAAATGTAAGATTAGGTATTTTACAAACAGATTGTATAAGAGTGAGTAGAGAAAGTCTTGTTGGTACACAATCAGATTTTTTCCATTAGGTCGCTATAGGAGACTATACTGTTATGAAAATTATGCAAATTTTAAGTGGAAGGGCGTGTTTGCGTTATCAGAGCTAGCGGCGAGTTCTGTACTTTCACGCAGTTATTCTAGCAAAAGTTTCGTGGGCATTTCAATCTGCAGTTTCCATCGCACAAGCAGTTAGTTCATTGTGAAATCCCATCAGGGCCTTTGGTAAGCGGCCACGTAAACCATATCTTGCGCCTATACCCAGAGGTAACACGGCCTGTGAGATGGAGATAGGCCACGCAACGGCTCCTCTGCGGCCAATCCAAACTTGGAAACAATCACTTACTACAGTCTCCCTGGTCGTAAATTCTGTATACCACTCTAGCACTAGTCGTGGGGATTCTGAAATATAACGTGAAGGGAAGTTAATCCAAGTCTTTCTCCGTAAACAGCACTCGTAAAAATGGTTTTCAGATATTACTCTAAGGACAATGGAAAACTCTTTGGCTCAACAAATTTGATGTTTTGTTTTTATGTTAGAAGAAACTATAAGCCCTCAGCTTTCAATATACAGGTACTGGAAGGTACTGCTTAAGCGATACGTTAATCTGGGGTTCTACATGACGAGGGTAACAAATATATCGAGTACAATTGCCAATAAAAAACCGTTTCACCGAAAAAAATACTTTGTGTCAAATATTTGGAATGTTTGAAGCCATTGCATGAATAAAAAATCGTTTATTATTTCACTAACTGCTGCATAAACATAGTATGAGCAATGTTATAATCTCTTTTTATTTAAATTTGAATGAATTTAGTCACAGTTTAATATTAACATAACGTTGCTAAATCTGTCTTAGAAATTAACTTTCTCTTGACATTTTATCGTGATATTCTGACTAAATTCATTCAATTTCAGGCTGGAGAATCCTCCCTAAAATCTGGTAGTATGAATGGGCGTGTGAATGTGTGCGTGAACTTAATGTATTAAGATAAGTAATAGTAACGCAAAGATCAAAACAACCGCTAAGCACAGACATTTTTCTAAAAATGTTCCTTTGGACTCAGGGGTTCTCAAACATATTTCCGGTGAAATCTAGGCATCGAATTTTTGGGTGGAATACCTATAGCATACTTAGAAGCTTCTGAATTGGCAATCTACATAACACATTTGAGATGAAGGGAATGAAAGTTGGGTCATGTAAAATATTTTGAACAAGTGAATATGCGGAGACAAATAATTTAAAAAAATAGATTTCAAAACGAAGAAAAACATTCATATTGTGGAATTTTAACCAACATTTTATAAATATTTATATTTATAATATCCTCCTCCTCTATATCTGATTAGCCTCCCCGTATCGAGATCTGACACCCCCTAGGACTTAAACCTAGTGTCTACGGTTAGACGCCTGGCAGGGAGCAGACGAACCAATGAACCGGACAGAGTGAAGACCTGGAAGCGAGTGGTCAGGCAAGCACCAGGTATTAGAGTGAGGAAGAGCATGATATGAAATCAGTCAAAATAGATGAGTGGAAAGTTGATGGTGTACCAGTTGGTAGCATGACTGGTGGGGGAAACCGGGAAAAACCAGCCCAGACGCCGTTTCTTCTACCATGAATACCACATGCGGTGGTATCGAACCCAGCCCGTCTTGGTGATAGGTGAACGGTCGGCCACGGTGCCGCCAATTTATTATATTGTACATCAAAGGTCAAAATTATTTTGAATTCATGGCTCCCATGTATTCTTGAAGTCATAGAATGCAATGTTTGCTAGATGTTTTGCTAGATTTATACTAGATTTCAGTGGCATTTGCTTCTTAAATGCCGTGTCACCAATATTCAACTGTGAAATTCAAGATAGGCTTGAATAGGCTACTGAACTAACAATATCCAAAATATGTTTCCGTTTATGCTGTTAAACCTGAAATATGGTCTGTAATTTTGAAAATGGATACTTAGGTACTAAAGCTAACTTTAAGCTTAAAGGCGCTCACGCACACACATAGATACACACGCGCTTACACATACAAGGGCGGTTTTCTAACTTTTTTTCAGTAGAGCTTCACAATATATGCTTCTGGTGAAATCTTGACTTCGAATTTTTGGTTGCAATACCATGCTATCCCTACTTAGTGTCGCAGTGGGCTATATAGCATTTAAAAGTATTTTTCAACATTAAACTTAATTGTATCACACACAATTACTTGTTGCAAATTTTTTGGAATTTTTGGGCGCACCTTAGCTGATGTAGTGTTCGACGTCCCATTCTGTATTCCGCGTGAAATGGCGCTGAATTTTTCCCAGGGGTCTGAGGATCCTTTACGCGCCGTAAATGTTCGATATGGGACCATATTTCTTCCCATACGAAGTAAAATTGTGAAGAAAAATGTATTTTATTCAAGAAAAGTAATGGAATATGAAAGCCCAGCAATGACAAATTTACTTATACAAATCAAAGAGTTAAAAAGAAATAAATGACAATTGTTAACTCAAATCCAGTGACATTCTCAACATTGAAAATGAGATGAAATTTGTATGTCAACACAAGTTCATGAATATATATGACAACTTTCAAACATTTTATCTATCATTTTGTCCTCTTTGCAAATGTGACAGTACCAGCTCTCTTTCAGAGCCTGTTCTCTCTCTCTCTCTTTGTCTCCAATTTTTACCCATAAAAGCCACAAATATGATACCATCATAGAAATGCTTACACAGTACGAAGGTACATTAAATACGATTTTAATAATAATAATAATAATAATAATAATAATAATAATAATAATAATAATAATAATAATAATAATAATAATAATAATAATAATAATAATAATAATAATAATAATAATAATAATAATAATATGTATAATAATAATAATAATAATAATAATAATAATAATAATAATAATAATAATAATAATAATAATAATAATAATAATAATAATAATAATAATAATAATAATAATAATATGTATAAGTATATGCATATGTATTCGCTTTTCAGAAGCAAATAACGTTGATGCATTTCGAGGGTCAACAGAGCGTGCCGATCAAGGAGAAGCTGCCATCTACTGTTATTATGCAGAAGTTTTTTATTTTTGAAATCATTAGTTGGCCTTATTGGTCTACATGGCCTTGTTTGGCTCAGATACCTTATAAGGTTATATTCTAAATTATTAAAAGTTGAATGGTTTATTTAAAACCGGTAAAGCAAGAAGCGTAATAATTCGTGAAACTTTATTGTGGAAGAATACTGGAGTATTAAAACGCACCAGCCAAAGAAGTTCCTTTCTGCCACGTGCTTCTGCTTACATCTACTTAATTTTTATAGTAAGTAGATTATAAGGACTTTTAGGCCTTCTTTCAGGTTTGAACCCACGATCTCGGGAACCAGGGGTTAGTATGTTACCCCCTAAACCACGGAGATGACCCCAAAGCCAAAGGCTCCATCCAAGGAAATGACCGTGTTTCATTAACTCTTCATTTGAGATTTTTTGTTTTTTCTAAGACTGTATTATGCAAGTTGTTTTGCAAGTTTCATGGGTACCTACATGAAGCGAGGGTTGCAGTACGAGAAACTACCGTAGCGAGACTAATTAACGCTTTCTGTAACTTTTTGTTACAGAAATTCTAAAAACAAAAGACACACTCTGAGGCCAGTGGAAAATAAGCAAGCACATTTGCATTTGAGCAGAGAAGCGCTGGAAATGGCAGTAGGAATGTAGGTTGAGATAAGGGCGACATAGTTACGAATATACTGTGACGTCAGACACACTACATGTTTGTTTCAACGGCGGATAGATAGTGCTGTGGTTAGTGGAAAAACACAAGCCACCGTGGGGCAAGTATATGCTAACGAGTTAGGAGCATAGAAGTGAGACAGAAAGATATGAGGAAAGCAAATGATAGCGAAACAGGAACAGAAAAATTAGGAAAAAAGAAAATTGGGAGAAGTGAAACACGAGCACACCAAAAGAGGGTACAGAAAAGTGGAGCTGCCGTTGTGACAGAGTTGAGCAATTAACTTGCTCATGAAGCGCACATGCTACCAAATGTGTACAAACGAAATAGTAAAAATCGGATGTGTAGCAGTCACACGACTTCATAAGCATTCTACCATTCACTCTTTAAGGACACTGAGTAGTTGTTTGGACAAAACAGATTTGATTGCTTTACTGCTTAAAAAGCTAGAAAATCTCAGCATTCAAAATGCATACAGGCTGATTCAAAGATACCTTTGCAGGGTTTGGGGATGGGCTTCTCACTATAAAGCAAGAAAAAAAGTCCAGATAACATGTGTCCCAAAATCCTTCGTTTTCCGTTTATAAAAGCTAAAGGTATAATTGTTACAAACAGCAATTAGACGAATTCCACTCCTGACACCAGTGTTGACAAAAGAAGATCCAGTCTGGTGATTTTATTGTGTTCTAAAATTTTACCACAAATACTTCTTCATTAACATAGCCTACAGTCTTTCGTCCTATCACAACTCACAACTTTTACTTCTCGTAACCTTACGTCAGGCCTTTCAGTGTTTTTCTTCACTTTATCTGTCTCTTACGTTCTAACTATGACGATGCAATCACCCGACGCTCGTGAAATCTTCCAATGACCAACGTATCTTTCACGGCACACACTCACAGCTGTCTCGCAGTCACTGACACACTCAACGGGTCATATCTGTAACTCTGTCTCTCTCCCTTTGTGGTTCCTTTGCATCCTTATACTAGTCCGTCTGCTGAGCCGACTTCCTGTCATTACCCCTATTAAACCTTGCCCACAGTGGGAAATGGCTACTAGTCAGCTCCATATTCATTATTTCAAATTCAACAAACACATATTTTACACTCCTTGAGCACAACATAGTCAACCACACATTTTATTTAAATATGTAAACTGTCCTAGATAATCACTTCCGTTCACACCATTACACATTAACAGTTTATTTTCTTCACAAAAATCTATTAGCCTAGAAACCACTTTATCATATTTACCTTGGCTGTTCCTATATATAGTGTTATAAGAAAGTACATGAATATCTTCATAGTGGAGATAATTTTTAAATGTTTAATTTCGTTTACCATATATATGTAGCATTAATTTGTAGCGTATAAAAGTAATTGTGCATGGATTCAGTTTAAAAAGATTGCTGTATTCAGAGAAAAATTCTAATTTCATTATGTTAAAAGTAGTTGAAAAACTTTTAATCAAAGACGGCACTCAAATACCACTCAGAAACTTCTTCACAACTACCCACTGTCTTAAAGCGCTTATTACTTTCTGTTATTTATGTGTAGTAAGTAAAGGAATTATTATGTGCCACTCAAAAGCTATAAATCTTTCATTTAATGTCATTATAAATATGCATTCTGTGGTGCACTAGTTTCAAAAAGGGTATTTTTAGGTACGTGGGTGAGTGGTGTATGGGTGAGTGAGTTTCTATGAGCTGCATAACTCAAAAACGAAATCTCGGATTCATAATTTTCATAATTAAGTTCAACGACCCCGAGAGTGTGACACGAAGATATTGAACAAAATCCCTCTGCCCAAAGTGTTTTACGGAAGTGTGAAAATTATTAGCTTCAAAGCAAAGCGCTTGAGGTCATTTGATGCTGTATTGATGCTGTAGTCAATTAAATACTTGTAGATTGTTCCACCAGCCAGATTTAGATGACTATCTGTATGAAAAATATAGAATAAAAATGGAGTGGAATGTGTATCTTCTACTACTGGACAGCTGGCGGAAATATTTTTCTCCGATGAAATGTTTGTCAAAAGTGGATTTTAGAGTACCATTTTCAGTCTTTTTCCCATCAAAATTATATATGAAAATTTAGAACTTTATCCGGAAATTAAATAGTAGAAACGTCCACTGTGATGTGTACGTTTTGCTTTGTGTGAATTTTTGGGGCAATGGGTTTCCCCAAGAAGCGTTATAAAAGCAACGATATAATTAGAGGAAAACAAATGCGCACAATGAAAAATAGTCAATAGAATTCACATAAAGTGTTGATTTGATTTGAGACATTTTAAAAGTATTTTAAAGCTCAGAAATTAAATTAGTTTTATTGTAAAATATCCTAAGTCTTATAATTTTTCCGTATATGATGATGCTCTCCAAATTAGCACTAAAAATGCTAATTAAAAGTACATACCTATTTAGATATTTTTATATAGTTAATATGTGTAGCTTAAATTTTCTGAGAATAGTCTGCTAAGTCCTCCACGTTCACAATGAATTTTTTTCAATGTTACATGACAGTCTAACTCTAAGAGAAGACAAAATCTTAACGTACACATAATGTAGATATCACTAAACACACAGTTTACGATGAAAAGTTTCCTGTGACATTTAACATTTGAGAGACATTCCTTTTTATTGCTTTGAATTTGCAAACATTGCAATTTTTAACCTAAATTGCTTTTTGTACCTATAGCATAGATTACATAACCGAGGGGAACACCTAGAAAGACCACACTCCAGTCTTCCCTACAGACATCATGGAAAACATTTTGTTCCTTTTTTCTTCAACTGAGTACTCCCCTCTTAGAAATACTTCCACACCCGGGAACTTAGGGGCCATTGCTTTGGGCCAGTAGCTGTCAGGGCAAGCATACTGTGTATCACAGCATATCCAAGATGGATAAACAGTGCAATGTCTTCTATAGCGGAGAAGAAGAAGGAAATGAAATGTTGTGTTGAAAGAACGGTACAAAACATCAAATTATCCAACCCAGCTTTCGTCTAGCGGCCGAGGAAAACCGCGAAAAAACTGTTTCAGGTTTGATCCGAAACATTATACATTACTGCGGTTTTTCCTTCATCGACGAGATATCTTTCCACACAGCAAATTTCACCGCTGTGTCCCAAAAACCCAACTGCCGTCAGTCTTAAACCCCAAAACAGATGAAAGAAGATGATTTGGATACGCAGAGATAGGCAGGAAATTCATAGTATGGTAGACGCAACTAAAGCTTGCCAAAGAGAGCTGCGCGAAACTTCGGCACTACTCGGAAAAAGTCGGTTGATCACTCCATTGAAGGCCACATGCCATTTCCACTCCCCGCATTGTACTTGATGATCCCACGTCTACTCTCTGTTCATCCATTCACGGTGATATGCAGTTCTCGATACGTTGTTAGATATGGCGACCGCAATAGGGATATTGTCACCCTGTAACAGACGTAACGTTATGGTACGTTAACAAAGTAGGTTTAATCCTGCAGATTGGCAAGCAGTTGCACCAACTCTAGAAAGGAAAACACCTACCCGAGGAAACTATGAAAAACACACGGTCAGAGTATGGAATTGAAACTGAGAGCTCCCGAATGACATATGAAAGGAGCCATCTCGTTTGGTTTTGGATGATTTAGTATTATTTATTTTATTTGCTCGTTCTGCATATTTTCAGATTTGTGAAGAATTTATTGAAAACACTACAAGCTGTGCTTTAGATTCCCTGCCTTTCTTTTATTTTGTTTACTTGGCAGAAAACACATGAAATGCCTTTTCCGAAGCCATGAAACGAACAGTCACATTTAAGGAAATATTCTGTTTCCGGTTGTAGCCTGGCAAAGTGTTCCCGAGGGGTTGCTGCTGCTCCATCACTTGTTCCAGCGCCGGAACTTGGCTGTGGAAGGTTTTACAACACTTTGGCTATGTCGCTCGAACATAAAGTGTCACCATCTGCATTGCAGAAGCCCACCCTTCATTGTTCCCGATCGATGTGTATTAGCATCGAGTGTAAATGCCCGGAAGGAGAACACATACGTCTTTGGGAAAGGGTGAAAACGTTATACCTTGTTGCTTCATTAAATGGACCCTCTTATATTCTTTACCTCCTATCTGTTAGGTAGAGGAAGTATGAGTTCTTTCCAAAAATTCCAGAAATACGTTATTTGTGAAAAAGAGAGAGAAGGAGAGAATAGCATAAGTAAAATTACATACATTGCATTTGTATAACCTTTTCTGTTTTACATAAGTATTTATACCTAAGCTGGTTCTCCACTTCACCTAATTTACATAAACTTTCATTATACATTTCCTCGTATACACACTACGTTTGTAGATTGGCGGACCGCCCCGCGGCGGCATCGGACCGAGCGAGGGTCGGCACGCTCTCCGCCAGAGTTACGCGTAAACAACCGGCAAGTTATGAGTACGGAACACTACCTAACAATACCTCGTATTTTAAGCAGAGGGTTTTTGGCACTGTTGATTGAAAATGTAATGATACACAGACATCATACACAAATATGTAGTGTTATTGACGTTACCTGAGGAGCAGAATATGCTTTTGTTGAATTTTACACCATATTAAGAATATAAGTAATTTAATTAATAATAAAGAAAGTAATGTAATTAGTCGTACATCCGACTTTTTGCTATCGATTTTCTTTTCTGTGAACTTTAATTGCCAGCATTTAATGGAAATGCTTGCGTTTATGGTTATATACAAATATGAAACAGGATTCGTTGGAAGCTTTTAAAAGCCCTCGGTTTTTGTTTAGTGAGACCACTCCCATGAAATATGCTTCACAGGAAGAAAGGAAATTTAATTCATGAATGGTTTTATTCATCTAGATATAAAATAAATCCGCTGGAAATAAAATATACATTAATACGAATTAACACTGCAATGAATTCCTAAAGGACGTAAAATAAAAAATAAAAATCAAAATTATAGAGTATTCAAAACCCTACTCATTCTTCTACTCACTTTCTTACAAAAAGTTAATTCTCTTATCTACTTCTTGTTAATCCACATTAACTTCAATTACACAATTCACTACACGATATAATAAGAATACAGCAGGTCAAAGAGGAAGTGGGATTTAAAAAAAATGGATTTATATTATGGTTTTCAAATCCTTGCTTTTGTCACTTTGTCGCTGTCAGTACTGCACTCCATTCAAGATGCCCTTGGTGGGTAGGGATGGAGGACGTAGCGGCTGGGCGGTAGGCTTTGGCCTGGAAAGGGCTGTTACGTCAAGGGTTTACTTAGTTATTTTCTCTATCTCTTACGATTTATAGTAAATAGGAATCATTCAGACTAAGGATCACTTCACAGGATATGCCCAGAAAATTCCAGAGAATTGTTTTATCTATATACAAATGCTTCCCATAGTACGTTATGGAAAAAGAGAATATAAATAAAATGTTTCCATCTAAGGATAGCTTGGGCAAGGATTTCTTTTGGAAACCTTACGGTCGCATTCTTTAAAGACAGTGAACGTAAAATAATCCCCTTTGTTTTTATTTTGAGGTTATGCTGTTTACTGAGACAGACACACATTCTAACACCGATACTTGCGCATACATAAACTCACAGTCAACCTGACCTTTTTCTAAGGAAGCTCCCTGTTTTGATTTTAAATATTATGGAAACCTATATATCCGTGCAATGTCAGTTAGCAATTATTTCCCTTACTTATTGTAGCTACAGTCAAGTATATGGAATACTGCAGTGGTTTATGTTGGTAAGGTAATGATAAACCTGCTCTAGCCCTCCTTAGTTGGTCTTAGCATCCATTTAATGTTTGTCCTATTCACTCTTTATCTTCAGTTCTGAAACCAAAATGTATTCGTAGGTTAATGTTTGAATTCCAGACATTTTGGATAAAGGCAATATGAAATGGACTCAACCAATGGAAAGGACATCACCCAGCCAAGTTGGAATGTTTCACAACTCCTCCCTTTCGCCGCTTACCTAGGCCTGAAATTTGTTCGTAAACTAATACGTATCTGTCAGACTTAAATTCAAGTGAGATAGACTCACATAAGGCAGGTGTGGAGCACAGATAATGAGTTCCTACCCAAATTTAAATAAAGGAAATCACCATAGAAGGTTGAAAGCTTCCGAATGTTTCCATGTGTTCGACTGTATAACTTTTCTTAACATTTAATAATGTAAATCATTATGAAAATGTCCAATAGAATCCAATAAATACAAATTCAAAGCATTATCATTTCAGTCTCTATAGATAGTGACTTGTGTGTCTTAAAATTAACTTTCTTTATAATTTTTATAATCTTATTTTGTAAGAGAGAATTTTCATTTTATTTATTAGAGACACTCCATTATACAAGACCATATCTCATAATGGATTTAAACAACACAAGCAAACACTTTTCATATAAATTATTGATAAAGAATTACTCATGTTCATCATTAAATAATGGACCTTCAACAGCTTTGGTCAATACACTTAAAGCAACAGATGCTAGTTATCTAGAAATTTCAGTTGGGCAATTTCAGTGTAGCATCAGACCGATAGCTTTAGTTTTCCACACACTATGTTAAAGGAAAGAGGACTGGTTTTTCCTCTGTATGTTTTGAATCATTTTAGCTGTCAGTGGCAGCATGGCACTCTGAATCTGTCACCCAAACGTTCTATACTGCACGAGTGTTTCATATTTCTTTCCATCAGTGGCCAAGAGAAAACGCTGAAGTGAGAGTGGATTAGCGTGGCTGAATATGAAAATCTTCCAACGTAAACGGTGCATCCTTATCGCTAAGAAGCTGGTGGCATGATAGAGATTCCCAGAAGGAACTCGCGCGATGTAGAAGGATGAAATAAGGCAGAACGGGTGACGCCTGTCAGGGAAACTGAAGAGAGAGAGATACAATATAGCGAGGACAAAGGAGAATATATGTGCTGGAAAAAGGAACTATCGTAGCGGAGGGCAATGATGGAATATCCGAGTTCTTTTCGTGAAGGATGAAGCTTTGTGGTCCTGAATACGTGGAAGAATGTTTCCGGTGTTCAAAGATAAAGGAAGTGAATCTCTGTTTGGGATGCGAGGGGGTAAGATTTTCTTTTCTATTGCGGAAAGCAAGAGGGAAATTAAGCTAACTCTGTCCTGGAAGTTTTAGGTCACACAAATTCAAACATTCATTTTTTGTCTCTAATCGTTAGCTGTATCCTGAAGTTATGATCATATCGATCATGCTAACAATAATAATTATAACAATGATGATCAACATTTGGATTTGAAAGGAAAAAAGGAGTTATTTTACTTAAATTATTCCACAGGTGATACTTCAAATTCAAATATTCGTTGTCCGATGTTTGTTGCTTTCGCACTTCTAAAGTAACGACGCGGTCTTTACCGGAAGTCTAAAACTTCGCTTTTTTATGTATTAGTTTCGTAGCACGGGCCAAGCTGGAACAATATCTCATGTTACTTTCTCTACGCATTCTTCAACAAACCACTCATAAAAAGATTACTCTTCTATCTAATTTATGTTAAACCAAATAAACATTTGTGGAAATGATTTAATTACATATTCCCTTTTAGCTTAAGTGACAATTTTTTAAGAGCTGGCTGTATGTAATGTCATTTGAAATTATTTTCTCGTCGCATGACAGGGAGATTAAAATTAGTAAAAACTCCAATAACATCTTATTTTATAAAAGCATAAGTTCTGTAAAATTCAAACCAAAGACACAAATATTTGAAAACGGTTAACGCTACACAAAAATGTATTTGATATAAATTGTGTGCACAGCACTGACCCCGTCCCAACCTCAAGTTCTGCGCTGCGTTAATTCCTGGCGTCGTAGGAGACGATTACCACCTTCTCTCCGCTTCGGTCCAGATTTACTTCCCTTCGCAGAAGAGACGCGCTTCCTGGGTTTGATCCTGGACAGGAAGCTTAGTTGGTCGTCGCATATTGCACAGTTAAGAGCGAGATGTGACCGTTCCCTAAATATCATGCGAGTACTGAATGGCAAATCGTGGGGAGCGGATCGGACAATTTTGTTGCGAATATATCGCGCATTGGTCCGATCCAAGCTAGACTATGGGTGTATTGTTTATTTGTCAGCACGACCATCTGTGCTGAGAAGATTAGACGTGGTCCATAATAGGGGCATCCGCATTGCAACAGGAGCTTTTCCAACAAGCCCAGTGGTGAGCCTTTACGCCGAGTCTACAGAACCTCCTCTGCAATATCGGCGTAAGATTCTCTTGGCAAATTATGGTTGTGCACTTAGATGTATGCCTAAGCACCCAACGTTCGCTTCTTTTTTCACCACCACGCTAAGAGAACGATATAGGAATAGCACCCTTAGTCCTAAGCCTGCGGGGTTCCGTTTCCAAGACGTTCTAGTGAAGCTTGGAGTGGAACTGCCTGGGATGTTCGCCAAGGGCGAGAGGCTTTACCCCCCTTGGCTATCTGGCACACCCCATGTAGATCTTGGGATGACCGTACACCAGAAGTCCACGATGCCTATTTCAAGTATCCGCACGTGTTTCTTAGAATTTTTGTCAGGCTACACTGACCGTCGATATATTTGCACCGATGGATCAAAGAACACCAACGGTGTTGGATGTGCTTATGTTTATGGAACCGAACCATATACATTCGGTTTTCCAAATAGCACTTCCATTTTTACTGCAGAGCTTTATGCAATTTATCGAGCCGTCTTGTATGTTCGCCGTCGTAAATTAGGTGACTGCCTGATTTTGAGCGATTCCCATAGTGCACTGCAGAGCCTTTGTCAGTTGTACAATCCCACCCTATTGTACAGTGTATCCAGGATGCCCTCCATGTTTTACACGGTTCTGGCGTTGACGTGGTGTGTGCATGGATTCCTGGTCACGTAGGTTTGCCGGGGAATGAAATGGCAGATTTGGCAGCAAAGACGGCAACTACAGAACCTAATATTACCATCTCACGTGTTACTTCGGAAGACTTCAGGCTTGAAGTGCGGAGAGCGGTGCTGGCGTCCTGGCACGACGAGTGGTCAACTCTCCGCGGTAATAAGCTTAGAGAAGTGAAAGAACTTCCGATAAACTGGGCAACTTCCTGTCGCACATCTCGTCGCGAGGAGGTAAGTTTGGCTCGATTAAGAATAGGGCACTGCAATTTTTCGCATGGTTACCCATTTAAAAGGGACCCTGCGCCTCTATGTCCGCTGTGTGACAACGGTTTGTCGGTTCGCCACGTGCTGCTAGAGTGTTGCTCTCTAGCGCACCTTCGGGATTCTCTGCAGCTGCCTGCCAGACTTGCAGAGGTCCTAGCGGACGACAAAACAGCGGTTGATAGGGTTTTTAAGTTTTTAGCGGATTGTAATATCAATTTGAGGATTTAAAATTTTAGATATTTGTTTATGCCTTTTGACCTATTTATTACATTGTTTTATATCCGGCTTTTGCCGTTGTTTTTACGTTTATGTGTATTTTTTCTTTGATACTAGTATTTCATTTTTGATTCAACTTGCCATGAATTTTAGAAGGGCGCTAATGACTTAGAAGTTGAGCGCCCTTAAACCCATAAATCATCATCATCATCATCACTGGATATGCAGTGGCCGGGCGGTAAACCATGTCCACGCAGGGCTATTTGTTCTTTAACAAGATCTTCACCTTCTGGAAGTATCTCTTACGGTTTACCAGTTATACAAAATTTGTAGAGAATGAAATGGACTTTAGATCTCAGAAAAGCATATATTATACTGTATAAACTATATATAATTATTATATATACTTTACTGGTATAATTATTATGTATAATGTTTGTCTAGATGATATCGGAATTGATTTTTGTCGGCCAATGAGGTGGAAAGAGGTCTTTCTGGGCCGGATTGATTGTGGAGGATACTACATAAGCTAGCAGATCCGGCTCATTTGCCTCCGAGCCTCTGGAGTGTGTAAACGCGCCTGAAGTGAAAGTGTGTTTAGCGTTCACGTCAAGTCAAGATGCAACGAACCATCGAAAAGCTTTGTGCCATCAAATTTTGCGTTAAACTGAACAGATGTACTGCGGAGACTTGGGAAGCTTACAAGGACGAATCCATGACCAAATCACGTGCTTTAGAGTGACATGAAAGTTCAAACAGCCGGGAAGACATAGATGAACAACGTGGTGGAACTGCGCCTTCGACACAAACATTGAAAATCAGGGTCTAAGAAGATCACCGATACCTGCATCCTCTATCACAGCAATGCTCCTTTCACATGTAATTTTAAGCATATATTGGCCAAATACAAAGTAACCACATTGGCCTAAATTCCCCACAGAATATACTTGGCTTCCCTACGAACTGTTTATGTTCCCTCTGTTTAAAAGATATACGAAAAGACATCATTTCAAGGTGATTGAGGTATTGGTAGTGACTTCAAGAAGCGCCATGTAGTTGCAAACTTCCAACAGGCTTCCGTAAACTCCGCGCTTGCGTTACTATACTGATACATAATGAATATTTGAAGAATTTTAAGTCACTAAACATGTATTTTCCTAATCTGCTTATGACGTCAGTGCCGATAGTTATTGAACAAACATTGTATCCTTCATTTTGTATTAACAGATTAAATTAGATTGGATTTCGCTCAGCCAGTTCAAAAGTAGCCATGGAGGCCCATGAACATTGAACATGTCAATAGAAATGTACAACGTATAGCATGAAAACACATATTACAGGATGATTCAGAGTAACACCGAATAATTTTCAGACGTGATAAGGGGTTCTATTTGAGTATTGTCCTCGTATGTTTGTAAATGTCTTCTTGTCGAGCTAGAGGACATCAAAGTTTTGCAAACGCCCCATCGGGTTACATGAAATTCTACCACACAGATCCTTGTTCCCTCTTCGACAATTTTTTTTTTTCGTTTTCTTTTCCGAATGTCGCTTGTGCTCTGTTGTGTGTTTTTAACACTGTTTAAATCACCATTAACCTTAAATGTGTTACTTAAATCGTAAGGGATTTAATAATCGAAAAGGCCCGAGCCATACCCAAAGAAACATTTACCTCATCGCAGCACCTTTACTGCTGTACATCAACGACGTTTTCATTTTAAAGATGTAACTAGTGATTCAGTTTCCGCTAATCCCCTTGTATTTACAATAAAATGTACTATAATAACACTGTATGAATAAAATGAGTTTATTTAGATAAACATAAAATGAAGCTTGTATAGAAAAGGCTTGTACAAGCTATTTGCAAATGAATGATAGTAGATGGAGAAAGTAATGTAACACATCAAACATTGTTCCGTTACACTGTACCTACACATTTAATTCTATGTTCAAGCAAAACGTTTATGTTGGTTGGACTCCAAATTTGTTGTATCGTTTTAGTAACAGCGGTTTCAAATAATTTGAGCCAAAGTTTGCGAGGAGAAGTTTAAGCATTCTCTGTTTCATCCTTCAGAGCCCTCTGGGATATGGAAGTGAGACTAATTGAAAAGTCCTGTAGTGCAGGCAGCGTTTGTTGTCATCCAGGATTTCCCCAAGGCTTCGCTTGCTCCAACCACGTGACTTCTTGAAAAGAAAGCAAGAGAAGAGTTGCTTTACGTTCCGGGATCAGGAAAGAAAAATAAAGGCATCATCATCTGCTATAGAAATTGCTTGCACGTTACAGTTAGCCAAAATGTTACCATGTTGTGAATCAAATTGAGCGTTTCTGAGAGTACGGTGTTTCAATGCATTCGCTTCTATGCTAACATGACTAATGGAGAGTTCTTACACCAAAATGAATATTGTTGCTCATTGTTTCCTCATTTTGCGTTCTCTTTTAAATACATTTTCACAGACTTCATCAGCAAAACTTAATTAAGTGGTTCTATTTTACCTTCAGTTAAAAATATATCAAAATTAATTTTAGGAAATTATTTATTCATGCAAAAATAGGTTAAAGTTCTTTTTCACTTCAAGGATCAGGCTTGTAGCCTGTTCCGACTTCACAATTAGCCATCTTTTTCTTGGTCTTCCTATATATATCCTTGCTTTTAAGTCTATTATTTATCTAACTATTCTTTCTCTTCCCGTTCTTCCCACGTGCCCCCTCCACCTCGCTTTCACTTCCTCTACGCTTTCCTTCATACGTACTATATACATATGTTTAATATATACGTTTCCCTATTTCCGAGGCCCAAATGACCTATCTGTCATCGCCAGGCCCTTAAACGCCACTCATTCATTCACTCGCTCACTCAGTCACTCAGTCTCTCAGTCAGTCACTCACTCACTCACTCGCTCACTCACTCACTCACTCACTCACTCACTCACTCACTCACTCAGTGTTTGTTTCTTGGATTAAGATTGTGCACTTAAGATAAATGCAATACTAGTTTATATTGTTGATGTTGCCGCAAATACTTAAAATGGGTGGGAGGCAGTAATCTAGCGCTTTAACGAAGCACCGCAGCAAGAAACTTTCCGTAAGAAAAAGTGTTTAAAATAATGTTATCCATCAGCTCCCGAAGTTTGTCGGTCTAAATTTGGGACAACCTATATATTTAGGCATCAATCATGTAAATATCTGTATCGTAAGTGCAGGATGCACCCTTCATAGGCCTTATATTTAGTTTGTATTGGTCACCTCCAAATTATTTTAAAACTTTTTTCACTTCTACTTATAACTGCCGTTTGGATTATTTCGAACAATTTAATTAAGGGTTCTAATAATTTACATCAAGAATACTGTTGAGACATATTATTATGTTGTCCAAATGTTTGATGAAGCTTATTGTGACATTGAAAATGTGTCTGGAGCTGTTTTGTTCTTCAATGGCTACATTTTACACGCATTGTTTGAAGTGCGTTGCACACAACAAAACTGTAGCACACATTTGCGCAAAATGCTTTAAGACAAAAGTATAACTAAACTAAAACCCAGCGCAACAGCCCTTACCGGGCCAATCCCTACCGCACGGCCGCTGCGTCCCCCATCTCTGTCTACTACAGACGTCATAAGTACAGGGTGGGACATGGTCAGTGCTCTGGTCCTTCGGGGGCGCTAAGCGGTCGTCACCACCAAGAGCCGCTACATCTTATTCAAGTAGCTGAGTGCATCCAGGACTCCCAGGGCTCTCAGGGGGAGAAAATCCCCACACCGACTCGATCTCCCGCTTGGTAAGCAGCAGCTCTCCACCGCCTTAAGCAGAAGGCAAAAGCATAGTCTTTGAATAACTGAGAATTTAGATTCTTACAGCAAATAAATAGTTAGGCCACTGTCAAATAATTATAGGACTATCCTGTAAGAAATGCGCTACATTTGTTGCATTAAAAGAAGAGCCCATAGCAAGTACGTCGCTGTTTGGTATTCTGCAACACGTTTGTTATCTGATGTTTATTTCCTCGCGGTTTGTTAGCCAACTAATCGAAAATTCATGCACCCTGCGATAGTGTTTTGTTCTTTGTCACTGGCGCTAGAGTACTACTAAGCATGGTTTTATTACTTTTGCGTGCAATGCTGTGGAAACATCGCTGGAAAAATATAAAAAAATGCGAAACCTTTACTTCCTCTACCACATACAGTAAGTAGAGGAAATGTTGAATTCCATTCCAGAAGTTTCGTATGATTATTTTACCGTAAATATATGTTCTATGACGTCAAAAGCCCCAAAAAAAGCAGTTTACATTTAAAAAATAATCCCTGTGTGTACCGAGGTTTTTCTTTGAAAAATATAACTCAAAAACGAAAAATTGGTTAATTACTAATACTGGTATTTCAAATTCACTATGTTTTAAGGATATGACACGAAGATCTTGAACAAAATCCTCCAGCCAAAACTACTCTTTAAGTGACATAATCTTCGCAAATTTTCGCTGTTTCGCAATTGTGATTAAAATACCATATTTATAAGTCATTTTATGACCAATGAAATGTGTATCTTGACTTTTTCTATAAACAGCCTCTAAAACGCTTCTTCATTCTGAATGTCTTTTGCATAACTGGGAACCGTAAGAGATAGACAAAATTAAATTAAGAATTTCGTTAATGCGGCTGATATCTAAAGGCACATCCCATTGTTAAGAAGTATGCGTCTATGATGGAGGTATTTCTTTTGGACATTTCTATAAATTTGTTTTGATTCTGTTTCTTGTCTCATATGTTTGGTATGTTTATTCACATTTGTGTTTTATTAGTAGCCATTTTATAAGTGCGGTGATGACCATCATCATCATCATCATCATCATCATCATCATCATCATCATCATCATCATCATCATCGAGGTATTTCAGCCGTGTACGTTCCGAAGAACTTAAACTTCTGAATTATTAAACCCATTAGCCACCAAGTTCTCAAAGTTTTATTTGCAGCTTTACTGAGCTCCAACATCGTTAATTTCAAGCTATATTAATTATCTCCTTTAAATTGCTTACATAAATCCTTTTCTATTTTATTCCAGGTCCACGTTTTAATTTACTGTGGATATATGTGAGATTAGCGAAGACAGTGTTTCGTTATTAACCATTAAAAATCCTGTTTAAAGTATAATAACAAGAGTAATGGTCAAACCCTTTCATTATTGCCACATTTAACTGTTATTGCACGCCACATTATTCATCGTTACGATATCGAAATACAGGATGAAAATTGCGATTCATATCTGAACAGCTTTACTTTTTAACGAAGCACCATCGTGCAATAAGCTGTTGAAAAATTAAGTGGAAAATGTTTGAGATAAAAAAAACCACAAACATCCGTGACGTTTGAATAATTGCAGTCCATAATACAATTTTCAGGTTTGGATTACAACTGGCTTTACAGATATTTTCTGTGTACATTTTGTTGTTGACTTTTTACTCCCATTGAATGTCAAACGTTGATAAATATTATTCTGACAATCATTCATAGGAAATTCACCGTATTCGTTTGCTCAAGACGATATTTTAATAAAAAGCCAAGACATTCCTAGTAAGTTCTTTTGGGATCAAGTTTTCTGAGGTCAAAGTTTCCTGTTTGCTACCATGTCAGGAACAGATGTGGAGGACTTACTGTTGATAATAATCCTTAGGGTGTGTCCCTTATATGGAGTATACCCTTATCACCCGGCCACTGTTTGCTGCAGCCGCAGCAAGGACCACGAAGGAGTGCAGAGTGGGGGGGGGGGTGGCGGGGGTAAGCGCGCCGACTACCCCGACCGTAAGGTAACTACTTGATCTTTTAGGGATGCTACCTATCAGCATAGCTACTCAGTTGGCATCACGAGGCTGAGTGCACCCCGTATCAGACCTCCCACCAAGGAATAGTCCCCACGCCGGTACCGGGGGTTGAATCCGGATTCCAAGGGCAGGCGCGCAACCACTGTGCTCCGGACTTATTGTTAAAAATATGTTTACCTAATTTTTTTCTAATGGTGGTGATGATTGGAAGCCAATTCTTCCCTACTGATCTTGTAGAATTCTATCACAAACATATATTTATACCTTACAAAGCACAGTTGGTCTGGGTGGCTCAGTTCGTTAGACACTGGTCTAGTGATCCCAAGGTCGCGGGTTCAAATCCGGCCCAGACCGATGGTTTTCAAGTGTGCTTAAAAACGACAACTCTATGTCAGTAGATTTACTGGCGTGTAAAAGAACTTCTGCGGGATGAAATTCCGGCACACCGGCGACGCTGATGTGATCATGCCAATTGACAGCGTCGTTAAACAACAAAATATTTTTTTTTCTTACAAAGCTCAAAGGTAGCACAAACTAAAAAGCACGTCTTTTCTGACGTCATTGTCCCTCCACCCCACCTCCTTCGTTTTGTGCACAACGCATTTCTTTTTTATTCACGCAGGTAACTATCCCATAAAGAGGTTTATTTCGAGACCCATGAAGGTCTCAAAGTTCGGCGAACAGAAGGTGGTGACAACTCCCCGCCTTCCCCTTTTTGGCATAAAATTGGGCAACACTGGCATAGGGAATCCCCAAGAACGTCAGCAAAGGTCAAGAAGCTTATTGATCTTAATTTGTTTTTTCGTTAATGTTTGTGGTGGTGGTAGTAGTGATGGAATATTTGCAGTTTCAAACACTCAAACTACCTCAGTTCTAGTGTTTTGTTTTCTTGTCTATCTTTTCTAATTTCAAAGCTATTTTCAGATAAAAGATTGTTTTATTTACCATTTTGAACCACTTTATGGAATATTAATTTTAGATGTATATGGTGTGTGGGAAACAAAATTAAATAGATATTTACCTATATTAATTTGACTGGGATAGTAAAACAGATATTGTAAAATTCTACTCGAATTAGAGAAAGAAAGTTAAGTTTGTGAGTAATTTAAAGAACGAACTGATTTAGAACTCTGATTTCAAATTATTGTAATATTAGCAGTATATGTTTATTCATAGATGGCATTTTATATGAGTGAAGACAACATCTTAGTTCAAACTTGATATATGAGTTAATTACTAAACTTCCAACAAATTAAAAATATCTTTGACGCACAAAATACATTTTATAATCGGCATAATATTTGAGCAGCTTGCTACTATGCTGCATATTAATTTGATTCACGTGTATATTTTAAAAATATAGTACATATTATTCATTATTAAAATTAGGAAATGGACGATTTTCAAAAGAAATTGTTAATAATGGTCATAGACATGGGTGCAGTTTGTCCCCACTACTCTTTGATACTCATATGGACGATATTCTCAGAGAAGTAAAAGGAAAAGTACCAAAAGGCATAAAACTAAAGAACAACTGCAATATAAATGTGCTGCTCTTTACAACTGGTGTAATAATTGCACAAACGAATGAGGATGATTTAAAAAACAGTGATATATAATAATATTATAATATAATAATAATAATAATAATAATAATAATAATAATAATAATAATAATAATAATAATAATAATAATAATAATAATAATAATAATAATAATAATATATTATTATTATTATTATTATTATTATTATTATTACTATTATTATTATTATTATTATTACTATTATTATTATTATTATTATTATTATTATTATTATTATTATTATTATTATTATTATTATTATTATTATTATTATTATTATTATTATTATTATTATTATTATTATTATTATTATTATTATTATTTTATCTTCATATTTTATTTAAAAATACGATAGTTTTGAATACTACGTGCCACTAAATCACTATTGAAACTTGGCAGCACTGCAACACTGCACATGACATGGAATCGATAGCTTATGCGTACGATTGCACTCTAGCGAAACTCGGTTCGGTTGTTTTGGTGCATACAAAGATGACGTAGTAAATGGTTGGATTACCGATAGTACTGGTAAAGTTGCTAGGGAAAAGGACCTAGTGTGTAGAACACATTAAGAAATTGAAAGACAAATTCAAACATAATGATCACCAAACACTGAGATAATGAGTTTGGTTAATGTGATCAGCATAGAAAATGTACCTTCGTTTCAAAATAAAGTTACTCGTGATCAATATCAGTGTCTTAGATCGGAACTGAGGAGTTTCCAATGTTTTTAAAGACACTGGTGTTCCAAGGTTAAACGGCCCTTTATACACCTTCTCTCAATTTAAGGAAGGTTGAAAGTTTAATCTTCCGGTTCCTAGAGGAATCTGGTAGAATACGATCAAATGACGTAACGCTCGATAGGTGTGCATCGCCCCTAACATACGATTAATGGGGTAGGTTCTTAAGTGAAGGAAAACTACTATACTCTACACTTTGTTATAGTGGTCTACGGTAGCCTACGGTAGTTGTACAGCTCTACTCATGCCACAACGCTGGATTGATTCACGCCTTATGTGGTCGTAGCTGTTATAGGAATTGAGTTTGTGTGGTGGTTATATTTCTTCAGAATATTTAATTAGAGTTAATATCGTTTAGTATTTATAAGTTTTATAAAAGCAACCTACTGATTTACACAGAGGACATTTTAAAATTAAACCTTAGTAGCCATAGAAAATAAATTTAAAATATTTCTGCGGATTTGCAACTGTACTCAACTTGGGAATTCAGAGCGCTCAATTCAGTAGTGATGCTGGTATATGTGAGGGCCTCCTCTTCGCGTATATCCTAATCCTAGTTGCAGGGTAGGCTTTTGTTTGACTATACTCGTTTTACCCTCAGAATTCTATTTTTGTTTGTTCGTCAAATTTGGCCACATAGATGTTTCGTATTGCCTTTATAAAACAAGCGTGACGCCGACCGCGACACACAACAAAGGACGGTCGGGCTAAGCTACCTCACATCGCATACCAGCGCGGTATCAAAGTACTCAAGGTCAAGCTGCCCCACAAAACTCACGCGAGGAAACTCGTGACAAACCATCAGAGCGCCAAAACCAAATGCGGTTCTCGAGAAGAGTGCGGCTGCCGGTGTATTTGTAGAGATTCCAGAAAAATGAAGTTAAAGAAAGGTCCGTGTTACGTCATCCTCGCTGTATAAGGAGGCGAGGCCAGGAGTAGTAAGTTTTCAGTATTGAAGTAGTTACAAACATGAGTCGTCAGATGACTCAGCTTTTTGTTTTGGTGTGCGTGTGCGTGTGCGTGTGTGCGCTAGCTGCGTGTGTACGGTCGCGCCAAAAGGAAGATAATGCAGCAGTTAATGAGTGTTGAGTGATTGTATGGTCAGAGTCAGTTTGAGACACAGAGAAAGTGAAGAAAGCCAGAAATGAGCGACTCAAGGTTACGAAAAGAAAATTAGTTATACCAGGAAGAACCGAATACTGTGCAGAACAGAACCGTGTGTTTGTGCACTCAGTTAGAAGAAAATAAAGTTACAGAAAAAGTAAGCAAACTGGACTTTCGTCGTTTTGTCACCCTGGTTTCAGGAGTGGTATTTGTGGAATTGTCGCTTTGTCACACCTTTATTCAGTTGATTGACACTTAGGTCTGTCAACATGAAACAAAGTTTTTGAATAGAATCATTTATATGGTTTCCAAGAAGCTTTGTTCATGGAGAGATTGTATTTCTATGTCAACATGGTGTGTTAAAACTTTTTATATGGGTATATTTATTTGTATGCATAATAATTATGTATAAGAAATTAAGGACTGCGTGCACATTATACTTTGTATTACATTCTCTTTAATATAACAATGTATAAACAAAATTATACGTTTCTACCCACGCTCTCTTCGTATAAAACATACCTTCAGCTGTATACTATATCTCATTTCATGTTCCTTTGATAACTACAGTAACTACTTTAAGTGACTGCTGCATCCCCAGGGGTTGTAATTTACTGCATAGGAAACACCAATAACCGCTAAACAGCACAAAACACCATACTCATAGAGTTTAATGAATCTCATACAGATTTTCTCTTTGCTGCATACATTATCAGCTAGCTGCTGTGATAATTAGTGGTAAATGTTAGATTAGTACATAAACGTTAAGTCACAAAGCAATTTATCGCTGCTCCATAGATAAGCAACAGGTATGTTGTCTGATTACTGAGGCTTTAAACGCTATGCAGTTTGTTGCTTTCTGGTAGAAGTACTTTGCAAACTGCTTGGATGGCCATTGTGGAGTTTCAAAATAACGATAAGCACGCAAACATTTTGACATGTTTACCAATAAAATAAGATTTGTAGCTTTCCTGGCGACGAACATATTCAAGATGCTCTCGGGCTTCGAGCCAGGTGTAGTGATGAAAAGACATCAACGTTTCGGGAGTGTACATCTCTCCCATCTTCAGGGACCAGTACTGTCAGCCAGTACGTACCGAGTAGAAAACACCCGGTCTAGTGTGGAGGTGGTTCACCGCTCCGTTGGAATCTGTGTTTTCTAAGTCGGTCGATTTCCAATTTTAAGGCTGGTTTCCAAGATGGACTAAACTGCAATCCAGCGTCCCGGTTCAGTGTACTCTTCTCGGAGGAGATGGCCAGAGCCTCCTTAACCCTCCGTTCCCATAAACCGCTACATTTTGCCACAATGGTCGTTTCTTTGAAGTTGGCTCTGTGGTCTTTTTCAAAGCAGTGCTCCGCCAGCCCTGACTTTTCAGGCTGCATTAATCGTATGGACCGTTCGTGCTCCTTGACTCTGGTGCAAATGGTCCTGCCGGTTTGCCCTATGTACGGCGTCCCGCATTCACAGGGGATACGGTATACCCCTGGTACATTAAGGAGCAGTACTGGTCCCTTCACTCTTGCTAGTCATTCATCCTGAAGATGGGAGAGATGTATACTCCCGAAACGTTGATGTCTTTTCATCACTACACCTGGCTCGAAGCCCGAGAGCATCTTGAATATGTTTACCAATGTTATAAAACAGAAAATTTGTGTGTTATGGTATGGTACAGCGTGTTGTCTTCACTGAACTCAGTGTCTTTTCATCAACGTGAATTAGTTCCATTGCCACTTTACTCTACTTTGCTCACGTCGGAATGTGATACAAACAAGGCTTAGGACTAAGGGTGCTATTCCTATATCGTTCTCTTAGCGTGGTGGTGAAAAAAGAAGCGAACGTTGGATGCTTAGGCATACATCTAAGTGCACAACCATAATTTGCCAAGAGAATCTCACGCCGATATTGCAGACGAGGTTCTGCGGACTCGGCGTAAAGGCTCACCATTGGGCTTGTTGGAAAAGCTCCTATTGCAATGTGGATGCCCCTATTGTGGGCCACGTCTAATCTTCGCAGCACAGATGGTCGTGCTGACGGATACACAATACACCCATGGTCTAGTTTAGATCGGACTAGTGCGCGATACATTCGCAACAAAATTGTCCGATCCGCTCCCCACGATTTGCCATTTCGTACTTGCATGATATTTAGGGAACGGTCACATCGTGCTCTTAGCTGTGCAATATGCAACGACCAACTAAGCTTTCTATCCAAGATCAACCCCAAGAAACGCGTCTCATTTGCGAAGGGAAGTGTATCTGGACCGAAACGGAGCGAAGGTGGTAATCGTCTCCTACGGCGCCAGAAGTTAACGCAGATTGACTTCTCATTTCAGAAGCGGAAGTCTTTTTTGAGCTCCATTCTCTAAGGTTGTCCAAACATTACTGCAGGTGCTGTTTAAGAACGCCGTGCGCTAAGAAATACAATAGACGGCGAACTCGTCCACGAATAGGCATGACGAAACTCCAGGTGGATCACATTTCCAGATGGAGTTAATTGCTATAGCGAAAAGAGTGACACTTAGTACCGAACCCTCAGGTACTCCCTCCTCCTCAATAAAAGAATTAGAAATAGCCGAGCCGACCCTTACTCGGAAAAAGTGGCCTTTTATAAACTCCTGAATGAACAGCGGTAGGCGGCCACGCATGTTCCAGGTATATAGGGAACGTAGAATACCTGCTCACCAGCTCGTATCATAAGCCTTCTCGAGATCAAAAAATGTGCCAGCGGTTTGTCAGTTCTGCATAACTCCGTTCATTATCTGTGTCGATGTCGACACAAGATGGTCTACAGTTGAACGGCGTCGTCGAAAACAACACTAGATGTCAGTAAGCAGGTTACGACTTTCTAGCCACCATACCAATCGTCCATTGGTTATGCGTTCCATCAGCTTGCAAACGCAACTGGTGAAGGAAATAGTACGGTAGCTGGAAGGAAGGTGACGGTCCTTTCCTGTCTTCAAAATGGGAATAATTGTGGCCTCCCACCAATTTTCGGGAACTATACTTACTTCAGATGAGAGCTGTTGTAGTATTTCTACATGAATACCGTCTGGTCCTGGTGCTGATATTGGTGAAGATTTAAGAGCATGTTCTAACTCCGCCATGGTGAAAAGGCGATTGTATTCTTGTATGTTTCTTGAACGAAACGCGTAGTTTTCCAAGCTAGACATTTCACTTGAGCGAAAGCACTGCCAAACGTATTGGCCACTTCAAATGAATCAACAGTAGCTCCTGTGGATGTTTTCAGTCCCGCAATTGGTATAAGGGTCGATGGACTTGCAACACGCCTTAACCTATCCCACACAACCATTGAAGGTGTAAAGTTAAGTTAAATGAAGCTACAAATTTGCTCCATAATGACCTTTTGCTATCCTTAATTATAACGTCTGGACCGGACAGGCATTGTCTTGTATTGGATTAAGTTATCCAACGTAGGGTGACGTTGGAAAACCCCAAGAGCGCGCCTTCGAGCACGAATGGCATTGCGACATTCTTTCGTCCACCGGGGGATGCGAAATCGGCAGGGTGTGAAGTCGACAGCGGAATAGATAGTTCAGCGTCTCCGTGAGACCGTTTTGTATTGTATTGGCAAGACCCCTCTGTATTAAAAATGGATTCACCGTAGTAAATTTCCGTCCTCCCTCTTTTCTATTAATTACCAAGTAACGAGGGCCACTCGACTCAGCTACTTCCTTTGCATTACCTTCGCATGTTTTTAAATGGATTTTTGTGCCATGACGCATTAATCGTCTACCATTGTAAAAGTCTCCGATTGCATGCTCATTTCCTGGGTGCTACCCTGGCTTAGGTGGGAGTCCTGGCCTGGACCTTGCTTATCCTAGGGTCTCACCTCCCACTGTATAGGCAGAGGAACCCAATTAACTTCAGGAGTGCATCAGCTCATGCAATCCTCGGGACTGACCTTTATCAGCGGATACGAACACAGATCCTACATGATAACCAGGGGCTGGGACTTACGCGGTTACCCATTCACCCCTTGCGTCTCCCCATCCACCTACATCCCGCGCGAAGGTTATCCATCAGCCTGTGCTCAGGGAGTTATCAGGATGGAGGTAGTTTTTGAGGTCAAACACAAAAGTGGACCAAAATTGATTGGGCGTTTAGCATATGTTCTCCGACCCCTTAGAGTATGGCTCGGGACCCCGGGTGCGCCAAACCTGTACCTACCGAAGTAGGCCCCTGGGGGAACATAGTAAGTTTTCATTTGTCCACTTCGACAATTCATTTTTTCATAATGTTCAATAAAATTTGGAAAAGCAGTTTTGATTTATTATTGCTTTTTACGGGTTTTTCAAGGCTAACCACGAACTGTAACTTACTTACCAGATCTCGAATGCTTGGGAAAACTTGGTCCTGTGGGCCTGGTATTCCCAAAATGCATTCTCATTATCATCACTTACTTTTCCCTTACTTTTCTTCTTACGCTTAAGAAAAATGCTGAACTTCAATTATCCAGCTTTGCGTTATTCCAACATTTCGTTTTGGAGTTTTGCTTTTCGCTGACATCATAGAGAGGCACAGAGCTTTTGTATAATTGCTTCTTTTTTACCGGGAACCTAAAAATATATTCTTCGGTGAAATGTCGGTATCTAATTTTTAAGTGCAATATAGTAATATTTCGGAAAGTGGCTACTTCCAAAAGGCTCGATGGACATGAACTGTGTGCTTTAACGAACTATAAATTCATTGCGGAGTATAATAATGTCCATCTCTTAGGTTTACGAGTTATGTAAAAGTCATTCAGAGTGAAGAGCACTGGTAAAGTACAAGATGTACATTTCACATGTGCTATTTTGTTTGAGAAAATCAAATTTTCCAAACATATTTCCGTTTAAAGGGTAGTTTGAGATGTGGAGATTTTCTTGAAAATATTAATCTCACGTACGTGAGTTTCCCATTATCCTGGACGTTTGTAGGTTTCAAATAATATTGCAGTATTCTACTAGAGGTCAAAGTATTACTTTACCACGTTAAAAATTTCAGTTTCTCATCAACTAAAAATAAAAGTTATGACTAACAATTTCAAACTCCTTTAATATGCATCATTAATTATTCTCAGTGCAGAAATATTACGACAGAATAGTTTTCTCTTTTTTACCTTTGCATTATTTAACTGTTGTTTACAAGTAATATATTCTCTGGGCTAGAACTCCAAGCAATAAAAACAAGATGCGTTTTTCTCTCTTTAGTGGCAAAGTGGGTGGGGAATGTGTTTGTTTGGTTGAAGCAGTAATTTGCCTAGGAGACAAAGGGACAGAATAACAACCCTGCAATTGCACATCTAATCAAGATGTGTCTTGTCTGATAAAAGCCCTCTGTTTTTGGTACAAGAATAAACTCCGACAATAATAATTATTATTACTCCTGACTAGCTAGTTCACAGTTGTGAGATAATAATTGCATTAGTTCTCTGCGTGAAATTTCTTGTCACTTTACATTCGGTTTTAAGCACATTTAATGAGTAGTGTAACATGTGCAGTGCAATAAAACGTCTCATTATATACAGAAAAAATTACGCTAAATCTGCATATCAAAGTCACTTTAACATAAGCGATCCGGAAAGTCTGATATAGTAATTGCATTGCTATATGGTTCATAGCAGTACACATCAGAACAGATATATCAAATCTAAATTGAAAGCAAAGAATATCTGAATTGCTTTTATATGGACTCTGCAATTTTAAAACAATTGTTTGAAGTTTTGGTTTTGAATACCGACACCTAATTTTAAGGCGCTGTTTCCAAATCTGTTATCCGTTTTCTTCTATTAGTCTATTTAAAAAATGAAAACAAAAATTTCATAACTCATTTTACCGAAGGCGCAACAGCCCTTTACGGGCCAAGGCCTACCGCCCAGACGCTGCATCTCCCACCTCTGCCCACCGCAGGCGTCAAGCGGGGTGCAGTACTGGAAGGTGCTACGTGTTCAGCGTCCCGATTCCCACCCCCCTCCCCCGGTTGGTTATGCAGTCTATGCAATCAGGGATACTACTTTTCAATCAAGTAGCTCCTCAAATGGCCCCTCAGGGACCTAATCAGGCTGAGTGCACCTCGGAATAGGTCTCCCCACGCCGGTACCGGGAATCGAACTCATGTCTACCACTTGGTAAGCAGCAGTGCTAACACCGCGCTAAGGAGACTACCCATGTTAACACATTAGCGATATAAATGTATATTCCGTACAGGATAATTTGTCGTGCCGCAATATATATTACAATTATGTAATTTTAAACTTAGGTACGTACATTTTGTAAGAACCGCCGAAAATTGATATTATTTCGCAGGAAGAAATCCTTTTTTTTTTCCGCACTTCTTCCATAAGCAAGAGAAGTCGTGTTATCCATCATTATCATCTTCTTCTTCTTCTTCTTCTTCTTCTTCTTCTTCTTCTTCTTCTTCTTCTTCTTCTTCTCTTTATGTTAGGCGTAATTGGCTGTTTCATACATGAATCAATCTATCTTCCCATCTCTTTTTTGGTCGCTCCAGACTTATTCTTCCTTCCGGAATTTTGTCTCTCGCTATTTTGAATAATCATTAATCTCACATCCTGGATATATGTGCATTGCATTTCTTCTCCGTTCTTTCTACCCATTCAGTCTCCGGTTGGGTGTTACATATCTCTCTGATTTTTTCATTTCTTACTTTATCATACATTGTTTTTCCAACTATCTTCCTTAACCCTTTCATTGCCGTGTAGCACTGTGGAACTTTTTATCTCTTGACCATGCAAAGAAAGTGCAGTTTCAAAGGCATCACACAGCGACCAGTTGTTCAAGGATTTAACTATCCCTTATTCCACTTGCACCTACAAAAATTATCAATAAGATATTTGCTGCAAACTTTTATCTAGATTAACCTGAAGTATATAGCGGAATAATCATTTGGAAGAATAATTTGTACAAGAGTAGAAAAAGTAATTTGAGTGCAACACATCAGATTTTGGTGACACAAATGGGTGAAAATGTTTAAATCTTGCGCAAAGACTTCCTTGACTTCCTTTTTTTATTAAAAAATTATTTTCCTATGTTGGTGTAATTTGTTTATAGTTTACGCTGATTCCCAAACGTATATTTATTCTTTTAGCTCTTGTTCCACTGTTATAATGCTTTGCAAATTGTTTTGCATTTGTTGTACCCAAATGTTTTATTTTAGTGTTTTACCGAATGTTTCTTCCAGACGCTAAATATGTTAGTAAATTATATTCCTAATGTTTTCTACTATTTGAAATAAGGAGAGTATGTTCCATGCAGGACTTCACAACAACAAGCTATATGTTAGTTTAATTGCAAACTTGTTACTAACTTTTTATACATTGAGCTCAGTGAAGGTCTGCTTTTATATTTGTTGCAGGTTTCCCTGTTTCTTAACTATCCGAAAGCGCAATTTTGCTTACGTTATTGTTACATGCTGAAATTAATTATTTTCCTTCTTCTCTAATTCTTATTATGTCCTCCGTTTATCCCATTTTAATCTGTTTATCTCCTTCTATTATCCACCTTCCTGCCATGTTTTCTCCGTTCATCCTTTCCTTTCTAAATTTCGCCATTGTTCCTCACATTTATTTTTGTTTGAAAATAGAAGCATTGCATCATTCTTATAGGTTGTTTTGGGTATCCTCTTACTTTCAATATTTGCCACATTTTATATCGGTTTACTGTATCAAAAGGTTTTTCATAATCAATAAACACCATATGCAGTTTCCTTATTAAATTCCCTGCACTTTTTCATTGAGCTGTTTGTATAAATATTACTCCTAAGATAAAGGTTTGTATTTTGCCTTTAGCGTTTAGTGAGAATTTCAACAAAAAATTAAATGAACAGTGTTGTGCAAAGGGCACATTTGAATGTACCAATTTACCTTTGCAATGACACACGAAAGAAAAATTCTTTCCTGCCTTGGCTTAGCTAATGATAAAAGCATACACACAGAGTAAATGATGTAGCGACAGCGGAAATGGCTTCAACAGAAAGCAAATATACATTGCAATGAAACAATGGAAACAAAAATAAACTATGCAACGCCATCCCTTAGGGTTTGGTTTTGCCCGCACTGGAGAAACGAAAGTCTACTGCAATTTTAACTAAATGAAAAGCCCTCTCTAATTCGTGATTTTTCTCACTCGTTGGGGATTTGGCAATGCAAAAACCTATGTCACAAGCATACATAAAATGCTGTTAGTGCCTGTAAACTATGACAGCAAACAGCTGTAAATTTATATTCAAAGTTGCTGTGTTAGTTTATCTCAGAGATTTACCGACTGTAATGCAATGTAATTATACGGAAATGTAAACTAAGTGCATAGAAGTAAATTAATGTCTTGTTCTAGCTAAAAGAGAAAAACATGTTCTTGGTCTGAAAAGAAAACTATACATATAAATGCACGCGCGCGCACACACACACACACACACACACACACACACACACACACAAACACATATAACGCTTTTTAAAATAATACTCACCACAAACAGTTCTTGCAAAGAAAAACATTATTCTATATATACTTCCTGTTTCTCGAGATAAAAGCTTTCATTACAACTATAATGTGACAAAGTGACAATTTGACAAATCCCATTCCTGACCCCACGGCGAAAAAAGTGACAGTCCAGATACTCCTGCTGGCATTTACTTTTTCTTCTAAAACCAAACCACAAAACATACATCTCATTTTCCGATAGCACAAGCTAAATTCCCTCGTGCCTTACTACTCAAAGCTGTTATCTCTTCTTGCAACCTTGATACACACTTTGTCTTTCTATATTCTCTCTGTCTCATAAATAGCCGGCTTTGACGATATAGTCGCTCATCACTCACTATAACTGCTTCACTTTGAGACTTAGTGCTCTCGCCTTGAGGTTATGGTAGTACTGGTGGAAGTAAGTGGCCTTGGTTGTGACTGCAACCGCTATTGCAACTATGTGGTCGATGTAAGGCAAAATTAAAAACCGGACTGAAGTGCCATAACTGTAATAAGTCATGTCATTCAAGTTGTGCTAAATTGGTTAATAATGTGTTCATGAACGACAATAACATACCATGTGACAGATGGAAATTGACTTTCTGAAACAATTCGTGAAATGACAGATGCTAAAAATATGATAGATGTGCGTATAATTTCTTACATTCTTGAACAACAGGGCTGTAATTAAAGTGTTACGAGAGAAATTTGTAATTTTAGAAGAGGAGCTTTCATTTTTGAAAACATATATTCTTAATGGAGCTATATCTTTTGACAGTGTAATGGTGATAGTCATGGTAAGGATGTTGATATCAGCGATGATAATGAAATCAATAATGACAATGAAAATCGTGTGAATCGACTGGAACCATCTGAAAGTGATAGTTTTGTAGGTGTCTCCGAATCTATTTAGAAAACTCAAGCTGACAAGGATACTCCAAGAGGCTTCTGAAATGGTTCAAGAAAATAAAGAACTGCAAACATTGAACTACAGTATTTAAAAAAAAGCTGTATAAACAAATTCAGAATAAATAAGGAAACACGTCAGTGAGTATATTATTGCCACAAGACCAGATATGTTCGGTACGGGGGAAGTTTGTGGTATCAAGGCTATTGCACCATTAACTAAAAAAAGCTGTGCCTGTGTCCATATTTAGTCCCGAAACAACGATTGAAGACATTAATTCATATATATTTTAATAGAAATTTAAAATTTTAGAAGAAACATGTGAAAGTTACAAGAGAAAAAGCTATTTTGTGAGGATTTTTGGCTTAAAGGTTGTCTTTTTACTGCATGTAGCGGAAAGTTACGATCGAAACATATCTATAAACATAATGAAGTTGTCTATATAGATAGTTTATATATAACTGTGATATCTATGTATCGTGTGCCCAATGATGTTAATGTTACAACGTTTTATGATTGTATAATGGTTTAAATTGATTGTTTTCTAAATTTCGTAGTGTCTCAATTATTTTAGGTGCTGACATTAAGATGGACCTGCTACCTGATAGTAGAAATAAAAATGAGTTTATTAATTTGTTAGTAATGTTTGGAATTAAACTCACTATTTTTTTAAGAAACTAGTGAGCGGATATGGGAGCTGTATTAATAATATAGGCACGACAGTTTATGATAATAAATTTACGCCACTAGTATAAAACATTGTATAATCATTTTGCCATATTATTTGTATCAGTTGTGAGTATAACCGTGTAAGTGAACTATATAGGCCTGTCAACGATAGCAGTGCTATTTATTTGTTTCCTTCTTAGTATGGTGAACTAAATTCATATACAATTAATAATGTTCATTTTAAATTTGACTGTTTTTACGATATATTTTTATCAATAGTTGAAACTGTTTTTCCAATTAGAAAGTGTAATTATGGTGTCAATAAAGATAAAGACAGGTTAAATTTAAATGGTGTGCAGATAATCTTGCTAAACTTCAGGCATTATGTTTAGAAATGTATGAAAAAATACAAAAATTACTGCTGCACAAGAATTCCGAGAGAAATGCAAAGAATTAAACAAGAAATACAAGGCAGATCAAAATGCTAGAACTGTATATAATTCTGAAAGCATATTACATACTGTCAATAAATCTAAAACTATGTGGTCAATTGTTAAACAAAATATCAATGACAAGCCATTCTACGCAATGGAGAATGTAAATTGTGATGAATTTAATAAAAATGTCCTAAATGAAATATACAATACTATCTATAATATTCCATTAGCTAAAAATAATGTGCATCACTACTTTAATTACACTTATTTAATGGCTGTGTTCAAAATGGAAATTTTCCATCTTGCTTAGAAAGAGTCAAAGTAGTCCCCATCCATAAGAAAAGCGCTAAAGATAATTATAACTGTAGACCTGTATTGATTACACTAGTTATAGGAAACGTGTTGTAAATTATTTTAAATAATCAAATTGTCAAATATTTTAAAAATAATTCTATTTTTTGTGACAGACAACATGGTTTTAGTGCTAGGCAACCCATAGAGAGTGCAATTGAAGCTTTTATAAGTACGTATATGTGTTATGAGTACCGAGAACATGAAAAAAAAAATAATAATAGATTTTATGACACGTGAAAAGTCTTTGACAGTATATCTAATTGTCTTTTATTGAATAAATTAAATGGATTCAATGAATTACCTGAGTCAGTATCCAGGCTGTCACTGAAAACCCCAATGGCCTTGTCCCATCGCAACTTATGCAATAGATCTCATTTGAGAAAAGTTGAATGTATAAGGCCTAAGGACTCTGGAAGCAGTTAAATCACGCTTCTTGAAAACCGCCCTAGGTGTATCAAAACACACAAAGTGCTAACTCTCCAGGGAACCCTTTTTTATAGAGGACCTGCGTGAGGCTCCCATCCACCGACAGTTCGAATGAACTCCTACATGGAAGAGAGAAGAAGAGAAGGGAAATTTGGTTGGACTTTTCTACAACAGAGGCCATGACAAACAAATCAGGAACTCCGACACCTGGTGAAGTCAATGGCAGTGCATGGATATCACCACAAAATATCCAATAACAGGAGCTTCCATGACCCCGGGAACAACTGTGTGTGAACTGTGCGACTGTTACCATGTGACCAGCTGTAAAAAACGAGTAACATCGCTGGTGAAGCTCTGTAAACAATAAACAGTGTGAACACTGAAATGCGACGAACAAGGTGTAATATCGCAAAGATATGTAATCAATCTAACTTATGCACAACTTTTGCGCACTTATTCTATTATTACAAGAACAGATTTTTGAAGCTATGTAAAAATATTTGATCTGCTGTACTCACATGACCTTCTCTATCCTTGTACAGGCTATTCTACAGACACTCTATTCCTCTATCTTCATCATTTAATCAAGCTAAATATTTCTAGAAATAACCTCAAAGTTAATTTTCCTGTAGGTGCAAGGGAAAATAGCAATACAGTAGGCTGTAAGCGATAGTGAAATCTTTTAAATCTCGTGTTATATGATTGTCTAAAGTTCAGTTCATGGCCAAGAAATACACATGAATAACACTTCCCATTTGAGAAAAGTATAAGTATTGGAAAATTCAGACAAAAAGAATGAAATCTCGGAAATGGTTCACTCCACAAGAAATTTAGTTGGCATGAATTCTTTGTTTCAAAGGCGTCCTACATAAACTTTTTCTATATCTTACAAAAAGGCAACAAATTGTGGGTTCTTTCAAATTTACTTTACACAAAAACCGTTGAATCTATTGAAACAGGCCAAACGAAAAAGTTGTTGTTTATTCAATTTTCTATGAATATAGACATAAATCAAGAACCTTCAATCAATAATAATTCAGCCAAGTGATGATAAATGCTTCTGATAAAAATATGTTTTCTATAAAACTATAAACTTTTCAACATTTTGGTATTAGACTTTCTTGTTATTCACAACATGAGAAATTTGCTGTTAAAGTTTGGCGGATCATTTCACTTCCATCCTGTATATTTCCTGCAAATTGTCGACATCCAGTTTTTGGGTGAAATGCAATATTTCGCCTACTTACTGTACATAGAGAAAGTTCATACCAATGAACAGCATAACTCGTATTTTTTGTTAAGTTGCTCACGGACACACAATCAAATGTGCATGTAGGTACACGCGGTAACCTTGCAAAAAAACTTTTTATTCAGAGGGACCTTAAAATATTAATGTACTGAACAGAAACATTTAATTTTCATTGAGATTCGTCGTTCAGGTGACGCGCTTGCTGTGCAATTGTTTGATAGTGGGTGGACTGCAGACGGCAGCTTTAGTATCAGCGACGCTTAGAGTTGCACGTAACGCAATTACTGCCGCTTCCAATAGTCATCAATCCTCCTGTACGGACATCAATTTGAATCTACAACCTAACTGTTTTCCTTAAAGGAAATGGGCGAAGCTTGGTAGCACGTTTAGCTATATTGCTTCTGCAAATACACCGCTTAGTGGCTTAGAAAGATTTTCAGATAGATGTCCCCGGACAAGCTTTAATTATACTCTCCAACAGTCTATTTTCTTTCCATTGTCTCTCCTTCAGTATTCTCCACTACATACGCACTTGCATAGCGAAATTCTCTTTATTCTTCTCTACCTATTAACTAGAAATTATTCAGCGTTATTTTACTAACCTTTCTCATTATGAATGGAAGAAGGCTTCAAATTACATCTTATTTTACATGTTTTATCAGATAAAAATATTTAAGAATATCTATAAATGCTATTAAACTGTTTGAAATTTACAGTAAATATCCATATTTATTATTATTATTATTATTATTATTATTATTATTATTATTATTATTATTATTATTATTATTATTATTATTATTATTATTATTATTATTATTATTATTATTATTATTATTATTATTATTATTATTATTATTATTATTATTATTATTATTATTATTATTATTATTATTATTATTATTATTATCATTATGACGCAAGTATTCCTCTTCCCTATGTCGATTTAACGTCGTCTTTAAAATCTAAAAGATCTCATTGTCAGGATATCTCCTATCCTGTGTTTGGTGTCCTGACTAGCTCTAGCAAAAGGTCCTAATCTTCAAGGTGTGCGTGAGTTGTGGTAGGAATGGAACCAAACGAAGAGTTAACAAATATTTGACTTTATTTTCAAATTTCCAGATTTGTAGAGAACTGCCGACGATATCTAAATAGAATATAACTTTCTAACTTCAACTGCAACGTTATAATACCTTTTTCACCCTTTGGCAACCGCCGAAAAATGTATACGCGCCAGCTTACGTACAAATCACAAAGTTGCACGTGCACTGTCTACTCGATTCAAGATGAATGTGTGTTGCGTTGCATATGTTTTGCGTGGGAGACACGAAGGAAGCTATTTCCATTAGTCAACTTTAGAGCACGTCATGGCAAGATACGAATCAGCCCGCGGAATCGTTCGGGCTTTGCACGTACAACAATTGTAACCTTATCACTCATTTAAATCTGCCTAGGCTTCCATTCTTGAGACTTTAATTTATTCAGCTTTATTACGTCTTCCCCTTAACTATCGATTAGAATCTCCTTTTGTTTCTATTATCAATTACATATATACACATTATAATTTCGGTTTCTATTATTATTATTATTATTATTATTATTATTATTATTATTATTATTATTATTATTATTATTATTATTATTATTATTATTATTATTATTATTATTATTATTATTATTATTAGCGGTAGCTCTAATTTCAAGTTTCTCGTAGTTTTCCCTGGTTGGTAGGTAAACGCTTGTCTGGTTTCTTTTCTACCAGATTTCCTTCCCCTGATTTTCGATTTGTTTTTATTTTTTCACGTTGCTTCTAACTTTTGTGGCGGTGAGTCAGAGGGCTGCTTAGTTAGCCAGGTCGTTCATTTCCTGCTGTAGGTGGTTCTTGCATAGGACTTCTGTTATAAACTCTTTATCAGGGGTGATAAATAAGTAAATAACCCTATAAAATTGATAACATTAGAAATAAGCAAATATATATTTGATATTAACAACTGGAACTATTTTTACTGACGGCTACACAATGTATTTTCTAAAGAAGTTAACTTGCTGGTCTGGGAGTACGGAATCTACATATTCACCAGCTTCACTTCTATTTCGTTGCATATGTTAGGGTCTCTGCATTTATGTAAAAACTACGTAGCTCTTGTATAGAAGGTTTAAAATGTGTCGCACTGTAATTGTTTAAAATATTACTCCACCATTCCAACCAACGAATATTCCTTCTCAAAGTGTACTATGCCATATTATGCAGCATTTCCAGAATTCTAGGGGGATTGTTATGGAAACAATATGCTCTGTCGATGTTTAACATACTTTTGCATGAATATCAGAGGGGTTTTCATCGTCATTAACGGGAGCTGCATGAGATAAGTCACATGGAATAAATGATAGCATGCAATATTGCAATAATTTCATAAAGAACGGTGAATTGAATATATTCGTTTCAAAAACTAACCTGCAACGCCGAAGAAGCCAGCTAGTATTCCATAAGGGTTATACAATGGAACACTTTTGCTTATCTGCAAAGAATTGTAAGGTTAAGGGTACGAACATTTCATCTCGGCTATAGGGAAGAAGTTTTTGGCAGTTGAAACCCTGGAGTGAAGTTCATTACAGGGCCTCATATCTCTCAATCCTCGAGCGAACCAAAGATACCGAACGGAAACAACAGCAATAACGGCGAAACTTTGTGAGATAGCTATCAGCCATAAAATAGAGGAAACACAACAAGGGAAAAGAAAGCACATACATAACAGGAAGCGTGGAGTTTTCTATATTCCCAGACCGTCCGAGGCATGGATGACAATGTAGCTGTTTTGTAGACTGAATTCTAATTATTATTTCACTCCGCTACGGAAATTCAGCAGCAAGAAGACCTTTCTTTTTATTTCAATTGTCTCAATATAATATGGGTAGACAACATCATATACTATTGGGATTCATACTTTGAAAAGATGAGAGGGCTAAATAGCTATGGATATATTTTAATATGCGAGTGTATTTTACATCCAAAATAAATTTATAAAATCTTCTGTATAAAAAAACTAGTTATTTTAAGGTGATCTTAAGGGATTAGGTACAGCTTAAGAGATATAAAAATGAGTGAAATTAAGTAGTTAATACCTCTGTATTGACCAGCAACACAAAACTGCTATTGAAATCTTAAAACATGACACTTTTTTCATGCCAGATGAACATAATTTCAATTTCGAAAAATCAATTTACACGACTTATCTAATTATTGAAAATGCCGGAACCATTCTATGGTGGAACCAGATTATTACTAATATATTAACTATTTTTAAAGATACTTCAGTTCTATTGTCTTTCTTTTAAAGCTTAAGATTTGTTTTAGGGACACCACTAGAGCTAGGCTTCTATCTGTATAAACAACATATGAATATTAACCAATTCTCACCCTCGTTCAAAGCAACCAACTATGTGACTATGCAACGCCCCATTAAGTAGGTATCAGCCATATTCTCACCGAATACGCCAAGTACGCCAAAGCAGGAAGACAATTCCTGCAGACATTTCTGAAGCTGCACCAAGTTACACTCTTTCTAACATCCACACAACTCTACATTCCTTACATGCACTAGACTGCACCAACTCATGTCATTAAACTGACGGTTTTACAGTATATGTTGTACATTATTGGTACAAGGAATTTTACGTGCACTCCCATTATCCCATTTGTCTTGTTTCATTATTGTTATCCTATGAATACTTTGTTGTAACATTTTAACCCCATCCTGTATAACTCTAAGATGTCACGATGGGACAACCAATAAAAAATTCGGAATCTTATTTGAAATTAGCAGAGCATTTTTCTATATTATTTAATCCTAAATTATTTTTTTAAAAAAACTATGAAACAGAGGAGTTTAATTCCGTAAATTATGTTTACAGTGGCAGGCACAAAAGTTTCATTTAAACCGCTTCAGTGGGTTCTAAATTTCCAAGGTCAAGCCTTAGAAAAGGACATTTTATCGGAGCTTCAAAACTTTGATATCAAATTTTAGGTACCTTTTTGACTAAGTAAAGTATGATAAAGGAGCTTTCTTTTTAAATAATTGCTCTGAAACCTATGCAGATGTTGAAATAATTATTTTTGAAAATGTAGTTAAATGATTACTTCGTCTAATAACATACATTTTAAAAAATTGATGTCTTTGAAAGTTATAAGCTGTATCCTTAAGGTAATGAATGACTCAGAAGAATGGCCCCAAAATAAGATGAATTCTATTTTTGGAGGTCCCGGATTCGATTTCCGTCGACCGTACACTATCAGCTTGTGGTTGTCGAGTTTTTCCCTGGACAGTAGCTAACTGATGCGATGGTTTATAAAATTACCGCGATTTTCTTTCCCTAATTTCCTTTTCACTCCATTTTCTTCTAGCTCTCGCGGCGCAGGGCGTTACAGGACATATTATGATGTGGCTACATGTAAGAAAAGGGTACTCACGGTGGACATTAGAGGGCCACTTACTTCTACGGATCGTTCAGCATACTCTCAGAGGGACGCCTCTTCAAGTCAAGAACTTCCAGGAACTTCTGCGCGTCTTAGTGCGCTGCGGCCTGTGCCCTACCATGTGGTTCCTTCACTTTTGCGCTTCTAGCTGGGGATATTATTCTCAATAGATCTCACATTGGACATTACACGAGGATTTGCCTTTTCTTACATACTATCCCTATACCCTGTTAAGGGAATCATGTCAGCATTTATTCCACCCTCAAAGCTGGAGACATCCAAATGTAAATGCAGCTCATTTTAGCGTTTGCATGAACCCTAAATTGTAAATGAAATGAGGATTAATGTTATTTATATCCTGCATTCTGTTATTCATTACTGTAAAGGTGTGCAGAACGTGGGATGCCATTTGTCGCTGTACTCTGTTGACTTTGTATGCTGCTTGCGTTGTGGTTCGTTTTATTTGCCTGTGGCTAACTCATTTAGAGCACGTAGGTTATACGTGATTTTAAAATAATGCCACATTCATTGTCTTTCACCACTATAAATTGTATTTATTTAGTCGAGTCCACTTAAACAAAGCATTAAATTGCAATATGTCAAGCTGAATTGCATGCTACTGTGTTACTCGAATAAACATTTACCTAATACAGACATTGATTTTAAGCAATAACTAATCTCACTTACTATATCATCTATTAGGTTATCCGAGTTAAGTGTGCTAAAACTTATGCTGTGGACTGAGTTTTTAAAGTTCTGAATGCTGAATGAATGACCAAAACATTTCGATGCACGCCCTTTTGCTTTCATCGTTACCTATAGGTAGTAAATGGTGAAAGTATTGTATTTACTTAATATAGCCAACACAGTCCCGAAGTATGAATACAGGAGCGATTGCGAGTGTGTTCAGTGTTAAAAATGATAAAAATCAGCGTTTAGAAACCCTATAGTTCGGAGTAGTAACGCTATCAATTGTTTCTCAAGTCAAAGCCCTTGATATGATCAAAGAAATTAAAGACGTAAATGAAACAACTAAAGCAACTGAGAGCTTTGCGTAATTGTGACCTGCACAAGAACTGAAGCTGTTGAAATTAATGAAATGAAAGAACCATTGCTGTTTAAAACATCGGGAGTGAAACGAATCCAGACGAGAAAAGAACCGTTATATTCTACTTTCGTTCAAAGGATTAGGATTCTTGATAGGAAAACTGTTTCCCAAAAGCGATACAGTTTCAATGCCATTGAACGTTCTTTTGATCCCTCTGCCTTTACTGTAGCTCTTTCCTTTTTGGTATTCGCACAGTTGCCTGTTTTCAATTTCAACATCAGACCTACCACGATTTCCTATTGCCTGGTGCTTACCAGCATATATGCGCTTGCCTTTTATTTTTGGAAATGTAAGTAATTACACCGAAGCCTGGAATTTGATTGAATAATATATTCATTTAAGGGGTGACTTTATGGTCAAATGTTCAAAGTAATAACAATTTTAATTAATTTAAATTTGTGTACATTTTATTATTCTGGGCACAACACTTTTAATTGAAGTATGTCCTTTTAAGCAGTGTTCAGCCACAAGTTGGAAACACCATTTGAAGCAACATTCCCCAGTCGTCGATGCAACAATTTTTAAGTCGAATTAGCATTTTGTACGTTACACATTGATAAGACAACAATACTTCACTTCGACTAATAATGCCCTAATAACCGTTTCCTCTCTGAAACCGTTGCAACTCTACTCAACTTTCTAAAATCCCTGAGATTACGCCCCTGATTATGCTTGTATTCTCCATTAATTTTTACTTTAAGATTATTTTAGTTACTAGTTTTTAACTCTTAAATTATTAATATATAGTTTCAGTATTAAGTCAAAGATTTTACTCCAATTTCCAATTGGTATTTTAAGTTCTGCACCACTTCCCAGAAGGAAAAAAAAAAAAACTAGAGATTTGGTGGTGCCCACTAGGAGCTGGGTTCTGACCGGGCACTCTCGGCCAATGTCAGGAAGGAAACTTCTGCAGCGTGCACACCATCGTGTGTGTGTGTTTGAGTGTGTCTGTCAGCCTGTGGACAACATAGAAAAAAAGTCGGTTAAAAATCAAAGTTGGTATTTAAGTTTAATTTCTTTCAAGGATGCGACACAAAGATATTGAAGAAAGTTGCTCCACCCTAAACAACCCTTTAGGTGGAAAATTCTTCAAAAATTTTGATTTTCTTGAAAATGGCTCTAACGATTTTTATTACAATGCCATATGTTTGAGATATTTTGATGACAAATGAAATGAATATTTTGAATTTTCTGGTTGTAGCCTATGTAGTCCTGTTTACTCTGGATGACTTTTGAATAACTAGTAAACCGTAAAAGATCTCATTGTTCAAAAAATGTAGATCTTGCTAAAACGCATAATTTATGTCCCAATAATTCTTTTGTAGACTGAACCACCTCGAAGATACTCCTTGTTATTTGCGTCAGTTTCGGAAAACTTGGGTGAAATGGAACATCGTTCATTTTCTTATATGTTAAACGTGCAAAGAGAACGGGATCTCAAAAGACTTGACTATCGCTCAAAGTCTACTGTATTCTAATATTCCCCTTGCACCTACGAGGAAATAAACAATAAGATAATTTGTACAAATGTTTATCTCAACTAACATGAAGGAGATACAGGAATAAGAGTTTGTAAGAATGGTTAGTTCAAGAGCAGAGAAAGTCATGTGAGAGCAACACATTAGATTCTTACTTTCTCTACTCGTATAGTAGGCACAGCTTATTGAGATACCCCCCCCCCCCCCAAAAAAAAAAAAAAAAAAAAACTTGGCGTTTTTCTCCCATTATGGTGCAGTCTGGTTATATTAGTGATATTCCATTCGTTGGGTTGCATTAGTGCCACCAACGTTCGTGACATACAACCATGGTAAAGTTACGGCCATACCTGGTGTTATCGCGTCTATTATGCTGCCACAGAAGTCGTTGTTTATAAACGTGCTGCAGAAAGGCCAACCGATAGATGTTAAAACAAGATTCCGTTTAGACGCTGTATTAATTAATCAATCTGTGGACGTACTTTTCGTATTTGCATGGTTTTGTCTTGAATTCTTTTAGAGCAATATATGCAGTTATAGTTACCGTTGTTATTTCTGTATTCACTACCACACTAATGCATTATATATATATATATTGCGATATTTAACGCTCGGAAGTGATTTCATCCAAAAGTGTTATTGCAGAACAAGATTTGCCGAAGATTAACACGCTCTTTGTTGTGTGGTAACGATGCTCAAGCATTGTTATGGTTTGAAAGCGTGTTACTTTAACCCCGTGATATTTTAGGTTATAAATGCCTTTACTATGCACATTGGCAGGACTGGTTTTTGGAATTATTTCGTCAGCTGTTTAGTGTAATGTCGGCCATCTTGAACTCCTGGGGACTGCCGATAAACTGTGTCCACCATAGAGGAAGTATTGTATTCCACCCAAGAAATCGATGTTGAGATTTCACCGGTAATACATTTTTGAGACCCCTGAATCCAAAAAATCATTTTTAGAAAAACGTGTGCGCGCGCGCGCGTGTGTGTGTGTGTGTGTGTGTGTGTGTGTGTGTGTTTCTGTGTCTATCAGCCTGTGGACAGCATAACTCAAAAACGAAAAGTCGTTAAAAACCAAAGCTGGTATTTAAGTTTAATGTCTTTCAAGGATGTGAGACGAAGATTTTGAAGAACATAACAGTTTACGTGGAAAATTTTTCGAAAATTTTGATTTTCTTGAAAATAGCTCTAATGATTTTGATTAAAATGCCATATGTTTGGGATATTTTGTTGACAAATGAAATGAATATTTTGAATCTTCTGGTTATAGCCTATGTAGTCCTGTTTACTCTGGATGACTTTTAAATAACTCGTAATTCGTAAGAGATATGTAGCAATTTATCTCTATTATTATTATTATTATTATTATTATTTTTATTATTATTGATATTATTATTATTATCATCATGATCTTTTTTTTTTTTTTTTTTTTTTTTTTTTTTTTTTTTTTTTTTTGGTAGCATAAACCATTTTGGAGACATTCCTTATTATTTGTGTTAGTTTCGGAAAACAAATTTTCGTCTAATGCAACTTCGTTGTTCATTTTTTATATGTTAACCGTGCAAAGAGAACGGAATGTCAAAGTTTTAAAAGATCTTACTATCGCTCAAATCCTACTGTATTCCCATATTCCCCTTGCAACTATAAGGAAATAAGCAATAAGATAATTTCTGCAAATGTATCTCAACTAACATGAAGAAGAGTAGAGAAAGTCATTGGAGTGCAACACATCAATTTTTTCTTTTCATTTAATATTTTCCCCATAATCCCATCTCAAATTTACTGCCTATTGTATTTTGCATGTTGTAACTGCGACGCGAAAGGAACAACGCCTCCCGTATAGTCTACCCATTTTGCTCGATACCTCAGGGCATGACCCACTTGTCTAGATAATGTGAAATCATTGGCCTGCATAAAGCATTGGAACTTGGTTCCTATGCATCATTCGTCATTAGGAGAGCGGTGCACTCTGCTTCAGTGTCATGCCTACTTAGATGTACTAACCTTTAAACGCAGTACCGCAATTGTCCCCAATTGCCAATCAAAATATCTCTACTTTTACCCCTAAGAGCCTGTATAATATGTTATCAATAACGGCTGTGCTAGTATACCTTATGGTTGAAGCAATAACCGTTAAAGAATAAATAATGGATTAAACACTTACGCACATCATAACCCAACCACACCTTGTTTTATTTCCTATCAACGTTTGGCAACTTCCAGAAATTGATATCTCAATCCACGTAATTATTTATTAATGACTTGCCCTGGTTATCTGTTAGAAGCCAAAAAGAGTCCGCCCTCTTAGTTAGAAACCTACATTACAATGGGTTGTTGATGGAGTCTTACTTCCAGAGTGTTTTTCCCATCTATCTACAGTATAGGTTACAATGGCGGGTATTGTATATTGTTGCAAGAGGGAGGAATGAGGTGAAGGTACCCACACAGGAGGCTGTAGACCCCAAGTAAATAGACCACAGAGACGTCCGGAAGTTGCTAACAATTCCAGGCTCAAATAGTCGTCCCAGTGCTCGAGCTGCCTTGAGAGGGTAGTTAACCCATCCGTGTCCTATTCCATTTCACTTCGGATAGCAGCAAACCTTGTACCTGGAGGAGGGGGGGGGGGGGTCAATTTTCTGTTATCTAAAGTAAACGTTAAGCTACTATCCTTTGCAAAACCGTAGCTATGATAAACAAATAGTTCTGAGTTTTTCCAGGATCAAACTTATGGTAATTTAATAAAATCAAATTAAAATAATCTAAAAAAGACTAGGAGCTCAACGTGAAATTCTCAAATCAAATTAAAAATGAAGGTAATATTGTGTAGCTTATTGTGGTATTTATTCGACATTTTAGAACCCAAATTTAATGTAATTTTCAATATAGATCGTGTATTTTCCGAAAAAATGCCAGTTTAAATGGAATATCAGTTATGCCATATTGTTCAGCATTTAATTTCAAAACAATACCAGTTAACATTTAATGATATCTTCAAAGGACGGTTGTAGAATGAATAAAAAATAAAAGAAGTGTTCCGTGTTTTAGTTATAAAATTATTTGTGAGTGTATAATACCTTTTAGTTTATTTCACATGAAAGTCCACTACTTTAATGTAAGAAAAAGCTCCATTTAATTGTAACAGAGAGTTCGAAAATAACGATATATAATTAACCTTGAAGCCTGCCGGTGACCTTGAATCGCTGCAAGCCTCTTTCCATGTTGAGTGACAAACGTCAGGTGGTTGCTACATAAGTACACTGAGAGCTTAAATCATTGTTTCATTATTTCTGACAGGTTTCAAACAAGGACTGCCATAAAACTTAAAACTGCAATTAACGTGCAATAAAAAGAGATTTAAGCCTATATAAACTCTAATCTCTATAAATAGGACATTCATACCTGTTACCTAAAAAAAAAAGGTTTTAAAATATTGTGTAATTATTGCTATGCTATTGTTATGTACCACTATCCACAACATTCAGCTTCAAAATGAATCTAGATTACCGAAGTCCGATATTTGTCTCATTCGGAAAATAACGTAAATTTTACCGAATTTTATCTGGAAAACTATAAACATTTAAGAGGCAATGTTCTGAAAATTATTGTCTTTTATAGTAACTTTTCATTCGATTTAAAATGGAATAGCCGCATAATGTCCTCTCAGCATGAAATGCACACATGTTTAATGGAACTTTGTCTCAATTAACAAGAAGTAGCCGGGAATAGTTCATAGAAGACGAGTGGGGAAAATCATCTGAATGCTTAAAGGTTATACGCTTACAATCTCTTCTAGAATCATTAGTAGAATCTACTACAGTTTGTAAAGAAGTTGTTTCACTAATTTGACAGAACCCATAGGTTTCATAATTCCTAAAAGTGCTCTGAAACGTTATTTTAATTATTATTTTTAAATTTATTCTGCGTGTGTCATTCAAACAGCATGTGAGACTTAAGGTTATAATTACAAGTTACTGAAAAACAAAACAGTTGAGTGTTTAGTCAGCAAGCCTGGTGCTGTTTTTAATTTCTGGCACAGACAGTTTTAACTTGCTGGGAATCCAGGCGTGATATGCTCTGCAGAAATTGTTCAAATTTACATTCGCAAGAGAAAATGAAATGCTCTTTTTTCGGCTTGGAGTATGTTTGTGCAAGAGCACTGGAAAATATTCCCTCGCACAGACATTTTACAATTTCAAATTCATTCATTTATCTTAGAATAATAGAACTGCAGCCATCTTTGTTATTTTACTATTACACTTTTATTTAACTATGTCAAATAACTGTGTTGATAATATCACATTGCACCCTTAACGTAAGTTACGAGATTAGTCTATTAACCTGCTATTATTAACTTTACTTTGTGAAAATAATTCCATAACAAAAAATTGTTACGGTCGTCATTATCGTCATCACCATCCTCATCATGAAAGACGATGTAACTGAAAAATGTTAAGCTCTAGAGAAATATGCACTGTACAAAGAGTGCACATAATTTATTTCAAAAGCTTTTCTTGAGCCATCAGCAATTTCGGACATTACTGTTAAAATTAATTTTAAGTATTCAACACTTCGTTGTTTTTGTACCTTTCACCATTCACTTGTTTCTCGCGATGACTTGAAAAGAGTATAACTTTTCTATAGAGTCCCACTTAAATTCCTGACTATCGTCTTGGTTTTTGCATCTACAACAAAATGTGCAATAAAAACTATATTTGCAAACTACCTCGAGCACGATGAAGTCAGTGGAAAAATAAGTTTCGTAAGAATAGTTAGTAAAATCTAGGTGTATAAAAATAAATTGTAATGGATAGAAAGGTCATGTGAATGTATAACATCATTCATTTGTGAGTTATTAAGTGATCGCGTAAGTACACATAATTTAGTAACAAAAGACATGAACTGTTGCATCTCCTTGAAGCCGTTTCGTCAGTCATCGATGCAAAAATTTTGAAGCGAAATTAGAGTTTTGTAGGTCTCACGTTGATAAGACGTGTGAAGCAACAATACCTCACGCCACTTAATAATGTCTCAAAGTCCATTGATTCACTCACTTATTGCTGAGAGAGCACTAAGATTTCTCTCTCTGGGTAGGCGTGGTGTTTGTTTAGAAATACTGACACTATAACGTCTTTTAATAAATGTTCCCAATCCTTCCAGTATTTGCACAGAGACGTTGTCGATCATTGTAGATTATAAACCCATGCACCAGTCAAATAAAACTGCCCGTATTCAAAAGCCTAAAAGTATGCTTCAATATAACATAAACCTCAGTTGGTTTTGAATGTATCCTGCACCAAGAATTACCTTGCGTTCACTTCGACAGACCAGCCAAGAGTGACTATTTCCTATGAGCTAAAAGTAGGAGTCGGCAAATCGGTCATCGCCACTACACGAATTGTGACGTCAGGGAACGCAACCCAGTATGCACATGATGCACATTTCGAAGGAGGGGGTGTAAAGGAAATTCAGACATTTCTAATTTTCAACCATAGCGCAGCTGAAATATAGTTCTTCCCGCTCTTTAACAGGAAGGTCGTAGCTTCCAAAGAGCCATGTTTTTCGATGCGGTGTCCAACACTGCTTGTTTTCGTTTGAACCCCTGTTCAGTGAGGTAGAGAGGGTTCAAACAGGGCCACTTATTGGTTCCCTCTGACGGTGACATTACGTCATATCATCAGCCTGAACTAAAGTAACGCTACCTGTCAAAAACCTTTACAATCTGTTCAGCTTTTTAAATTCGCGAGACTACCCAATTTTACGTTCGTTTTGTGAATTAATTGTTATTGAAAATTATTATAATTATTATTTCTTTCTAATTCTTTTCAAACGATTAATATATAATTTTGATATAAACTCTTACATCTCCTACAAATGTCATCATGGACGTATTTGTTAACCATTTTCAAGTCATTAACACGTGGCTGTCCTTTAGGTGTTATTTTGCTTACTCTAATGAACATTGCCATGTCAAGCTGTAGATTAATTAAACTAGTTAGGTAAATGTTTACTTGCATGAACCTTTTCTCAACTTCCGCTTGTCGACTACAGAATCTAAAGGTGTAGCTAATTATGTTTTGAAGTGTAAGGAAGATTCTGGAGTGGTATAGATTCCATCTCATTCCAAGATTTCACTTCTCGGATGATGAGTGTTCTAACTTCGTGAAGAAAGTTGAAGTTGTTAAGGAATATGTCTGGGGTAACGACTGAAAGGGCGTGTAAACACTCTAGGGGCTGGAGGTGCCTTGTTGTAAACTTAACGTGCGTTAATCTGAAACTCTGCTACGAATTGCAAACTACAAGAACAGGAGAATTACATGGAAACAAAAGAGGGAAACGCCTCACTTAGCTTTGTTTCACCAGCGCAATTTGTAAACATCCTAGGATCCAGAACGTTTAAAGAAACAATTCAAAATAAGAAAAACTTACTTTATTAGAAAACTTCCTGCTAACCTAATTAATTTACTAACAGATCTCATAGCTCCATTCGCGTTATTGCATTAAAAATGGAGGTTTTCACTCCTTCACTCTTTCCATTTCTCTTACTTCTCCATCTTTTATCACCTTTCTTACATCCTTTGTTCTCCACAGTTCTTTTATTATCCGCTGGCTATCCCTACTTACTATGCGTAGTAGAGAAAGTAATACGCAATCGCACTAAACATAAAGTGTGTACTTGTTTAAAACACTCAATTTATTTCAAATGATGTTTATGTGGTACTAGCCATTTCTAAGATATTACTCTTTGTTATTTGGTAGACTTTGTCAATGCTTGCCAGCTTTTAAAGCACTGTTGCTTTCAATTGTTTCTCGTAATGTCGTCGAAAGAGCATGGAATTTCAATATCAGCATATAAGATGTGCTTTTAAACATTTTCTTATTGATATCTCCTATATAAATACCTCAAAAAACTTGATGTATTTAGAAAGCATAAGCCTTAGCAAGAATAGTTAGTAGAGACGTTGCAAAATTAAAGATTTGTCGGTAGAGAAGGTCATGTAAGTCATAAGTTTTCGGTTATATTGTTAGATATGCATTATTGAAAATAACTATAAAACGTACAAATTCCATTTTCTTACATATCTTAATTACTAAGGTACATTTTCACATAGTGTTGAACTAGTATCGTTATTATTTAGTTATGGCCAGTTCATTAATAATTCTTAAGATTTTGAAATGAAGCTTGTTGTATGATTATAACCTACAATGTTCATACTTTAGGTCACTATATATACACCATGTTTCTCATGTCTTATATGAGTCTCCAAACCATCTTTTTCAAAATTAATTGAAGGATAATGTGATTGCTGCTTGCTAGGATATAAGCTGGCTTTTCAAATCCTTTACTCAGTTTTCCTTTGTGATCGAGCTCCAAGCATTTAATTAAGGCTAATCGAATCTTAGCATGGAATAGACTCATAAAGCTAATACCCCTACAACAAGTATGTTATGCTTATTGAAATGCTAACAGATAACAAACTTAGCATGCATTGAGATCCCTGTAATTCATTTCAGTGTTTCCACGTGAGAACTACCACATCAAAGTACGTGTAATCCTTTCAGTTACACCGCAGAGCAGTACAGAGCGTACTGTTTTTGCAGCATACTTGTTACGTCACGAATGAGAACAATGAAGTTCATGAAATTAGTTAGTTTCATATCAGGTACGTGGTTTGGTTTTAGTCTCCCTGACCAGTACCATTTAATTGACAGTAATGCAACAAAATGCTTTAGTTGTATTAGTCATTTAAGTAAGACTCGTTTTAAAACCTTTTCATGCAGCATTAGTGCAGAATCACAGTTATTTGTGCTTTTTTAAAAATATTTTTCTCTCTCCCTCTGTCTTTTACTAATATCATTCTCTTCTCCTCTCCCATTTGGTGTGGTTTATGTGTGCGTGTGTGTCTCATACGAAAAAATGTTTGAGAATTTTTCTTTTACTATTCACAAAATTTCCGAAAGTTTTGAGTACAAAGATTCTTTTGCTGGTGGTGAGAAAGTTGGTGTATGCAAATTAAGATTACGATTTTTCCACAGCAAAATGCGCCTTGACTTTCTAAAACTAGTCACAAACGGGAGGGTAAGTGAGTGAGTGAGTGAGTGAGTGAGTGGGTGAGTGAGTGGGGTTTAAGGGCCCGTCGACGGCGAGGTTATTTGGGCCGTCACAAATGATATATTGGATTATGTGGATGACATTGAGCCATGTAAATGCTATTTAATTTCCAAAAGCATTCCTTCATAAGTCTGTAACTTAAACTAAAATATATTTCCTATTGTACCTAGGCTGTTATTAGAAACGCATCTTTAAACTCTTTTAGGAAAATGAAAACGCTACTTGGGAAAGTGGTAATTTTCTGGTCATCTTTTTCACAGTAATTTTCCTATGTCTATGTTTTGTCTTGCAAATTGACACAAATGGAAATAATACCTGTAGTTAATAACATTTAATTTTCCTTAAGAAAATTGTTTTACGGTTTTCGTACAAATCATGAGTGTTCAAATGTTATATGGAGACCAAATTGGGAAAAATTGCCCAAGGAACACCTCTCCTAGTCCTTTGTGCAGCTCTACTACTTGGAATCTCCGTTTTTAATTCAATATACACTTCTTCATTGCATGTACAAACTAGTATTACATATACCATTATGTACTGAAAATTCTGCACCATTTTGCAGACAAAGTTATGATCTGTTGCACTCATATAACTTTCTCTACTCTTGCACAAAGTACTCAAGTACTTATTCCTGTATCTACTTCATATTAATCGAGATAAATATTTGCAAAAGTTATCCTATTACTAATTTTCTTATAGGTACAAGAGGAATACAGCAGGCTTTAAGCAATAGTCAAATCTTTTAAGAGTGATGGCCCACCCTAAACTACCCTTTGCATGGAAAATTTCTCGAAAATGGCTCTAATGCTTTTGAATAAAATGTCAGAAGCTTAAGATATTTATGTAACAAATGAAATAAATATTTTGAATTTTCGAGCCTATATAGTCCTGGCTACTCTGGATGACATTTGAATAACTTGTAATCCGTAAGAGATAGACAAAATCTTACTGCACAAAAATGTAGGTTTCGCCAAAACACACAATTTATGTCTCAATAATGTTTTGTAAAGTGAACCATTTGGAGATATTCCTTGTTATTTGTGTTAGTTTCGAAAAACTTAAAACTTTCGTGAAATGGAACATCGTTGTTCATTTTTTTATATGTTAAGCCTGCAAAGAGAATGGAGTCTCAAAGCTTTAAAATATTTGACTAACACTCACAGCCTACTGTATTCTAATATTCCTCTTACACCTACAAGGAAACAAACAATAAGATAATTTGTACAAGTGTTTATCTCAACTAACACAAAGAAGGTATAGTAATAAAAGTTTCTAAGAATGGTTAGTACAAAAGTAGAGAAAGTCATGTGAGTGCAACACATCAGATTTTTTTAAAAAAATAATTAATATAATAATGTGCTATTTTTATGATATTTTTGCACTTGTCAGTATTAAATTTTTGAAGAAAAACAGTTCACTATATCAAAATGTCGTTCCTTTAATTTGTTACAAATGTAATAGGAGATACAATTTTAAAAAAAATCAACTCTGTAGTTCAACATTTGTTGGGGGAGATTCCTATAAATAATATATCGGGAATATGATTAGACATTGAAATGAAATTTGATACACACATTTCTTTAGTTGGTCGTAATGCCTGCGCAAGAAATTAAGTCTCTAACTTCAATATACATATTTCACTTCGGCATACCCTTAACTTTAATGGAACAGATCTTATAACCTCATATTAGGAGTGTCTTAGGCCCAACTTAGTATCTTCGGAATCTTTCTGTATATTTGTTCCCTTAATACTGCAGTTAAATTAAAAATAATTGTGTAAGCCGCGAAGTGTGCAACGGTGTGATTGGTGCATGGCAGGGATAGGATGAACAGAGAAAACTATCAGTGTTTATCACTCCGCGCGAGAAGAAATGGAATGGTGCAGATGTACTTGTGGATGGAAAGTAGTTCTACCCTTACTGGCAGGAACTGTTTCATCATCGTTACTTACTGCACACCCTTCTTAACCCTTGTGCTATGCGTCTCGCGGTTGAGTGCCGTTGATATTCTTCCTGCAATCGCCGTCATAACTGCGGCTGCATTTGCATAATGACGCCGGGGTATGAAATATAATGAGGATAAAGGGGAAAGTGGAACATAGCTGTGGACCTTATATTTAGCTTAGATGTCTGTTACGCCTTGCGGTGAATTATCAAATGAAAAAGAATAGTTATGAGCTCTAGGACAGGCCATAGCCGTAATATGATGGTGGGTTTGGTTAGCATGCATTTTCAAAACTGTCTTCTTTTAATATTTTAAAAAATACAGGAAGAAGTTTTTGAGCAGTTATTAAAGAGCTTTCAGGGATTCCCACCAGAGGTTAATTTGAATATGTATATATCTTAGGTGCTACTGAGCAAGGTGGCTACGCGGTGAACCTCGCATTGGAAGGTCTCGGGTTTGATTTGTAAACTCTTGTACATTTTTATAAGGCACAAACCAAAAATCGATTTTTTGAGCCATTCACACATAATACTATCCAATTATGTGTTACAATATGGGTGTTATTAATATTTAAATCCTTTAAATGGAGATTTAAATATGGCATCTGCTGGATGCCATACGATACTAGTATCGTCATAAAAAGTAAATTTGCTATAACTTTATAAGTGCCTGAAATTTGTTTAAGAATTGACCACAGAGGCTGGAACTAGGGAAAGGATCTTGAACAGGAAGAGTGAGGATCAAGAACCATTTCAACAAGGAAATTATGGTTCAAGAATGTTTTAAATTTTGATGATTTGGCTAAAAACTATTAATTTAGCTTTTTTGCACTTTTCCCCATTTAAATTTTACAGATGCTGGTATACTTTTCCTAGAAACTACATAAGTTAGGGGGCTGAGCCTTTTTGTTACGAACTATCTAGCTTAACAAAGTGAGCGGCAGGGTAAGTTTTATCTACAATATATTGAGCCTTCAAAAATTAAAAATTTTACATTTTAAGTGGATTATTTTTTCTGCACACAAATATTTTAGAGCTTATATTTCGCTGTATAAAAAGCCTAATCTGCTCATATTACTCGTTGTTAAGTACTTTGTCTCCTAAAACTTGAAAAATCTGTAAACAAAACTGTGGCAGGTGTGTATTCCTATCTTGTAACTTATACCTCATTTAAAGTAATGCTACAAATGTATTATCAGCATTTAAAAGAAGAACATTTATTGGGTAGATGGTGTATTCCCATTATCTTATGATGAAGCTAACCACCCAAAATTCTGATTTTGAAACGTATATAGTTTAACACAATAAGGAGCTTGTCAGCATAACACTGTCCTTAAAAGATTTTGTTATCGCTTAATCCTACCGTATATTCCTATTTCCATTGTATCGTACCTAAAAGGGGATATGTAATAAAACAATTTCTACAATCTCTATCTCGATTTACATGAAGTAGATATAAGAATAAAAATTTGTGAGGATAGTTTGGACAAGAGTGAGCAGAGAAAGTAATATGAGTGCAGCACATAGATATTTTTTCTCAAAAATTAAATTAGTATTTAACACTGTTTTCCAAAATTGTCTTCTTAAATATTAGAGTCAAAATAAGCATTTACCTGTACGGCTTAGTAAAACTTTAATTTGTTCATCGTAGGAATATTTTAATTGCCAGTAATCTGATCGTAAAAATAATTAATAGCGTAGTTACTTACTGGAAATAGCATAACCAAAATGTTCATGCATGCTAATCATTTAATGTATTACTGGTGACATAAATTTGAAGAACATGTGTACACAAATGTAGAATTTAGATGTTTCACCTGGGTTTAAGCAAGGGAGTCATATATTCATGATAGATTTTCATTAGTGGTTCTACTTTAAGACAGACGGTCGCTTTAGTTCCACGTCTGCTCCTGTATGTTTTCTCTTGCTGTACAGATGTTGATGTTTCGCCTTTTCCAAAGAAAGAGTGGAGGAAGAGAAAAGGATGAGAGACTTTAGAACGGGTAAAGTGGTTCCCCTCATAATTCTTAGCACCACCAAAAGAAAAATATTGAACAAGCGATCATTTCCGACGCAAGTTTTTTTACTAAGCGTACCCCAGTATCATACAGCTCTCTAGAGGAACTATTTGTACGATGAGGCGGTTAGCATACTAACTTCCAAATTCAGAGGTACCGGGTTCGATTCCCGGCAGGAGGATGGGAATCTTTCTTCAGCCAGGATTATTCCCTATCCTTTTTAGATTCTGGAAGTATGAGTGAGAGCTTAAATCTGTGTGAATTTAATATTGTAACGCCGGTCGCGGCGTACAACAAAGGACGATTGGGAACGGGCTGCCCCACCGCAGTGGCGGTACGTGCATCAAACACGTGCTTCGCGCGACGGTTGTGAACACCTGACAACAATAAGAGTGGCAGAACCAAGAGGGACATTCCAGATTATTCGAGAAGTACCCAGCAGCAGGCGCAATTTGTAGAAGCTCGAGAAAGCCTCTGTTAGGTCATTGTCGGTGTATAAGGAGGCGAAGCAACGTGCAGACGATTGAGTAACAGACACAGTCAGTTCAGTTCACGTTAAAGAAAATAAATGTCTTGCACTCACATGACTTTCTCCACTCTTGTACTATCCATTCTTATAAACTCTTATTCCTCTACATACTTCATGCTAATCGAGTACAAATTATTATTGCTAATTTTCCTGTAGATCCAAAGTTAATATGGGATGCAGAGGCTTTAAGCAATAGTCAGTCCTTGTAAAGCTGGTCACTATAGGTTGGTTTTGAAATTTCGTTCTGTTTTCGTGGCCAAGAGAGAGAGAAAAAATCGCAATTCGATAAAGAAGGTACATGGGTCGAAAAGATATTTCCGGTGAGATCTCCATATCAAATTGAGTTAAATACTGCACACTCTTTTCCTATTAGGTGTGAGGTATAGACATTAAAAATTTCCACAATCTCCCGTATTTGCAGTCTCAAAGCTTCGTTTCAATGAAAATGCTGCTTATTGCATTAAGAAGCTTATCAAACGATCGCACTTTGCGCAGCCAAACGAAAGGTCGCGTTTTCCGGCTCTACAAAGAGCATATAATATCATTACTGTGGAGAAACCCTTTTCAAAGAATCAACTTGAAAAGCTATATACAGTAGTGGAAACGAAAACTGCGACATTTACTTCTGGCGCGTTGGGGAGACATTATCATGAACATTTGTTCGCTATGGCTACCACCAAATGGTGCGAGCAGCTGCAATAATAGCAGCAGAATAGCCTCTAGAAAACAACGTAGCAGCACTTTTAGTCTACTGATTACCTATAGTAAGTAGAGGAAGTGTTGTGTTCCATCCAACAATTTGATACCGAAACTGTACCGGAAATACTTGATTTTGGACCCTCTGAAGCCAAACAAGACAAACAAGAAAACTATCCGTATATCGTCAACAGAACTCGGAAAAGAGAAGTGTATGAATCTTTTGTGATTTGTCGTTGAAGTCCTCCGAACTATTTTTGTAACCTGAAATGTCATACAAGCAAAAACTTACTACATAAAACTCTAGATGTTACTAAAACATTTTTATATCAAATAATCCCTTTGTCGCAGTAACCATTTCGAAGATATTGTTCATTCTTCTCAAGAACTATATTTTTTGATGTGGTAAGTTAGTATTCGTTTTTTTTCCTTCTGATCATGCAGAAGTAAAAGAATTTGAAGCCACAAGACTAATAGTGCCTGGCCTTTAAAAAATGTGACTGTCGCTTGAGTTTGATGTATTCCTCTAAGCTTATTTACGTATAGGGAAATATGTTATGAAGTGATTTTATTTTGATTAACGTAAAGCAGGTAGCAGAATAAGCTTTTACAAGAACAGTCTTTAGATCAGTTGGCAGAGGATGTCATTGAAAAACTTTCATTTTCAAATTCATCACAAACGCCAATAAGGGTTTTGCTAAAATAACAAATATTTAAGATATTTGTAATAAAAAAATCTTGCATCCCAAATCCGTATTTTATTCCTATTTATCCTGAATTAGTTTTGTAAAACTTTAATCCGTAAGGTATAGACCAAACCTTATCACATAAAAATACAGATCTTGTTAAAATAGAATTTATTTTTGCATACTCATAGAGAGGGGAAATACTCAATCACATTGCTGTCACCCCTCTTCCCCACACCTGTTCTAGAAGAATAAGTAGAGAAAATATTTAATGTAACAACAGGTTTTATTTTTAAACTTCAGTTCTAAACCGTTTTCACAGACAGCTTCTAACAAAAAGCTTTACAAGCAATGATGTACACTAGTTGTGCAAAAAAAGTTAATCGCCATCATATTTTTACACTTTAGAGCACATTCACCTATTGTATGGAACTATAAATGCGATTGGGAGTATACATTTTGAACATAGATTTAATTTTAATTAAGTTTCTATAGCAAAGTACGTGTTATTAATGTATTTTTTCCGGTCCAATGACTTCAGGTATAAGAACTAGCAACACCTTCAACAATGTGATCTACAAAGATATTAATTCACCAGAGGCATACAGAAAAGATAGAATGTGGTGTGAAATTGACATCTACAAGAACTAGAGCATTTTAGAATAAATTTATGTGATTGTCTAATAGTGTTCGATGAATTGTGATATTATTCCTATATTAATACTCTTGTTTTATTGTGACGCTTTCCTAATTTCTGATCGTTGCCTTAAGTTAGTGAATATTTCAATAATCGTAAACTTTTTTACGAAGGTATAGAAAGTTTGATCACAATGATTTTGAAGCCTTATAGTTGCAAATGAACAAACACAGGTTTTACAAATATATCTGTATTTACTTACATTTTTTTACATCTGTAATTTAGGCCTTATGGATACCAGCGAAAAAGATTGCCCGTCTTTGTAAATAAAATCAGTATTAATGTTACACATTGCTGGGTGTTTATTTCAAAGTTGGCCATGACATGTATGATGCCACTTGTTTAACCGCTGAGACAATCCGCCTGGTACTTCCACAGCCATATAGCGCATGTGACGGAGCGGTTGCCTACTAACAGGCATTCGCTCTTCCACGTCTTCTTCGCAACAAATGGCGGTGTGCACGGTATCTGACCTACGTAAACCATTGTGGTTCCCTTTGGTTAATATCTAAGGCCCTTAAAAGTTGTAAAAGGGTACTTGTTTTCTCCACTAGAGTAACTACCTAAACCCCTAGCGCAATAGCCCATGAACGGCTAAGGCTTGCCGCCCAGTCGCTGTATCCCTCACCTCTTCCCACTACAGGCGTCATTGGTGGGGTACAGTGCTGGAGGGTGGGACGTGGTCAGCGCCCCGAGCCCTCCCGGCCAGTTATACGGCTTCCGCGACCTGGGGCCGCTACTTCTCCTTCAAGTAGCTCTTCAATTAGTCCCCACGGGACCTAACGAGACTGAGTGCGCTCCGTGCCAGACCTCCCAGAGGGGATCGAACGCGGGTCCTCCGTGCCAGAGGCAAGCGCACTACCAACTGCGCTATGGAGGTGGTCTCACTCGAGTAAGATAACATGAAATTGTCAGCAGTGTGTAAGCAAAAGCATATGACCTGTAACATGTATGGGCATTAGTTGGGTTATGCAAGATGGATTAGTAAGCATGTTTCATTGTTTACTTTATATTTTTGTGCGTGACATTGTCAGATACGTTATCTTGTGCACGTTTTATGCCGTGCTAATATTTGTTACCATATCAGCACGGGTGTAGCGTCAACGGACCTGACACATGCATTGCATACCCTATACTTTTACTCCAACTGATTGCAAAATTGTTGTTCATTATAATGGTGTGGTAGGTAGCGTTTTGTTGACATTAAAAAGCAACCTTTCTAAACATTATGATATGAATTCACGCCACTCGGTGGTGATATGTTTCGGCAGAAAGCTTGGTCTAAGGCATCTGTCAACACCTGGAGGAACCTGATAGTGTGGGAATTAGAGTATATCCCGTCTTAAGAATCGGTCTCACATTATTGCATTCATAGTCGTGAAAAGGTAGTAATTCGCGATTTGGGATGTTTCTTCTATGGTGTTCTTGAATTGTGGGCGTTTGAGAATGATTTAGATACTTGGTCACTTACTTTAATGCAAATGCAGGGGATTCTGGCACAATACTTCATTTTCGTATGATTGTTGCAAGGAAAATTGAAATAAACTGTTCTGTGGTCGACAAACTCAATGTAAGAAAATTTCAAACATTAAAATGTCTCTAAAATAAGGCTCACCTCTCAAAGCCAGCATTCATTATTACGACAAACATTAAAAATTAAGGCATTTGAACATCAAACTTTATAAAAATGAATCCTGGCTGTGGGGCTGTAACACTTTAAACAAATTGTTAGTTAATCTTGTCCTCTTTTTTCAAAGTAAAAGTCCACCTGTAATTACTCTAGCGGTTATGAAGATTTAAACTATATTTATATGACAGCCAAAAACACAACTATGCTTTTTACATAACATGCGAAAAAACAAATAATATTCGGAATAGTTCCAAAAATAGACTTTTCATTTAATAATCAGTGAAAAGGAACAGCTTTTCATTTCCTCATGTTGTACGGGCTATATGTTTTCTAGGGAAACATGCACTTACTTTTCATAAGAATGAAGATAATGAGGGATTTTGAACAAACGCAACTATAGTAAATATTTAAATGAATTGGCAATATATGACATTGAAAGAACACTTGGAAAGGTCGACTATTTTTCGTGCGACTTGACCTGATATTCAGAATAACTTAATTTCAAATGACTCTATCGTCACGACGCATCGAATTAGAAGGAAATTTCTGATCCCTTCTTTGTTTCATTAGTACACATATTAGATGAAAATCTTGCCATTAATAGGAAAGAACAACTCCTACCGTACGTTACATAAACGTTGACGCAAATGATGCTTTCTGATGCAAGTTCTGAGTAAAACTCAGAAAATAAGAATCTTTAATCATTCCCATAACATTTGAGATAAGGGTAACGGATGAAATCTTAGCCATAATCACAATAACATAGCACAAATCTCCCCCTTTTAGATCTGAACTATTACATTAAATAAATCTTTAATTGAGCAAACTTGCAGAGAATCAGCAAGACCCAGGGATTGAAATGCATATTACCGGCAGGCGAAATGTCCCGTACCAAGCTTACTCAGGACAAGGAGCTCAGTTCCTCATGACTGCAGCTGACCGACCTTTCAACTCGTCGCTGACCCGACAAGCACCAGCCACGGCCCTAGCGAGGGTGAAACACACCAAATACTACTAAGTCGATAAGTACCTAATTTAATATGTATGAGTTCTACTTTTGCGAAGTCCCTGTTATTCTTCACATAAGCAAATAATTTTGTATGGTTTCTAAGTTATTGAGTTAACTTAAAGAAATATATTCAATAGACTTATTTACGGTACTTTTCGGGTTTTTCTGTTTTTCACCTTTTTTGAAAACAGGTATACTACCTAATTCCCATTCTTCTGGTACATGAGCCTCCTGAAAAACGTGTGACAAATATGATAGTGTAATATTGGCATTAGAGCTGATATTCGTTTCAAAATATTGTCACAAAATAACGTCGCCATGACAGACTTTCGAAAGAAAAACTAGTAGGCAGCTAAGCATCAAACTCAGGTGTACGGTCCAATGAAAGAAGCCCTCTTGAAACACAAGGGAAGTAGGCACTGCAAATACTCATATTTCTTTTCTTCCTTCTTCCAGTCACCATACTTTTCTCTCTCTTGTGGATTAACACGACGACTCATTCACAGAAAATCCCCTCCTCTTGGCTGCTCTTGGACCGTGTCATGGTTCTCAGTCTTCGGGACACAAAAAGCACCAAGATACATTGATCGTCACTTTTTAAAACGAATGGTGCTCTGGGAAACAAGAATACGATTGAATTCAGTGATCAAGGAAGTACTGATATTAACATTACAACCTTCCGTCAATAGTTAGATATTGTTTCAAGACAGTTACAGAACGTGAATTTAGTGAATTGCAAGTGTATTATGATTATTTAACCATGCCTTTATAGCTTCCCCTTCTTTCACTCTGTTTGCCCCTCTCCAATGATAGCAGTATTCATACTACTGGGTGGACATAATTATAACCAACTAGGCGAAATACCCAGCGTTATCCGTGGTTTGACGATTGGCCACAACCTTCGGACTTGGGTTGCACTTATCCAATAGCCTTATGTTTCTTTGGAGAATTTAACACGCGTTACCTAACACACTTAAATATTTAGTTGCAACTCTTAGGATACTATAAGGAATAAAAAATAAACTAAATAAATAATGAACACTGGAAAGACACTGCAAAAGCACTGTTGAACAAGCACAAGTGCCACAGGAAGAAAAAGTGAGTAGAGAAATCTGTTTGAATGAAATTCAAGTAATTACATTTTTTCAGTCCTGATTCCACCTCTTAAACATTGCTCACACTCGGTTTGTGTGTTTTAAAGTTAGTTTGTTGGCATAAATAAGTAGTAATTACCATCCAAACGAAAATATTGTTTATTGCCACGGGAAAAGGAATCTTAAAATAATACTTTTTGCACCGTCGCTTCATAATTTGTAGACTAGAACATTACATGCAAAGTTTGGTTCTCCGTCTTCAATTTCGAAAACTATAAGTTAAACAATTTTAGGGGAGCAGCTTTTCAACAAAGTTAAATTTACCAATAGCTTATAAAAAGTGAATTAATTTATTCAAGAAAATATTACAAGTTATAGCCTAGTAATAGCTATGTAAAATTACAATTCGAACGTACATTTTGTTCCAGGATGAATACTGTCATATTGTCAGGAGAATGCAATCGTGGAGTGAAGTGGGGAGCTTCTCGCTACAATGAAAACAGAGTAACACCAGCATTTCCAAAGTATTGTTTATAATGTAATTGAACTGTCTACACTGCTATTGTTACTATGTCGTGTGATTTCTTGAGTCTCAAATAAACGTAATTCATTAGTGATATTCAAATTATGGCTATAATTGCTTTGTTCTATGCGGCAATATAAGGTGTTAGTGATGCTCTTTCGCGTAATATTTATTGTAATGGGAAAGAACAGGTGAGTTCCTTTTGAAGTAAGCTATAAGAAGTCAGAAGAAGAACCAATAGAGTCTCAAGTTCACTTGTGACATCACTGAACTTGAGTGAAATACAGTACTTAAATATCAAAGACCGCACAGCAGAAAATATCTGATTGGGAAAGCTGCAAAAATATTTAATATGTCACTTTACCTATAAGCTGCAACAAAAATACTATTGTTTTGCTTATTTCTGCCTTTGTACACTTAACCATTGACATTTAATTTTAGCACTACGACTTTTACTCTAAAAATTCGCTTTCATGTACTGCTAGAGCTGCTGATATTTTAATTAAAAATTGTGAATACGGACATATATATAAAAAGAAACAAAGAGATATAAAAATCATTACAATGTTCGACACAACTGCATTTTTATCTTTCCTATCTGAAAGAGTTTAATTTAAAATGAATTAAATTAACTGGCCTTTGAAGGAATCTTTACTGCAATGGATAGTAACGCCAATGCGTACCGTAGGCTTATGGAGCGCGCATTCTGCCGGATTGTGTAATCTGCTACAGCTATGCCATATAAAGCAATGACCGCTGCACGCTAAGGTAAATATTTGTTTATAAATATTGTTGTTTCATCAGCAGGATTTTAAGTAAACAAATCTGAACACCTGCTTCCTCTCTCGTCATCTGTCATCCTCTAATTATATCCATTTTATATAATGTGTGCAATGGTTCACATTGTTCACCTTCCTTTGTAGTTTTCTGACTTATTTATTTGAGTTTATATAATAGTTTTCAAAGCTTTAAAATAAATAATTGCCATGTATACTAACATTATAAAGAGAGAAAAATATTATTGTTTATTTGTTTGGGTGTATACATCAGGTTATTCTAACGTAAGCTTCCAATTTAAAATAGTAATAAATTCATCAAATGTTCAGATTCTAACAAACTAAAAACACCAACTCGTTTGTAAAGAAACTGGACCTTATTAAAACAAGATAAAATTTAATATGACCACCACTATGTTGTTCACCAAGCATTAATCTTTCTTCTATGCTGTAAATGGCATCATCAGTATATTTCTAGAAATGGCCTCAATGGCATCCAATACTGACTGCTTCGGGAAATGTCGACTAATTACACAGTCACCAAATATATTGCCTAATAGAGTTTTTACAACATTGTGTATGTGGAGAGGAGCACCGTCTGGCATGAAAACAATGTTTTCGATGTCATGATTCTGTAACACTGACACTGCAAAGTCTTGCAACATTAATTTAAAACATCGCTGCCCGTTTACCATCACAGTATTTGTCCGTGTTCAAATTCTTCATAGAAATGTGTTCCTATAATGAAATGTGACGTACAACCACAATTGGTATCGTATAATGCTTGCCGTATAACTGTTTGGATGATTTCTGCCCATATCCTGCTTTTATGAATGTTAACGCCTCCTTTTAATTCAAGATGTGCCGCTTCCGTCCACAAGATATTGTCTAAACACTCAAAGTTCATCTGAATTTGTGCTAATAGAGAAAAAAGCCAAACCTTATAAACAGCAGTGATGCCAATATGAAATCAAACTGCCAATATGTAAAGAAGATACAGCTGTTTCAAAATGGGAGTCGGTCTGGGTGGCTCAGTTTGTTAGACGCTGGCTACGGATCCCAGGGTCAAGTGTTCAAATCCTGCCCAGACCCAGTGTGCATGACAATAAATTTACTGGCATGTAAAAGAACTCCTATGGGACAAATGTATTCTTTGTAGAGTGAACCATTTTGGAGATATTTCTTATTATTTGTGTGAGTTTTCTAGTACTTATATTTTTCTCAAATGCAAGATTGTTATTCACCTTTTTATGTCTTGACCGTGTAAAGAGAATGTAATTTCAAAGCCTTCATACAACGATCAGCTTTAAAGCATTTGACTATGGCTCAAAGCCTACTGTATTCCCATGTCACCCTTACAGCTACAGGCATATATGCAATAAATTAATATTTATCTCAAGTAATATAAAGTAGATATAGAAATAAGAGTTTGTAAGAATAGTTTGTACAAAAATAGAGAAAGTCATGTGAGTGATTGAGTGCAACACATCTGATTTTTAAAGTAGAATTTAATGTATTTAAATAATATTCATAAAATGTCTATAAGAATAATACTCGAAGCTTTAAATTTATTTAATAATCTCAAATTCTACACAATATTGCCCTTTTGCAGTACAAATATACCCTTCAAATTACATTTTTTAAAAATTCCTAAGCAGTGATAAGGTGAGCTTTAGATTGAGATGATGTATTCCTCCACAAAAGACAGTGGGGGAGTTCTAGCAGACGAACAATGCCGAAGACACTGCAGTATCAAGATCAGAGCCACAAGCACGTTCCGCATCTTTGACACAAGAATAAAATTGATGACTAGCGCCACACGAAAGCACACTGCAGGGGAAAGGTCACCCAAGTTTGATGGAGGAATTCTGAGAAGGAAGCGAGACGGCATAAACGTGAAAAACACTGAGAACACCAACTTCGGTCCTATAAAAAATGTAGTTTGCCATGACAATTTCACTCCTGTCCCTAGATACGACATAAAATGAGGTAACAAATGTAGGCGCCATGATGTCTGACTCAGATAGCCTCTGAATTCTTGGTACTGTTTTCAAAATTCATAATTTAACGGATTTTTGTACCAGTTGACTCTCAAAAAAGGCAGTGGAGTTTGTGTAAATCTCAGAGAAAGCATATTAATGCAATAAATCTAGTGGATACGTATAAAGTCTTTCGATGTAGTAATTGAAGGAGATAATCAGAAGCCAAATCTGGTAAACATTGATTAGTCATAAACATGGCCCGGATTTTTTGGCTGAACATTTTACATAAATGACTTGTAAAGTGGCTCAATTTTTAAAACATAATAATTAAAACTGATTAAGTGATTAATGCCAGTTTAGTGGGTAACTGCAATAAACACTAGAAGAAAAACTCTTAGAATGATCATCAGAAAAATCAGAAATAAGTTGCATATACGTCCCAGTTGTTTTCTTCTTATAGCCTTGACTCAGTCCTTTCACTATCTTCCTTCATATTTGTATCTCATACACTAGCTCTGATGATACAATCACTTGAAACTCGTTAAAACGTCTTCACTTTGACGACGATAGTACCGCACACATACTGCTGTTTCACATTCACTGACATCTGTAACTGACTCTCTCTTCTGCTGTTTCCTTGCCTCCGTATATAAAGTTAGTCCAGTGAATAAAGGGTATCAATGAACAAATCCTGCTGTAATAGGAAGGCCTGCTCCTATTGGAAGCTATAATGGAAGTGGCTACCACATAGTAGGTGCCATGAAGAATAATATGTGAGAATGATGTAACATGGAGCTTCCTCGACTTCCACAAACACACCGGCCGCCGGATGCCCCTTGAAGGTTAATCGGCTGTTCATTTTTAGTTATGTTGTGTGCGCGCACACACACAGACACACACACACACACACACACACACACACACACACACACTCACTCACTCATTCACAGACCTTCTTATAGAAATTATTTTTATGGATTCACGGAGTCCAGAACGTGTATTTTCAGTAATACCTTGATATCAAAATTTTGGAAAACAATACCTTCTCTGCTTACTTTATGTAGGAGGGAAACTAATTAGTGCTGGAAAGCATTAACTATATGTATACCTACTACTATATCAAAGGTACGGGATACTGATAATATGGTTACAAATTCATTTGTGAGTGAAGATTTACTCACAGTATTGTATGTTAGGTACTGTATACTTAAGTACATTTATTAACATTCTTAATAAATACGCTTCTGCTTCCAACAATAATGTGGTATTTAATTTGCTGTTGAAACTGCGAGGGGCCACTGTAATAATAGATACCTAAATAAAGCTATTGAATTATCAATCTCAGTGCTAGATTTTTACGTTAAAGCACATATTAGCACTATCATTTAAATAAAATAGCGGCCTTCCAAACTTTAAAGCTACGATTTGGATTGTCCTTTTCGTGTAGTCCTGAATTATTAGACTTGAACGACTTTTCTTGCTAGCCACCAGTCGTTCCGTAACTCTTGATAGATTTTCTGTAAGCACCTTACGACTTTTATTGCCAGTAAGATTCACTTCAGGACAGTGACCTGTATGTATAGAATGGTAAGAAGATGTTTACGAGAAAACACAAAGGTTGCATTCTTTTCCCAAGTGGGGTCAGGGAATTGAAGGAAAACAGTGCTACAGCAAATGATGAACAAGCTAATCCAAAGAAAAGAAAGAAACGTATACCGCATTAGAAAGCATCTCCTCCTACAACATGCATTTATATGGAAAACCAGAGAGGGCCACAAAAAGCCAGCAGAAGAAAGGAAAAAATAGAGCGCGAAAGAGATGAAAGTAAAGGCATCTTGAGACTTGAGTGCCCACATTCACTGAACTGGTATTCTTCGAAGAAAGTTCCGTAACCCGCATCCCAAGTAGTTTTGAGCAGAAGAAAGAGAAATATCATGCATTTCGTGAGTCATTGCTTTGCTTTTTTGTTCAGCAATTTCAAAACTTACTAGGTCAAGAATAAAGATAGATATCAAAGTACAGCCACCCATAAGTTAATGTGTTGCAGTCATTGAAAATGGAAAAAGAGGCAAAGACGCTTAATTAAAGCCTGTATGAAAAGTTATGGTAGCCTAATTTAATTAAGGTATACTTACTGAAGTATTTAGAGATTTTGCGATTGCATCTCTACTCCGTTCCAGAGTTAGCCAACTCAATTAGATTGAGGTTTGATTAAGACAAACTGTCAAAGAGAAAGACAGGGGAATGCCATGGCTCAAAACTGGGAAGAGCAAGCGAAGCTACCCTTCTCTTTGAAGATAGCGTTGTCCTGAGTAATTAAAGGCTATCATCCTTCTTCTTTCTTGTTCTCCCTCTTCTTCTTCTTCTTTTTATTATTATTATTATTATTATTATTATTATTATTATTATTGTTATTATTATTATTATTATTATTATTATTATTATTATTATTATTATTATTATTATTATTATTATTATTATTATTATTATTATTATTATTATTATTATTATTATTATTATTGTTGTTGTTGTTGTTGCACGTATTAAAACACCAATTTGGGAATTCATTGGCATAGATTGTGGACAGAAGAGTATTTGGATACAAGAAATAACATATATTCCCCTTACCTGGCTAGACCATTGCTTACCCTCACCTCACTTGTTCAGTTTCCACTGAAGTCTTAGCTGTGAGCAAGAAGAGACTTGTTTGCTGACGTCAGAGAACATTCATTAACTACCTTAATCTATTTTGTGCTAACCTCCTGGGGTGTGTGCACCGCACTCTTTTCATTGGTCCAGGTTATTAGGGGTATAAGTGCAGATATTTTGATAATGGTTACTTATGTTATCCACTTCGGTACGTTGCATGCCCCCCACATTCAACCCATCCCTTTTGTCTAACGTTTTTCCCACAAATCAATCACAAGGTGTGTTGAGGCGCATCCACTTCCGTCCCTGTGTACCAGCCGTGAAGGTGGGGGGGGGGGGGTCTTTTTAGCAATCTAGATATTGCCGTAATTGAAATACACATGGTTATTTTTTGCATGGTCGTAACCACACCGCCTGTCGTATATATTGTCCATTATTCTTCACACTTCAATGGCAATGCACTAACCTAGGTATGGTGAGGTCATAGTCTTTCAGAAAGCACTGGCATTTTGTTCCGTTACACCATTGGTTATTATGATATGAGTCGACTTTGTCTTTGCCGTTTGCATGGAGGTACCAACTAAGCTAAATGCATAAAGTAACGCTATTCAGTTCTCAAATGAAGCAAATATTGAAGCAATATTTTTCATTACATTGTCCATAGAGATATCGGCAGTTATACCCTTAAGATCCTGTATAAAGCGCAGTAAAGTATCTCCTACTACTGCTACTACTACTACGCGCTAAAGCAGTGAATATGGAAGCTTTTTTGCACTAATGTTGAAACAAGAAGTTTTGAAGTCTTTCATTACAGTTAACAATATACCAGCCGCAGAGAAAGAGAATAAAGCACTATACGTTCTTAATGAATGGAAATGAAATATAGATAAATATACCAGTTATTTCTTTCTAAGGAAGAAACTGAATTCAATGACACAACGTAGAGCTGGAAGAATAGATTTCCAGCTTCCTGCTTGTCATGAAATTCGCCCTCCTTTTCTACGCTTCACCCCTGGAGGCCTGAGTCAGAAGACTGAGGTTTCATCACACTTGCATCTCCTCGCTTTATTGATGATCCCTAGACCTTCTCTTAGGCATAAGAGAGATAAGAACCCTTTTATTCTCAGACGCACGGACGGACAGCAGAGGCAACAAGGGAAATGCTAGATCACTTTTCCAATACCGTCGTATTGTTTGGATCGCTGGTATAATGCTACAGTACCTGATGCAATTAAATAGCGTTGATATATTCATCGGCCCTCTCTCCTAACTACAGGAAAATTACTCAGAGGCTAATGCAACGGAAATACCTTAAAACTCACTTTAAAATTCAATGATAATAATAGGAACCAGATGCAATTTAATAATCTAAACTGTTGTTACATTTACATGACTTTTTCTGCCTATACTGCCACAAGCGATTCCTTTAAAAGCTTATTCTTCTATCTGCTTCATATTAGTAAATATAAAAATTTGCATAAATGTTTATCATATATTTTCTTGTAGTTTTGAGGGACATAGGTGAATAATAGGCGAGAGTGATAGTCTGAACTTTAAGAGTGGATCGCTATGTGAGGGCTCCAGAAATCCGTTCTTGATAAATTAGCTCTATATTTGACATTTATGGTTATCTTCTTTTTCCTTCATGTGTTAGGTATTTGCTTGTTTGCCTGATATTTGTTGACACCATCTTTTTTGTGGGCGTCCTATTGATTTTCGCCCCCTTGGTTTATACTTGAAGGTTTGTTTTGGTATTCTTTCTTCTGGCACGCGATAAAGGTGTTCAATCGATTTGTTTCTGTATCTTTATATTTCTTCTAGTAATGACGGTGCTTCCAATTCTTCTCTGATTACTTCATTTCTGATAAGGGCCTCTCTTGTACATCCCTTGACTAATCGTAGATACTTTATTTGTACCTTACTCTTCCCCCCTTATATTCCATGCCTCACTTCCATGGTTCCACAGTGTAAGGGATTGGGTTAAACAGAACAAATATGTATTGGCAAAGAGTAGACAATCAATACAGGTAATTGAAGCATATGTCAAAAAATATAAAGAAATGAAAATTGTGTGGCTGTAAAGGACATACGGCGCAGTGGTGGAAGAAAAGATGCTGTTTGCAGCGGAGGGCTGGAAAAAGTATGTATAATGCGCAGAACGTTTTGTGAAATAATATTGGGTTTACCAAGGAGCTCACCAAATGGAGTGCTACAGAAAGAAGTAGGGAGTGTAGGAGCAAAATGTAAAATGGTAGAAAGAGCAGTTAATTACTGGTTTAGAATAATTTCATTGGAGGGAAGTGGTACATTAAAACAATGCATGGTTTGGCTGGGGAAAATGAGGAAAAAATAAACTTGGATGCACAAAATACAGCTAATATTGGAGGAAATAGGTATGGAAGAAACGTGGGTAGAAAGAATCAATAAAAGTAACGGATTTTAGAGGGCAATTAAAACAAGAATATCAAAAAGCAAGAAATTCTCAGTAGCTTTAGCGACAAGAGATCATTAATAGATTATAGATTCATTAAAATGGAATGAGAGAGAGAGAGAAATATATCGAGGTAAGCAATAAAAATCTGACGTGTTGCATTCACATGACTTTTTCTACTTTTGTACTAACCATTCCTACAAACTCCTGTTTCTATATCTTCTTCGTCTTAGTTGAGATAAACATTTGCAGGAATTATCTTTTTGCTTATTTTCTTGTAGGTACAAGGGACATGTGGAACACTGTAAGCTTTGAGCAATAGTCAAATATTTTAATGTATTGAGATTCTTTGCACGGCTAAGATATCAAAAATGAATAAACTTTCGTCAAATGGAAGGTCGTTAAGTATCGCAAAACTCATACAAACCGAAATGGTTCACTCAAAAAAAAAAAAAAAAAAAAAAAAAAAAAAAAAAATGTTAATTTCAGTAAGATCTATATCTTTTGTATAGTAAGATTTGATCTGTCTTATGGCTTACCAATTATGCAAAACTCATCTAGAATAAACAGGACCACATACGCTATAGCCATATAATTCAAAATAAACAATTCATTCGCCATAAAATATCACAAACATATGGCATTTTAACCAACATCGCTAGAGCCATTTTCGTGGAAATCAAAATTTTCGAAAACTTTTCCACGTAAAGTGTAGTTTAGGGTGGAGGAATTTACTTCAAAATCTTCGTGTCGCATTCTTAAAAGATGTTAAACACCAACTTTTTTGATCTTTTAAGAAAGCGATACGAAGATTTTGAAGAAAATTCCTCCATCCTAAACTACCCTTTACATGGAATAGCTTTCGAAAATTTTGATTTCCTGGAAAATGGCTGTAACCATTTTTTTTAAAATACCATATGTTTGAGATATTTTTATAGCAAATGAAATGTATATTTTGAATTTTCTGACTATAGCCTGATTACTCTGCATGACTTTTCCATAGGTAGTAAAGCAAAAATGCACTCATTCAAACACACAATTTATGTATAAATAGAATATTTGTAGAGTGAACCATTTAGGAGATATTCCTTGTTATTTGCGTGAGTTTAGGAATACTTTAGCTTTCGTCAAATGGAAGATGGTAATTCATTTTTATGTCTTAGCCGTGCAAACAGAACGGAATCTCAAAGCTTTGAAAGATTTAACTATCGGTCAAAGCCTACTGTATTCCTTATTCCTCTTACACATACTAAGAAACAAGCAATAAGATAATTTCCATATGTTTTTCTCAACTAACACGAGGAAGATATACGAATAAGAGTTTGCAAGAATAGTTATACAAGAGTAGAGAAACTCATATTAGTTATGAGATTTATTGACATATTGTCAATAACTTTACAGGTACACAGAGAAACTCAACAAATTCTGTTTGTTGCATTCGTGTTTCGCAATTCTAGCACGAGAGGCGGGAAGGTAGCCATTAGTCAAAATGGCTCAGGCGAGGAAAACGCGTTATGTTGCGTCTGAGTTTCATCCTCTTAGATCTTCTGTCACAGTGCAGCGATATCTCAGAGCAGAATTGCACAAGAACCCACCACTTGGCGATGGTACCAGCAATTTCTACGTGTTCTAAACTTTATTAACCATTTTCTTTGCCGAAAAGACTGTTAGAGTAATCGTGTATGAATATTGGCTCATGCCACACCTGAAGGCCGACTTCGGCAATGACATCTTCCAGCCGGGTGGTGCCCGCTACACTTCCATTATGATGTTCGAGATTTCTTAAACATCACATTGAGAAACCGATGGGTCTGTCGTGGTGGCCATGATGATAAAACATTTCTGCCATGGCCTCCACGATCACCCGATCTAAGCCCATTTGATTTTTTTTTTTTTGGGGGGGGGGGAGGTGGGGCGTTTCCGTTAAAGATATAGTCCATGTGCCTCCTTTATCATCAACCAACGCAAACTACGAGCTCTCATCATCAACGCCTTTCAACAGACCGACAGGGACATGTTGCAAAACTACCCATTTTGCATTGCTTTACAGATATACATATAAGTCCTACACACTTTAGAGTAAACAGCTGCACTTTAACCCATATTTTAAAGGATGCTGTGCTTACAAAATAGTATTAATGTTAAATATACTACATATGGCGTGTCGTCTGATTTCTTTCTTTGTAAATGTATGCGAGTATATATTCTCCATTTTTGCTTTCGATAGAAACCCGTTTTCTAGTGAACCAATGAAGCTAGTTAACACAAGCTTTAGGATGGTGAAGACACTTTCTAAGCGCCATGGATGTACTTTGTTCTTAACAGCATAGCTGATTATTTAAAAGATGCTGTTAACGTTCAATTAAAGGTTGGTACAAATAATAAAATTATCCGCTATTTCATTATAAACAAACGTACTGAATAACAATAATCTTTGAACTTAGAAAACATGTATCTGCAAAAACACTTCAATATGATGTCTTAAATCGTTTCTGAGATAACGAGCCTTAATTTTCCATACATAGGCGTTAACTCCCATTACAAACAAGAACCAAAGAAACCGCAATTATGTAGTGAATTTTAGTCAGGTTTTTAACACACGACTTAAGTTACTGTAGATGAAAAAGGTAATTAGAAATTTCCAGCCTTTGTGGGTATAGAGGTATTTGATTAGCACTAATGTTTTTACAGTGCTTATTTTCCTGGTTTTAACATAAAAGGTGAGAATTTCATGCTTTCCAAGAGAATTCCACTATATGGCCCATTGATTAAAGTTCTAACCAAACTGAAAATTTGTCAACCTCAAGTATACCACTACCTGTGGTTTTATTCCGTATTCAGTCATTTTGATCCAATTATCGGCCATAGACGAATCAATCATATAGACAGCTTCGTTACCCGTACAAAGGATGACAATTTTTCCCGCCTAAACCTGGAGGCGTCAGTGCAATTAACTCCTGCAATCATCGTTCGTTTTGGGGATGACAAGCAGGAATAATAATGACATGATAATTGAACATAACGAATCCTCTGATTAGTCACTGTCTCTTTCAGTTACTCTTCCATACATAGGATTTAGCTTACCGGTCTCTTTAGAGTCTAGAATTCAGATTTTTTTTTTTTTTTTTTTTTTTTTTTTGTTCTTTTAACGACGCTGTCAATTGCCAGGATCACATCAGCGTCAGCCGGTGTGCCGGAATTTAGTCCCGCAGGAGTTCTTTTACATGCCAGTAAATCTACTGACATGGAGCTGTCGTTTTTAAGCACACTTAAAAACCATCGGCCTAGGCCGGGTTTGAACCCGCGACCTTGGGATCAGTAGACCAGCGTGTAACTAACTGAGCCACCCAGACCGACTCTAGAATTCAGAGTTGGTGAACACAAAACTATGCCAGTGTCGAAAATCTTAGATGTATAAAAGCTACAACATGTCAAATAATTACTGGATTATAAAATAATGACACAAGTGAAGTTTTTTGGAATACATATTAAATACAACCCTACCATTATATACAAGTAATTACCGTATTCAACATCGTGGTTGGTAGGCGTGACAATACAAAATGTTTCCTATGAAATGACCTGATAACGGTATCAGGTTGTCTCATAAGTCTGTTCGTTTTGCCCGAAAATTCCATCTATAACGCCTCAAAACCCTGAACTCTCTGTAGATTCAAGTTATCATAGTTGTCTAACCAACCCTACGACTTAGAGACTCGCTATTGAGTATGTTAGTGTGTACTTGTGACTGACGTTGAATGGAACACTGTGAACATGTGTTTACAAACTATGGAAAGCAAAAAGGGGCATTTCTGATATCTTATGCTGTTTACCATTGTATGGGCAAAACCGCCGTACAATGCCGGCAGAAAGTTTGTTCTGTCTACGGGGAAGAGTATGTCGAAAGGAGTTTAGCGAATTTCGAGCTGAGAATTTCTTCCTAAAGCAGAAAGCTTTGCAACTAATCTGTGGTAGCTGTGCTGTGGGTGAGGCGTTCTTAGTGACTGAAACGTCTACCAAGTTTACTACTGCAGGTTTTTGCACAGTCGTAAATTTGCTGCGAAATGGACAATATTTGTCGTGTGTACTATCCGTTTTCCATCACACCTCGAGGAGTGATCTACAGGTGTAGGTAACATGAGATCATTGGCCTTGCAGAAAGCTTGGAAGTTGGTTCCGGTACACCATTCGATATTATGAGACCGTCATGCATTCCCTCGTGTCTTCAGTGCCATGCCTACATAGGGTACTAACCAACCTGAAATATACTACCCTTAAGTAGAATTATAAGTTCATGAATGAAGCGAGTATTGATGTAATATTGTTCTTTGCACTGTCCCGAGTTACCAGCATGAGGGGCTCTAGTGACCAAGTTGTCGACGGACCCTTAAACACGACACATTCACTCACTCCGCATGAAGGTGCTATGAATGCCGAATTATTTAATGGTTGTGATTTATAATGCTAGGATACGTCATACGTCACATTTTGTAATCAGTTCGTAGATATTTTTAACGACAAGTGTGAAAATTGTGAAGATTCTCCACTAATTGTATAAAGAACTACATAACAGCACATCTAAATGTTCCAAGATAGCGCTCCAAAAAGACTTAAAAGACAATTTGCTTAATATTAATGTTCTCGTAATTAAATAAAACACTTATACTCTAAGGCACTCGAATTCCAAGAGAATAAATCCTGCCTTCGGTTCTCTTTACTGCGCATGCGTAAACTGAAGGCTTCGAGAGCATATGGAATACTTATGTTATTAAATTATTTTCTTGTTTAACGACGCTGTCAATTGCCAGGATCACATCAGCGTCGCCGGTGTGCCGGAATTTTGTCCCGCAGCAGTTCTTTTACATGCCAGTAAATCTACTGACATGGAGCTGTCGTTTTTAAGCACACTTAAAAATCATCGGCCTGGGCCGGGTTTGAGCCCGCGACCTTGGGATCAGTAGACCAGCATCTAACCAGCTGAGCCACCCAGACCGACAGGAATACTTAGGCGCTTTCAGTTTGGACATAGACACAAAAACGTGCACAATGTTAAATATAACGCTATTTATTTGTTTACTTATATGTTTGTTTATTGTTTGTAATCAATATGTTATGTTTCCAGTGGCTAATTATTTTTAACTGCTGCAATCCTGCAATCGCCCAATTCCTCCTTTCTCTCCCCCTCTCTCTCAATCTCTCACTCACACTCTGTCCCTCCCTTTCTCTGGTTTCTTTAATTCCTGGTTAGTTTTCTATTTGTTTCAATTTGAGTACATTTCAAACCCACTGGACACAGATTTGACAGATCCAACACAAGAGTAATCTGAACCATGTCGAATACTGGTATTCCGATTATGGTAGAGGGATTAAATACTTCCATATCAAAGCCTTCGGAAGTAAGACCACCAATTGAATGGGGCAGCCTGGCCCCGCTGCCAGCATCACAATACCTAAACATGTAGATCTCGTTAAAGTACACAATTTACATCAAAAACTTTTTTTTTTTTGAGTTACCTATTTCTGAGAATTTGTTCGTTATTAATTTGAACTTTTCAATAGTTTAGCGTTACTCAAATGGGAAGTTGTTATCCATTCCTTTTTTCTTCTGCACATACAAAGTGAATGGCATTACAAAGCCACCTCATATCGACTAGCTCTTAAAAGCTTAAGAGGTATTGGGTATTGCTTAACTCTAATGTATTCCCCTATATTTGTTCTATCTATAAGGAAATATGTAATAAGCTATTTCTACATTCACTAGCTCTGATGCAGTAAAAGTTACGTTATAACTTCACTTAATATTTACAGCAGAAAAGCTTTCTACTTATAGCAGAAATTGTTATGTTGAGGGCTATAACAGTAATAAAAGTGTTACGGTGCGTTGCGTTTTTTCCGCGTTTCATTTCCTGTTCCTTTACTCCGCTATTATTCGGGATGTGCTTGTAACATTGAGCCAGAAGACGTCTCTCATCCATGCTGTGACGTGACTGAAATACTTCCTTGGGTTTGTCATGGACCATATCGACAAGGCGGACCATATTTGAACCTGGTGTTGTTCTTTCCTCTCTGACAAACTGCGACACATGTAGAAATGATATTTCGTTTGCCAGTATTCTCGGTAACAATACAGTTTCCGTAACATGCATACAATTTGGATTTCTTTTAAAGAGCTTAGCTTCTAGACATTCAAAAGACAAGGATAAGGGAAAGTTGGTTCGATAGTATTAGATCTATTCTGCAATTTAGCGATTAGCTTTCATTTGAAAGCTTAAAGGTAAGTTATGCTATACAAATTAAAATAACATTGAGAGAAAAAGTTCGTGCACCAGACTTGCCAGGAGGGGGAGGGGGGGGGGGTGGATTTCCCGAAATTTTGAAATAAGATCTTAGGGGTATAAGTGCAAGTATTAGTGTTCGTAATTAACAGGTAATGCACAAAATTAACTTGGTATTTACGAACTTACTATCCTTAATAAGTAACATTGTATGGTTGCTTAGTAACTCTAAGTAGGCATGGTACGGAGGGCACAGCTGTGGTGGTGTTGGTGGTGTTGGTGGTGGTGGTGATGGTGTTGGTGGTGGTGGCGGCGGTGGTGGTGGCGGGGGTGGTGGCGGTGGCGGCGGTGGCGGCGGTGGAGGTGGTGGTGGTAGCGGAGGTGACTTAGAATTTTTCTAAAAAGGATCTAATTCCAAATTATAAAAAAATCTGACGTTTATTAAATTAGCTGTTTGAGTCGTGACAAGGTTTATAAAGCTAAAGTCATTTGGAAACCAGAATGAAGGAATATTTTAGAAATATTAAATATAAACAGATTGATATATCAGCTGTGGTATAACATTTTTGGTGATTTAATCATGAAACATATCTGAAGGTTAAATTGTTAGGGCTGTTAAATGGACCCACGGATTTCATGGTTTGGGAAAATATATTCATTTTGAAAAATAAGGACCACGGAATAAATTTTGAAATACCAGTGATGGATTGTGTTAAGAATTTTTTTTCAGTGGTTGGAAACAGAAATATTGAGTGATAGTACGTCCGTTACAATAGCGACCAGTATAAACAAGAGTAGCTCCGATTGATGTCATAGGATAATGTTAAACTGTTTGCGTGTAATTTCAAGAACTTGCAGCAAATACTGAGATAAGTGAAGCTTATAGCCTCTAAGACATTTATGGTACTTGTGAATTTATATAGTTCACTCTTAACAGCTTCAGGTTTTCATTATATTGAATTTCTTGATTCCCTGCTCGTGTCTTGTTAGTGGCCGCTAAATTATGCATTGAAGTTTGGCAAGAATAATATGTTGGTGGTGAAATTGTTAATTTTAAACAAACACTCCAACAGGTGTAGAGACAAATCCATTTTATGTAATTCTTTGACGCTAAGCACCAAGTGCAATTTCAAACACAATAGCTAGCTATTCAGAAGCTGTTCATTTGAAGAGCATCGTTAAAAATGAGACTCATCTCCTACGGGACATTACCGCACTCTGATTCGTGTTACCCTTTTGTGTTACAATCAAAGTTGGCTGATATAGAAGCACTCTTTTGAGTGTCGGTTGACATTGTCAGGATTGATGTGTGCGGAATGTGAAACAAACAAGAGACAGGATAAACTAACCTATCATGACTGGATTGAAATATCTATCTCGTCAATGTCGAGTTTACTAAATGCCCATTATCTAAGATTTCCAGATTATTGGACTATTACTTAGTCAGCAGGCTGATTTCACAAAAATCCTTGTTTCTTATTTGAAAGGGATAGCAGAACTAGGTCAGTAGGTACACTGCGAAAGGAAACAGTGACCACGTAGGACTAATTTAACACCAGGCAAAAAAAAAGTTAACCTCTTTTTGATTGCTCAAAAGTATTGTTGCCACCTCTCCATGTGAAATTAGGTTTAGTGAAACAATTTGTGAAAACTCTAGGTAAGGAAAGTGAGTTCTTTAAATATCTTTACGTTACATTTCCCAGCCGGTCTGGGTGGCTCAGTTGGTTAGACGTTGGCCTACTGATTCCAAGGTCGCTGGTTCAAATCCGGCCCAGACCGATGGTTTTTAAGTGTGCTTAAAAGAACTCCTGTGGGACAAAATTCCGGCACACCGGCGACGCTGATGTGATCCCGGCAATTGACAGCGTCGTTAAACAACAAAATTGTATTGTTAAAATGTTACATTTCCTTCATTATTCAATGAAAAGAAAATTAAAGCTGGTGTAGGTATTCGCTGGCCCACAAATTCTAAAATTGATGAACAGTCAGTTCGAGAATACTGTAAGTCGAGAAGTGACGGATGCCTGGAATGCTTTCAGAAAGTGATGCTACAAAATTTCAAACAATTTAGTCGCAACACGAGTGTCAAAATACATTTTGTTCATTCCCATCTAAATTATTTCCCTGATAATTTAGGAGGTTTTAGTAAGGAATAGAGCGAAAGCTTTCACCAGCAATAAAAATTTGGAAATAAGGTATTAAGGGAAGTGGAGTGTTCACATGATGGCGGACTATTCTTGGATCTTAAAAAGGGACAGCTCTGAACAATATGTGAGGTCAAAGAGGAGAAAATTAGAAGTGCAATATTGAGGTAAGGTTATGAATGTGCTTATAATTATTATTAATTAGTGATTAATTACGGGCAAATAACAAATTATAATTATGGCTTGTTGAAAGTGATTTTTATTACATTTCACAAATTTTTAATTTCATTTCAGTTATTTACGAATATTTTGTATACCTGACGTGATGGGAGAAAGTGGAGATTATTTTCGAATTCAGCAGGAAAAATCCGTCTAGGATCACACATTAGATTCGAAAAATCAAAAAATAAGCTTTGAAATGCAGAATGGTGTTATATTGTTAAATGCTTTATTTCCCTATTATGTTATGAATTACTATTTTTAAATTGGTTATGAATCTCGGTATCAAAATAAATTTCAGTATCAGGATGCGAACAAGTTGAAAACACCGTGGAGTATAAATGACTTGGTATTACTTTATAGAAAAGCATGGGAAATATTTAATTCCAAGATTTATAAGTGGATCAGCCATGTCCGAACGTCCAGCCACTTCCCACATGATATGTTGTGTTTGGAAGGATGGAGAGGAATAAATCTACCTTTGCGCTGTCATATGGAGCTGTCCTAAGTTACGACTAAACATTGTGCTTATGAAATGGCTACTATGCATTCACAAGACCAACTTAATTTAAGACATATTGTATAATAAGCGACAATTTTCAATAAACGTTAAATTAACCATCGTATAAATTCTAGAATATTCCAAAATAAAACTGTGACATATTTATCAATACATACACATTTCTATTCTTAACTTACTTGCTGTATGTGTGCAACATCATTGGAGCCCAAAAATGGCCTACAAATTCGGCATAATATGTGTTATAGATATCTTTAGCTGTGCCCAGAGATGAAAATCTTATATTACAGTTCTATTTTTGCATTCTAATTGCTTCAATGGAGAAAACGTTTGCACGAAAATGTATATGGAGGCAAACATTGCCATTATACAAGCATTTAGTGTACTAACACAAGGTTAACTAATTCCACCTGCAACTGCAATGGTGCAGATTTTGGTTCCATAGCCAAAGGGTTCACAAAAAGAAGAGAGTTCATTTTCTACCTTTTGAAATCTTGGAATCTGTGAACTATATATCCACGCTTCAACCTTTGTATTAGTCAACTAAAACATTCGTCCACCCACTCCTCTTAGAACTTATGTTTGTAAGACGTGGAGGATTTAGATAGCAGCATCACTCCATTACAATTCTCCAATACTTGTTATGAAAACGGGGACATTCACGACAAGTAAAGCAGTGTATCGGAGGGCTGTACAAAATCCATGTGACCACAGGGAGGGTAAGCTATTGTTGGCTCATGAGTCTGTGCTTGGACTTCACTAATGTAGATGGTGACAGTCAAGCAACTGAAAAAAGAAAGACAATCAGAGCCACTTGTAATGGTCTGATGCGCATGTAACACTCGTGTCGAAAAGTTTTAATAACGCTTGTGTAACAAAGTTATTCTGTATTTCCGGCGCATGTTACCTAAAGAGAAGGGTTCTTTGTACCCTCCGACCCTAGATTTGCAAAATACTACAACTGAATAAGCCAGCTGACTTTTCACTTTTAAATCCTTTAACCGATAAATGATATACGAAAGTGTTGACAAAACTTCATGTCTCTGTTAATTTTCGTGATTGTTTAGTTACGTATCCAGGTATCGATTTTTGTACACATTATTAAAATGTATCCGGGCAGCGCCAGATAAAACAGTGCAATACAGTTTTAAAAAAAACGTTTGGTGTATTACACTCATTTCTACAGAGGCGGGTAGCATAATGTTAATTGAGATAAACATTGCAGAAACAGCTTTATTACACATTCCAATGTAGATACAAGCGAGATAGAGAAAGCAAAACTCGACATATGCCGTAGCTTAATTACATATTCTTTCCACGATATCGCAAGAAGGAAATGGATGTCGATACAATTTTTAAATAATTATTGAATTACTGAAAAATTTAAGCTGCTTTTGCAAATCAAACGCATCGTATACGAAACGAATTTAGTAATATGCACTGTTTGGAAGCCTCTCTGTTTCTCAACGTATCGGGGTGGAAGGGAAGTCATTACATTCCTTCTAATACGTGATTCATAGAAGCATTAGAAACAAAAAATTAAAATGGCATTTTGCTCTTTGATCAGTTGATTTCGAAAAAAAAATTGTTTTTTATCCAAGTTGGATGCGTAATTCCACAAAAATGTGCAAAGATAACAATTTGCTTCTTGTAAGATGCGTAGAGTAACTTATTTCTGACATAACTTCGGTAGTAATTATGGTACATCACAAAGGGCTATTATAATAAAAATACACATAATCTATATTTACAAACTTTTATTAGGTTCGTGAGTAGCAGGGGTATTTTAAGATTTTGAATTTGTAGTCTTTCATAAAGATCCGTTATGAGAAAGTAGGGGAAAGTTTTGAATTTGGATGCCGATAGCTTAAACATTCGGGAAGTTGCACAGAATTAATTAATGAGAGCGAAAATGAAGCTGCTTGGTAATTCAGAACAGCTCTTACAGGGAATAAAGCCTTAGGTCGTTCCCACTGAGAATCGCATCTGGAACCTTCTAATATGGCTGATTTATTTCCTACTGGTTGAGACCTAAACCTATTCGTAGGATATCATTAATTTCATGGAATTATCAACTTTTCCTAGGCGGATTAATTTTTGTTCACTTAAAGTAGAAGTAATGTCTTCGATCCAACATTTTGACACCGAGATTTCACCTAAAATAAATATTTCTATATCCTCATAACCCAAAAATACATTTTTGGAAAAGAGCTCATGTATGTATATCCGTATATCTGTGAATAAAGAAACTTGTATTTGATTTATTTAAAGTGGTTTTGTATTGATTGTAGTTGCAATGTGTATGTATGAACAGCATTGTAACTAAAAACATAATAGCCGGTTACATATCAAACTTCATATAGTATAAGTTTGGCACTCCTTTATACGATGGAACATTTTCTAAAACGTTTGTTTTGAAAACTCTAAAGATTTTCTACAAATACGATGTTTTTAAGAAGCTTTCATTACAAGATAAAACGTGTATCTTCAATTTTCTGAGAAATACGAGTACCTTTGACGTCCTCTTTATTTAGAATTGACTTCTGCATAGCTGGTAAACCGTAAGATAGCTTTTACTACATAGACAAATTTACATCACGCTAAAGCACACAGTTTATGTCAAACTATTTTGTGGAGTTATACATTTCCAAGGCATGACTTGTTATTAGTTTGAATTTTCAAACACTTCACTGTTCTTGAATAGGAGGTTTTTATTCTTTTTTTTTTCTATGCAAAGAAAACAGAGTTTCAAAGCCATCCCATAGACATTCCTTATAGTGTGAATTTCGTTATTTTATATTGCGGTTGTAAATTGCGTTATGTAGCTGCTTCTCTATAATAATTTTATCAAAATACGAGTTCATAGAACAGTCGACCAATTTTAAGAAACAGAAAATAGAACAGCATCACAATTTACTATGCACAAGAAGCATTTGCGTTAGAATAAATGGATCATTCAGATAATATTCTATCTTCGCAGTTTGCAGATGATGCAGCTGTCCTTAATAAAGATTCATATGTCACAGCAGTTAAAAAGCAATAAGGTTCAACAACTTCAGAGTAAAAATGAATGGAAGAATCTAAAACTACTGATATTCATCTAGTACTCCCAATTGTGAAATAAACCTTGCTCTATCTGTAAATAAGCATGTCGTTGTTAAAAGTATCAGAAAAGCTTGAAGCTCTGGTGACTAATAATTTCGCCGTGTTTTACATTGCAAATCAGTTGCAATGACAAGGCATTATCCACCTGAGTTGATGCCCGCAGGTGACGTCAGGTACCATCACCCTGGCGATGTCTGTCATCGCATTTCGTCACTAACAAATGTCACCATTACATTTCTGTAAATTTTGGCACCCCAGCACAGCAATCGCGCAGTATTGTCTCGTACCAACTAATTTTTGATGAGGCCATTCGATTTCATTGAAATGTGAAATGGGCAGCTCTTCAATCGACGTCATTTTCTCATGTTCCGTTGGAAGTACAGGAGAGGAAACTAGCACCTTTATTACTTGGTACGATAATAATCTAAAAGATTCAGTGTTATCTATAATTAAACAAGTTAATAGGGGCATATGTGAGGCCATTTTGTACATTTTAGCACATGAAGCCCGAAATTCTAATATCAATAAATCAGTTTGCCAAGGATCTAAGGAGCCCAAAAATAAAAATGTGGAGGAAACTTTTCTACCCATCACAAATCTAGGTGTATCAGTTTTGCATACTAATATACCGACAGGAAATTAGTGCTTCAGCCATACGTTCACCAGAGATTTTACATGATCACTGCAACATATACGTCCAATATAATTACTGCCAATAAGGGCCGTTTCGCCGAAGAAAATAGTCAAATATTTGAAGCCACCTAGCTTCTTGATGAATGGATATAAATGGCTTATTACTTCACTAAATGTCGGGCAAAGATTATGTGAACAGTGCTCTAATGCTTTTTTTACCTTCATTTCTATGAATTTAGCCACAATTCAATTTTAAAATGTCATGCAAATCTGGCAATCATGTCGTGTGTTCTCACATTGATGGTTGACGGCGGGTACACCACTTGACGTTAGTAAAAGTGAGGGATGGGAAATTCAGGGAAATGTATGCACCAGGTGTACGCATTGGTGGATGAGACGGCAGCTTAGGCTGTAATTCCTGACAAGAAAATTAACAGTTTTGTTTCATCCCGGTAACCTACAAAAGAATGCAATTATTTTAGGAGAATAAAGAGCAAGACGCTTATTTATTTACTTGTGCATTAAAATAACTATTGTTTTGTTTCGTAATGGATGATGACAATAATGTGCATTATTACAAAAATGTGTATCCCTTTATCACTCTTTATGTTAGCATCGTTTAACCCTTCAGTACGTGGTTTCGATTGCTTCATTTTTCTGCTTCCTTAACTCTGTAAATCTGAATCATCATTATTGTTTGAAGAAATAGATCATTTTAGCCACATTCGCAGCTGTCAAGTGTGCCCGAGAATATGGTGTTTGAGCGGTACGGTAAACGCACTGAGTATTTTGTTTGAATCTGAGATTAATGCTGGCCTCAAATCAAACTATATACAATATAGTCCTGACTTTTCGCTGACATGTCTTCCAAACAATACAATAGTGATATGGGTGGTCATGATTTAGCAACTAAGAAAAAACAGCAACTACACGAGACATCCGACGTTCTTTTAAATCTAAAACATGAATGCAATATCAATACCAACACCATCTAATAACCATATATAAGAAATGTATGCCTTATTTCCTTTGTACTTATGTTTTATTGTTTAAACTCTTCGGATGCCGCGTGTTAGAGTTGCACTCTAACGCTCTACCGATAGTTTTGGTACAGTACATAACGAAGCAAATGGTAGAATTACCGGTAGTATTGGTAGCATTGATAGGAAAGAAAATAACGAAGTACAAACATGAGTTTGATCACTGTGATCTAAAAAAAATTGTACTTTTTCAGGTCAAAATAACATTACTTTGATCACTATTAGTGTCGTCAATGTGAAGAGGACTTTCCAAACGTTCCTGAAGACACTAATGTTCCTAGGTTAAGCTGCCCTTTATATAACCTCTCTCAGTTTCGAGAAGGTTCAAAGTTCAAAGTCTACGGTAGTCCCTTGAGGGTTAGTTCCCATAGGTGGGACAAACGCAAACACTTTCTCCTTTAGGTGCCCTCAGAGATAAAAAAATCATAGGGAGTAAGGTTTGGTGATCATGAAAAGCAGAAACAACGGAGATCTTGTCGGTTTACTCTTCCACTCCAACGGTATGGAATGGTATCATTCAGATAACTCCCCACCTTAAGGTGAAAGTAAGACAGGGCACCATCTTGCATGAATATAAAATCTTTGAAGTTTCATAAAAGTTTCCACCAGGTATGACATTCCTCTGACAGTTTCCTCCACAAAATGAAAGGTCCACAAACCTTAGAGATTAAACGTTGATTCATCTGAGAAAATGCATCGTTTCAACAACTTATCTTCCATATTCTGAAGAATTTAGATGTTAAATTCGCAGCTTCTGTTGCGGTCGATGGGACACAGTTTATGTAGTAACTGCAACTTGTAAGGCTTATATGCAAGCGTCGCTTAAGAAGAGGGAACTGGTCCATTTCTACGAATCCATCGATTTGAATATCCGACGTTGAGGTGATTCCGCACATTTACATGAAAGTGTGCTGGAGCTCATGTCGGTCATTTCTACAGCTATGTACTGGAATGTGTCGCACTGCTGTTAAAACGTTACTGTACTGGAAACTACACAAGTAACACAGTAGAATGTGCACCAAGGACTCTATTATCCTGATATTGTTCATCCCAGTACACAAATGGCTAAAGGGTTGCATACCTACCGCATTAAGATACCAATGTTGAAATATTGTCACAACCGTTCGTTCCAAACTTCGGCGATCTCCAGCGCCCAAATCTATTTCTGGACAAGGATTCCAATTTGAAAACCGATGAGTTTACCATCCTGCACAACATACTAAGTGTTGTCGGTATTTTTGGGACACCCAGTAATCATAATATATTAGAGGATTAAGGGTAGAGAAAGTCATGTGAAAATAAAATTTACTTGACCCAGTACACAATTTATGGCTCATGCTATGAAACCTACAAAACGCGACGGCTGCATGGCTCTGTTTGCAGATACCGCTAGACAAACAAATGACTGTGGACAATCTAGTGGAATATCAAAATAGGCGTGAGCATGAAGAGCTGACATTTTAGTGAACAACTAGGGCATGTTATCTAGTTTAATGAGTCATGTGATTAGTTTGCGGAAAATGAACCTTTAACGTAACTGCATACCACATCTGAGGATGCTGATTCAAACTGCCACATGAGCAATTACGGAAGTAATAGCCCTAATATACTCGTACCTCTAGAAGTGAGCACAGTAGTTGCAAATGTTAGCAGTCGCCATGAACTGACTCAGACTCACACACAAACAGGTCGACAAAGCTGAACTAGTCACCTTAACCATACAACTGATTAAGCAATTATAGCTTCAGATTGTAAACAGTAACCACATTCACTTATTTGTTCAAGGCCTTAAAAAGTACAACATACGATTTTTCTGCTGTAAGCCTAGAATAGCGATGTCCAACCTTGTCTCTTTGAAGCCACTTACGTAATTACCCGCTATAACCGAAGCTCCTCTTTCAGTGCCTCTGGCGTGTAAACTCAAAAGCAGTGTGTATCCAGTGATGGACACAAACAGGTGCTTCCATGGCAGTTTCTAAGCTAGAACTTGAATTTTACGGGAATGTCTTCGGTGGTCCTCTTCATTCCGGATAATCTTTGCATAAATGGTAAACTGTAAGAGACAGACGAAAGCTTACTAAAGAAAAATGTGAATCTCGTTAAAACATACAATTTATGTCAAATACTTCTTTTTCTTTTGAGTGAACCATTTTCGCCATATTTTTCATTGTTTGTTTGATTTTCCTAATGTTTGTAATTTTCTCAAATAGAACTTGCAAAGAGAGTGGAATTTCAAAGACATAGCACAGCAGCCAGCTGTTAAAACGTTCCGCTTTCGGCTAAGCCTACTGTGTTCCCATGTTCCTCTGATGCGTACAAGAAAATTAACAATAAAATAATTTTACTGAAAATAAAACGATTAAAATGTAGTAGATTGACAAGTAAGCATTTGCAAGAATAATGTGTATAAAAGTGAGTATAGCTCTACATATATTTGCGAACAGAGTTTCTCCAAATTGAACTACATTAAAAGTCTGTATTGCAATAAGTTACGCGACGATCACTTGGTGGATCTTCTAAGACCATGCATTTCAACTTTGATAGACTTGTTAAACGTAAGTAGTACCAAAGGAGTCACTAATGATCAGATGTTTATCGTATAACATTTGAAATTGCTTTCGTAAATCAAACGCATCGTATACAAAACGAATTTAGCAATATGCACTGTTTGGAAGCCTCTCTCAGTTTCTTGATGTCTTACGGGGCTAGCAATGGGTGACTGACCAATGACAGTTGCAATATCGGGAAAGAGGCGTGGCAGTGTAATGAGGACAAGCAACTCTGGCGTTGGGGTGGGGAGAAGGGTAAGTTGTTGCACCTGGCCTCGTTAAAAAAAAAAAAAATTGCAAATATTGCTTGAAATAAGCGGCAGTTATTGAGTTAAACGATTCTTTGTAATAATTTTATCCTTAGAATCACAAAAACGTGTAAAGCTTCTTGAGAAGCTATTCCCAGAAAATGTAAGCTATGCATTTCGTTGGTCATAAGAATACCTTAATGAGAATTAAATCAAATATATGAGAACCATATTTGAGAAAATCAAACTTTTCCATATATTTTCCTTGTAAAAGATAGTTTGAGATGGAGGACTTTTTAAAAATCCTTATGAAGATGCTTTTTATGAACTTTGAAAAATGCTCAAATTAAATATCAAGTTTCAGATCAAATGTACTTTCCGTTTTTGAGTTATGTTGAACCCAGGCAGACACACACACACACACACACACACTCACTCACTCACTCACGATTTTCTAAAAATACTTTTTTCGGGTGGCCTGGAAAATGTACTTTCGATAAAACACTTTTGGGTGGAATACATTGCTTCCTATACTTACTGATGGTGTGTAGTAGAGAATTTAATCCAGTTTATTCCAGGAAGTTTAGACTAATAAAGAAAAATCTCAAGTGTTGCACTCTCATGACTTTCTCTACTTTTGTACTAGCCATTCTTACAAACTCTTATTCCTATATCTTCTTCCTGTTAGTTAAAATAAACATTTCTACAAATTATCTTATTGCTTATTTCCTTGTAGGTACAAGGGGAATATTGGAATACAGTAGGCTTTGTGCGATAGTCCAATCTTTTAAAGCTTTGAGATTCTGTTCTCTTTGCACACGTAACATATAAAAAAATGAACAACGATGATCGATTTCACGAAAGTTCGTTTTCCGAAACTCACACACATAACAAGGAATATCTCCTAAATGGTTTACTCTACAAGAAAAATTATTGAGACATAAATTGTGTATTTTAGCAAGATCTACATTTTTTGTATAGTAGGATTTGGTCTATCTCTAACGGTTTACCAGTTATGCAAAAGTCGTCCAGAGTAAATACGACTACAGGGGCTTTCAGAAAATTCAAGATATACATTTCATTTGTCATCAAAATACCTCAAACATATGACATTTTAATAAAAACCGTTAGAGCCATTTTCAAGAAAATCAAAATTTTCGAAAAATTTTCCATGTAAAGGGTAGTTTAGGCTGGGGCTATTTTCTTCAAATCTTCGTGTCACATCCTTGAAAGACATTAAACTTAAATACCAACTTTGGTTTTTAACCGACTTTTCGTTTTTGAGCTATGCTGTCCACAGACTGACAGACTGACACACAGACACACACACGGACCTTTTTCTAAAAATGCTTTTTTTGGATTCAGGGGGCCTCAAAACATGTATTTCCGGTGAAATCTCGACATCGAATTTTTGGGTGGAATACAATACTTCCCCTACTTACCAATAGAGAAAGTAAAAATGTATCCTGTGTGGAGCAAGATTTTTGGGAGAAGTATACAATGAAATTTATGGAAAAATAATTTATTTTGCTCTTTACAACACTACTTCTAATTAACGTAATGGTAATAGTACTGTTGTTCGTGCTTTGGGCAAGAATAGCTGCGGACACCAGCAGCTGTAGCAAAGCGATAGGAAAATCTGTCAGTGTTTGTCAATGCTGATTCTGTGTATACATATCCTACCTCAGTTCCCTTTGCCTGTGCAATACTGTATGTACCTCTCAGTGCGACAGCTGCGCTGCGCTGCGCTCAGTCAGATAATATAAATGCGATTCTAGATTAAGTTACGAGCATGCATGAATAAGTCCCTTGATAGAGAGTTAAGCAACAAAAACAGTGAGCTATGGGAGCGGATAATCCAAACTGGGCTTCGTTCTTTTGCTCTCTGTGGATGACTAGGTTTGTTCTGCTGCAAGTGGCGGGGAACGCAATGTCCACTGCAGCACCGTGCTGTCATTAGTTTCCTCTTGCTGCTTTGCATTTATACTAACTATGCACTACCACCATCAAATGCAGCACATAAACTGCTCGTTTTCTAAACCTAAGCAGCGCTTTACAAACCTTGTGTGGAGCGGTGGGGCGGTTCAAGTGCACTGGGGGAGGCTGAACAGGAGTAACTCAGCCATACCCTCAGTTACCTGGGGGGTGGTCTAGCCGCCTGGGGCTCGCTTTCAGGAGGCAGTACTGATTTCCATCCCCGGTGACCGACCAATCTGACCAAAGGGTTTTCGCGGTTTTCCTTGGTCACTAGGCAAATCCTGGTTTCGTTACTTTGTTTTTCGCGACTTCCCGCCCCATCATTTCATTTCAATATGATCTTTTCTGGGTTGAAACTCTCGGCGAAGGCAAGGTAATGTGTGGGAACTGTACATTGTAACTATTGTTCTCAGCGAAGCGGTGGTGTTATAGTCATCTGTCCGGCTGGAGGGAGTTATGTGATGTGTATAAATACATTTTTTTTTTTATTTTTAAAAAATATTTCTGTGTAGGCTCTTAGTAATAAATGATGAAATATTAGGGAGAGGATAAAGTGGAAAAGAAAGGATATGAAGTGAAATTTATTAATAGACGAGCGTGCGAACTATGCGTAAAGCTTGGTAAAGTAAAAAGAGTGATAAGTGACTATACGATAAAATAGAAATGATAGTATATGAACGATGGTTAGTAGTAAGTCAAGAACAAACTATAAATCCCATTTAGACATTATAAAATGAAATTTGGTTATAAAAACATATATTGTCAGTAAATTGGTATAATGGGAGTAAAAGACCCAGAGCCATAAGTTTATAGAAACATAGAAATAAATTTAATAAGTTAAGGTTAAGGCTAGATAACAGTTACTTTTGCTGGTTTGCCTTAAATGTATTTATCAGTTTATTTATAATAAACTGATAAAATATAGTGATTACTGAATTTTAAAAAATCAAAATAGTACATAAATAATGAAATACATATTAGAATATTGTGTTAAACGTATAGTAAACCTAATAGGATAAATAACTATAAAATGTTAACAAAATATGGTTAAATACTTTGTAATAATTATAAGTTAAACATTTACATAATAAATAGTAAACTTAATTCCTTGATGAACAATATATATTATTGTTAAGTGAACATTTAGAATAAGATAGTAAATATATGTCATAAATAATAATAAAATTAATTGTTTAAGCAGAAAGACCCTCCGGAGGGTCTGTGGTTGAAATCCCGGCTGTGGCATTGAATTTTTCAGTTCCAACTCTACCTCTCAAACATTGCCCACACGCGGTTTGTGTGTTTAAAAACACCAATAATAATAAGTTTGTTGGCATAAATAAGAATTAATTATTAAAAGTTTATCTAAGAACTGTTTTCGGATGTGTTTTTGCTGTGAAGTGCATATTATAAAAGAAGTATTTTATGTTTAATTTGTTAGATTTGTTTAGTAGGTAGCAATAGAATATTTTTTGTATATTACTGTAAATTACTATTTTGGCAATAAATATCAAGACCTAGATAGTTGCCCCTGGTATAAGAAATTAGGGTATAGAACCTAGGTTACGGTACACACTATTTATTTGATTTTACTATTTTCTGCTGCGTTACGAGTTCGAAACCGTGTGGCTGGTCACTGCAGAGAAACCTCCGCTGAAAAGCAAAATCTCCAACTTACGTTAGGAATCCCCAAGCTGACAGCGCGCCTAACCCGGGTTGCGAGATACCTGCAATCTCATCCCTTCCCCCCAATGATCTGACAACAATTGCCCGTTGAGAGCCCAGTGGGAATCCTCTGCCTTCTACTAGTGCAACCCAAAGCTTTCATTTCGTGATCGATCCATGCAAGATGGCAGCTAGACCACTGAATGAAGGATTTGATTGTCCAGCATAACGTCAATCAACCTTTAACATATTTTTAGGACGAGAAGGCAAATAGAAGCACGCAACATAGTACATGAAAATAAATTAGAACAGAAAAATAATTGTAAATATATGGGAAGCAATTTTTTACAGAATGGGTACTGATATGCATAAAAAACCTAGCAACTTTAATAAAATAAAGCGTACAGCTAGAACTTTATTTAAAGAACTTATGTCTAATTTAGTGCAATTAAGATTATAGAAACCTCTAAACTAAGCTCATTATTTGATTTCGAAACTTGCACGTTAACAAAGAATGACGAAAATAGGTTAGAAGCAGCGCAGGTGGAACCATTAGAAGAGACAAAATAAGGAATCAATTGGAAATGCGTTTAGTGGATGTAATAGGGTTGCAAATACAGAGAAATGTGGATTAAAATGAAGGGAATCATATTGTAAGAATATAGACACAAGTTTTACCTGAATTATAAGCCAAAAGGAAAGCGGAAAATTGGTCAGACCATCTTCTAGCTCAGAACGGACTCTGAAGACCCAATCCTCGTCTTTGATGATGACGATGATGATACGCAGCCAGGTGTGTTAACCCCTAGACCCTGTGTGGTTTATCTTGTCTCTGACCTAAAGAAATAAATATGTATATGTTGAAAAGAGACGCGATACTCATCCCCTATGTCCGTTGATATGAAGAAGGTGGGAGGAAATTTGGTTGCTTCTATCCAATCAGTGCTAGACTGAAGAGGCAAGTATGAATTGACTTCGCACGTTTTTGCACCAAAACATTTTTCTATCTCTTGTCCTTAACTGGTGTGATGGAAGAGACCTTCCAGTTTTATGCTCCTAGAGACAAGCTAAACCACGGGAGGCATAGACCACAACGTGTGAAGTACAGTTTTATAAAAGAAGCGATTTAAGTCCCTGTCATCCACTAATTTTTTGCAGCGTTTTAATATGTATAGTATTTTGATTTATCTGCTTATTAATAGCTACAACTTAATATACAAAATAAGCCACAGAAAGCAAAAATGGTCCTTCAGTGTTTTGATGATACGGTTTGTTATCTGTGGGAGTTTAGCCCCCTTGAGCTCCGCTTTGCGTGCGCCTCTCCTGAAGCGTTTACATTTAGCCACATTTGTAACTGTGCAAAACTCTTGCAAGTCAAAGAGATTAACTTCTCTTTACAACCAGTATTTTTAAAAGGGAATGCTGCTGGATAAACCGATTCTAAACTTACGCAGATTTTCAGTGAAATCTGGAGTTGCTTTCTGTGAACAAAACGGAAGATAAGTTTGCCATGTAATCCTTGCTGCGTGTGGCAGATTGAGGGATTGATTACAGTTGATTCAACGGACATATAATCGCTCTACCTAACTTGAAGTAAACACATTGACGTCATTAACTCTGCGATACACCAGAAGCAAAGTACACCTTGACATATAGTACCATTAATCCGCGTGATTATATGTGAGTTTTCAAGTAGTAAGTTTTATCAATATGGGATGGTTGAATAATATGAATAGTAAACCCGAGCGAGATGGCTCCGCAGCAACAGGCTCCCATTCGGGAGGTCGTGGATTCGGTTCCTGCGGCTGACCTTCTTGACCCATGGGTTTTTTGGTGGAGGGGTTTCCTCTGTCACAAGGTGAATGTTGGGAAGGACATTTACACATCCCCAAAGTCGTTTTATGTCATGTCATTTCCTTTCAGGGTTGGTGCTTTGTCGTGGGTGGCGCCTCTCCGTTGGTGGTGATTAGGTTCTCTAAATACAGTTTTTGGTGGCGAGGTGGCATTGCGGTCCTTTGTCCTGAGGGGCGGGGACAGCCGAAACCATGAATATTCGGGCCCAAATGACCTAGCTGCCGACGGGTCCTTAAACCTCGCTCGCTCGCTCACTCACTAACTCCCCTATCACGATGTTAGTGAATTGTTAAACAGTAGATTGAGAAACTGATGATCAATTCCTTCATAGCCTCCACGCTCTCCGAATCTAACCCCTTGCGATATTTTTTTCTTTTAAACTCTTCCCATATATCATGCACTATGTCCGTATGAATCTGTTCAAAAATACTACCGATGAGGTCACATATTAGGTAGGTTTGTTGATATAGCACGCTCAAGCACTGCATTATTTTGTTGACACCGAGGAAAGGCAACCAAATAGATGAGAATTTTAAAAAATGACAAAAGTATTGAAGATTTCTCGCCAATAATAATGATTATCTCGGAAATTTCTGATGTCATAATAAATGTATTATAAATAAATTATTTGTTCCAAATAAATCTAATTTTTTTACTCATCTCTTATGGTTCACCAATTAATACATCCCTTTCGAATGAAGAGGACCTCACATGCCAGTTTCTAGAAGATACATATTTTATTTGTCATGTAAGTGTGTCAAATACATGGTATTTTAATCAAATAAAATAGGTAGTTTTGAAAGAAAGTTAAAAGTTTACACCCGCTCGTTTTAATATTTATTTGGACGATATCATAAATAGATGGAAAGTGGAATCACCATCAGTGTTCGTATTAGAGGAACTGAAATAAAAATTTTAGCACATGCAGACGATCTCGTAATTATACGAGACTCGAAGGAAAAGCCAAAAATCAGTTTACTCATATCAAATTGTAAAGGAATACAACTTTAAATTATTTAGTTCTACAACTAAAATTGTGGATTTCCAGGGTAAATATCCTGTAAGAACAAAATTATATTAAAAGACAAATGCCTGAAACAACAAGTTTAACGTTTTAATTATTTATGCTATGATATTACTTATAATTTAGATCAAAATATTTCAAATTAAACAGATGTCAAATGATATATAGAGCTAAGATAACATTGAGAACAACTCGAATAGACACTAAGATATTCTATAATGACACTATTGCCCTTGATCTATGGCTTTGAGTCTTGGGCATTAAAGAAAAAAGATTATAGCTACTCCTATTCAGATGCCAGAAATGTGATTTCTTAGATGAGTGTTAGAATATACGAAACTTCACCAAATAAATTAGAAATAGATTGACGGGATTATTTCTAGGTATACTCTATTCAGCTCATATTATTTAGCCTTTTCTAGAGTAGCTCATATTTGCGAGATAAATTATGGATGTATTATTATTATTATTATTATTATTATTATTATTATTATTATTATTATTATTATTATTATTATTATTATTATTATTATTATTATTATTATTATTATTATTATTGAAATGAACTTCTAGAATTTTAAAGATTTAATTGAAAATATTATTGTGTCATAAATATTAATAATTTATATGTATATGCAATAAATTAAATAATAGACAAATACAGGTATAAACGGAAGGAACATCTGAATAGAATAGATGATAGAAAACTGACAAAAATGATCGTCTTATAAACCTAGAGGACGAAGTGATCCTGGACGACAAAGGCAGAGATGGGATGAGGCCACTTGGTCTAAACCATGAATGGAAGAAGGAGAAGGAGAAGGAGGAGGAGGGGGAAGCGGAGGGAAATTTTTATTTAAAAAAATATGTATTTTTGGCAAGCACTGAACCCGAATACCAAGGTTAAATCTATCCGACCTTAGTTACGCTGTTCTCTCTTTCTGTTTCTCCATACACACACTCACACCCTCACACTCAGATAAACAAACGCACGGAGCTATTTGTAAAATGCATTGAATGCTCTAGAATCAGTGGGCCTCAAAACATATATTTCGGTAAAATCACTGTATTAAGTTTCTGAGTGGAATACAAAATGTTCTCTACCTACCAGGTACGTATTAGAGAAAACAAAAATGCTATAATCTTGTGCATCCACTCGCGAGATTAGTGTTTATAGAAGAATGAGGCATTTATTTGGTTTTCTGATGAATATGGGAATTAAATCATATGCTGCAGTAATATAAAATCTCCGTACATTAAAAGCAACCAGGGACCGTGAAATTAACATTTGCACAAACATGGTAGTGACCAGCTTCATAGAAATGATGCTACGTTCCTTTAGCAAGCTGCACCACGTTGGTCAGGGTCGCCAACCGTTAAATTGCGTCACGTCCCAAGGTAACGGGTATCCTTCCTCTGGGTCTGCACCAGAACTTAGCGGATTAACGAGCCTGGCTTGAACTTTATCAAACTCCATTGCTTTTCTCATAGGTAATTGTGGAAATATTACAGCTCTGTGTCCTGGAGAAAGTTTTGTCCTTGATAGAAATCAGTAATTCAGTGGAGTGAAATTTAAGATGTAAATAAAGAACACGTCAAATGAAAAATGTAGAAAGTAAAAACACAATTTTTCAAGCACGAAGTCCATTATAAGACGCGCGCGCGCACGCGCACACACACACACACACACACACACACACACACACACACAGACACACACACATACACATACACACACACAGAGAGAGAGAGAGAAAGAGAGAGGGTGGAGGAGATAAAGACGCACCCAAAACTTTTTTTCTAAAAATAGGTATGTTTCTATTTTATTCAGAGTAGCTCCTAACATATATTTCCCTTTAAACTTTGGTATAGAATTTTTAGGCGGACTGCAACATGTGCCTACTTACCATACGAAGTATAGAAAGTATAAAAGAAACACCAAGTTTGATATGACAAAGTATAATACTTGAAAATGTACACCAATAACAAGGATTATCTTGAACATAGTTAATGTTATAGCAAGTTATTTTCACATGCACTGTATGCATTAACCAAGTCCACATTTTATTGACAGTTTGTCTACCTCTAACGCCTTACAAACATCATTCACAATCAAGAGGACTTCATAGGCTCTTTCTAATAAATTCAAAATATAAATTTTGTAAGGGAAATGTCTTAAAAAGACATATTTTATTCAATGCCTTTAGCCAGCATTGAGAAATCAAAAACAACTTTTCCATATAAAAGAAGTATTCGAATTGTGATATTTATTATAGTTTGACGGTAGCCACGGGATACAACAAAGGACGATCGGGGCCTGTCTATTCCATCCCAGTGGCGGTACGTGTATCAAAGACACTCGAGGTCAACTGTAGTGAACAGCAATCAGGGTGCAGAACCCAAAGAGGTTTCCTACATCATTCGAGAACTGTCCGGCGGCCAGCGTATTTGTAGAACTGTTGAGTATTGAGTGACTACAGTCAGAATCAGTTGTTTTAAGGACAGAGAAAGTGAAGGACAGTAAAGAGTGAGTCAGTGTTAAGAGAAGAAAACAGTTGTATGTTATATCACGAAGGTCAGTAAAAGAGAACTGCGTGTTTGTGCCGAAGATGGAGGTGAATAAAGTGACAGAAAAGCAATGGGACTGGCCTTCTGCCGTTTTATCACAATACATTACACTTTTGACCGCTGCTATTCACTTATCGCATACACAAACCGTTCCTTAAAATGTACTTTTTGAGGTTCAGGGAGCCAAAAGCATGTATGTCCAATGAAAGCTCGATATTGAATGTATGGGTGGAATGCAATAGCTTTTTTAACTCTATGTACGTGATAAAGGAATTATAAAACGTATTTCCATCAGATTCGCTACATTTCCAGGCCGAACACTTTTGCAATGACTTGTTCACCTATATTTCTTTGGAAGAACAAACTTCTAAGGCAGAAAAATGCTACCAAAGTAATTTGTTGGAAATGTTTGCGTCTATCCCACTGTACTCTCTCGTATATGGGGGTCAATGTTACCCAATATAGCCAGGAAATGTCAATGTACAAACATTGTTTCAGTGCTCTAGTTACGAGGATCACTTCCTGTAGCATTTAACCGAGGTCCCAGACCCGTCCTAGGCTCGTTAACTCGGTACGTGTGGAGTTCTCGGATGGCCACTTCCCTGCAGACACTTGAGGATACTCGGGATGTTTGGCATTCTTACCGAGGCACTAAGACCACAGCCTTCTCTAGCATGCATACTGAAAGGTTCAACATGCTTCAGACAACTAGCTTTAGGTATAATAAACACAGCGGAACTTTTCCTACATACATATATGCTAATGACAATTTGATTGCATGGAGACAGTGAGTTTTTATCCATAAGCAAGAGCTGAACGTAAATTTCTTAGTGCAACTTAATTATTTTTTTCCCTTTCTCTACTATGTAATTACACTAATTAGAGCAAGTATTTTACTCCATCCTAAAACTTGATAACGACATTTCACTGAAAACATATTTTGAGGCTTTCTGAGTATAAAAAGTATTCTGTTTGTGTGTGTGCGTGCGTGCGTTCACTCGTTCACTCACTCACTCACTCACTCACTCACTCACTCACTCACTCACTCACTCACTCACTCACTCACTCACTCATTTATTTATAACCCTCATCCCATCAATTGCACAAATTAGCGTCAAAGTTCGTCGCAGTTTACCATCACAAGCGAAAGAAATCACAAAAGCGACTGTAAGTTAAACCCAGCTTCATAGTTTCCTTTGCGGGAAACATTTTTGAAAAAGTTTGATTTTATCAAAAAATGGTCCAAACGATTATGATTTAAAACACCATATGCCTTTTCATGACAAATAAAATGTATATCTTGAATTTTCTGAGAATAGCCTCATAAGTTCCTTTCCCTTTTGTAAGACTATTACATACCTGGTAAACCGTAAGAGGTAAACGAAATCTTACATTAAAAATGTAGATCTCGTTAAAAGACACAATATATGTAAACAACATTGTTTGGTGGAGTGAACCACTTCCTATACTACTTCTTATATGTTTGAATTTTCAAATACTTCCATTTTTCTCAAATAGGAAGTCATTATTCATTTTTTTAAATTCCTGGTCATGTAAACAGACTAGAATTTTCAACCCTATGACATAGTGAAAATATTTTTAAAGGATCTGACTGTCGCTTAAACCTAATGTATTCCCCTATTTTCATTTTATCTACAAAATATGGAATGAAACCATTTCTACACACTTTGTCTCAATTAACATGAAACACATGGAAAAATTAGCGTACGTAAGTATATGGAAGAAGCAGTGCCAATTTAAAACACATATTTACCTACATGTGCCGGAATTTTGCCCCGCGGGATTTCCTTTACATGCCAGTAAATCTGGCATGCTTAACATGGTTCGTAGATGCCTCGACACGAAATAAATACGTTAAAATTAGAAAGAATTTTAAATAATAAAACTGTTCAAAGATTTAAAATGTCACTCAAATGTTATTTAGTCTTCTCATAATTTAAACATTATCATCATATGAACTTTAAAAGCCACCCACGAGACGTATAGGTTAGCTTAGTCCATAAGTACAAAACGTATGCGAAGAAAAAGTCACGCATAAAAAACCTGTGTTGGATTGATCGACCCAAATTTCACAAAACGTTTTCTCCACTCTTAACGTCCACGAGAGATTAATGGCAGTTTTTTGCAAGTTTGAAATTCTCCCACAAAAACTAACAATACCCGAACTTTAAACCTGTTCTGCTAATGTAACTGCCTTGCAGTTACAAAATGAGAGGAGTTACTCGCTTGTTCTTTTCCCGGTGATGAATCCGACAGGAAACAAAAATGAAAGAAAGAGAATGAATGACACGTACATTGAGGTTGGTATGTTCCAGCCGATCAATACACATCAACAAGTAGTCGCAGACCGGCACCAAAACTCAAGTTGTAGATACAGATTCTGTCTTTGCACAATACTGATCGTAACGCTGATGTTCTAAATCTTTGAAGTGAACCTGCATCGAGAACGGGACAACTTCTGGCAAACCATTTTAATTGTATCGTAATTAGTAGTCAAATAATGTAGTATAAAATGTTAAAATGGCAAGAGGAAAAATAAACACCTGTATTTTGGTATGTGTTTCAAGTTTCTTCACGTCATAGTAGATCGAGAAGATATTGCATTCTACCCAAAAACTCGAAACCGAGATTTCACTGAAATACGCGTTTTGAGTTCCTCAATCTAATCCATGTTCCCGTGTACCTGTGAACAATATATTAAAAAATCTGATGTGTTGCACTCACATGACTTTCTCTACTCTTGCACTAACCATTCTAACAAACTCTTATTCCTATATCTCCATGTTAGTTAAGATAAACATTCGTACAAATTATCTTATTGCTTATTTCCTTGTAGGTGCAAGGGGGATATTAGAATACAGAAGACTTTGTGCGACAGTCAAATCTTTTTGACCTTTGAGATTCCGTTCTCTTTACATGATTAACATATAAAAAAAAATGAACAACGTTGTTGCATTTCGCTAAAGTTCTGTTTTCTGAAACTCCCACACATAACAAGGAATATCTCCGAAATGGTTCATCCTACAAGAAATTTTATTGAGACATAAATTGTGTATTTTGGCAAGATCTACAGTTTTTGTACAGCAAGATTTTGTCTGTCTCTAACGGTTTACCAGTTATGCAAAATTCGTCCAGAGTAAATACGACTACATGAGCTATAGCCAGAAAATTCAAGATATATATTTCATTTTTCATAAAAATATCTCAAACATGTGACATTTTAATCAAAATCGTTAGAGCCATTTTCAAGAAAATCAAAATTTTCCAAAAAATTTCTATGTAAAGGGTAGTTTAGGGTGGGGCTATTTTCTTCAAAATCTTCGTGTCGCATCCTTGAAAGACATTAAACTTAAATACCAACTTTGGTTTCTAACCGACTTTTCGTTTTTGAGTTATGCTGCCCACAGACTGACAGACTGATAGACTGACACATAGACACACAGACACATACACGGACCTTTTTCTAAAAATGCTTTTTTTTGGATTCAGGAGGCCTCAAAACATGTATTTCCGGTGAAATCTTGACATCGAATTTTTGGGTGGAATAGAATACTTCCCCTACTTACCAGTAGAGAAAGTAAAAACATGAAATCAGTTAAATACCAAACTTTATATTTAAATTAAACATCTTCCAAGGATGTAACACTCACTCCAGATTACCGTTTACATGGAACATTTTTCGAAAATTATGATTTTCAGAAACGGCTACCAAGCGAAATGGTGCTGCGAAAACCTCTTCGATTTGCATTCGGGAGGTCCCGGGTTGTGACTTGGGTTTTTACGTGATTTGCCCTTCTCACCAGGGAAATGCTAGGGTGAATTCTCTTCTCCACGGATTCCTTTCCCTTCATTTCTCATTTCCCTCCATTGTCATCTTTGTTGAGTAGCGCGCTACGTTCCCGCGAATACTGACAGATGGCACAAATTCTTGTGTTCTGGAAACACTTTCCCTTGCGCGACCTAAAAGTTGCTGCCCGGGCCGGAAGAGTCGCTTCGTCTCCCTCCTCCAGGATAGAGAACACATTTCGGTCGCGTGTCAATATTTAAGGACTTCTGTGCGCCTCTGGGCTTCGCTGGTTCCGGTCCCTGCCAAGCCTCCTGTCTCACTTAACCTAATCCCTTCCCTCTGGGGGCTAGTAGCTCGCAATGTATCCATGTTGGGGTCACGGTGAATCATGGTGTCTCCCTTCCGTTGCTGCACAAATCACGTCAGAAACGGCTCTAGCGAGTTTGATTAAAACAGACTATGTTCAACTAATTTTCATTTGAATTTTATGGAAACAGGCTAAGAAGTCCTCTTCATTCTGCATGACATAAGTATACTGTTAAATCACTCAAACTATTTGTGTACAGATAGTCATCTCGCAATAAATTTAAATCTGCCATAAAACTAACATTAGCATTTTCTCTCTAGCTAGTGATATGCGGAATACTATTACCTTTAACGGTTTCTTTGAATAGCCTTTTTGAATCGCCCCATATATGTCCTGTATTTCTTCTACACCAACAAACCTCTTCTTATTTTGCTCAAGATGCTATTACCTTCTCTGCTACGTGTAGTAAGTAGGCGACGTATTCATACGACCCAAAAGTTTGATGTTAGGATTTCATCGGGAATAAGTTTTGAGGCACCCTGAATCAAAGGAAAAAGAAAACATTTGTAGAAAAAGGTATCTCTCTCTGTGTGTGTGTGTGTGTTCCGTTGTAGTGTTTAACGCCCGCTTTTACTACTACGGCACCGCAGGCGGTGACACTGATGACACATGGAATGAAGATGGAGCACCGGTGGAATGAGATGGCGGGGGAAACCGGAGCACCCGGAGAAAACCCGCCCTGACGCCGCTTCGTCCACCACGAATACCACATGCGGGTCCCTGGGATCGAACCCGGGCCGCCTAGGTGGTAGGCGAGTGTGTGTGTGTGTGTGTGTGTGTGTGTGTGTGTGTGTGTGAACAGAATAACTCAAAAACGAAAAGTCAATTGAAAACCAAAGTTGGTACTTAAATTTAATATCTTTCAAGAGTGCGATACGAAGATTTTGAAGAAAATTCCTCTACTCTTTACATGGAATATTCTTTCAAAAATTCTGATTTTCTCAAAAATGGCAAATGACAAACGAGATTTTCTCACTCTAGCCCATGTAGTCCTGTTTACTCTTGCTGAGTTTTTCCTAACTGGTAAACTGTAAGAGATAGGCCAAATCTTACTGTAAAAAAATTTAGATCTCGTTAAAGCACACAATTTATGCCCAAATGCATTTTTTGTGGTAAGAGCTATTTTGGAGATATTCCTTGTTACTTGTGTTAGCTCTGCAATACTTTTCTCAAATGGAAGGTCGTTAATCACGTCTTTATCTCTTGGCCGCGTAAGAGAACGGAATTTCAAAGCTTTCATTTAAGGACCAGTTTTAAAAATTATGACTCGCTCAAGGCCTGCTGTATTCCCATATTCCCCTAGCACAAGCAAACTGCCAATAAGATACTTTCTGCAGATGTTTTTCTCGACTAATCTGAAGAAGCTAAAGGTGTAAGAGTTTGTAAGAATAGTTAGTACAAGAGTAAAGAAAGCCATGTGAGTATAGCACATTAGATTCTTTATATATATATATATATATATATATATATATATATATATATATATATATATATATATATATATATATATATATATAATGAACGATGCAGTACAATTAATGCGTTTCTAAGGCTATAATCACGGGGAGTAATGGAACGTGTTTAAAATAATAGAATATGGATACATTTTATTGGAAAACAATAAAAAGAAACGCAAAGAGAAGAATATGGAGAAATACAGAGGAATTTAGCATTTAATGGCTTCATTGCTGCATTCTATTCCAAAAATTGGATATCGATATATCCGAAAATACCTGGTTTGATGTGCGCGCCTAGGTTTAAAGTTTTATGTTCTATTGATTTTCATTAAACATACCAGCCTTGAGATACTGACATGGAGTTACCTCATATGTGTAATGTCTACTTGGGTCCTCTTATTGTTGTGGAAGTACCTGCCAAACTTCAGAATAGAGAGAGAGCGCGCTAAATATCTTTTTGCTTTAATATTTAGCACGTTAGACTCAATGGTGTGATTCTCTATTGGAAAAACGATTTTCTTTCGTCTATATCAGCGACGTCCAACGTTTGCGAACGAGGGGTGGTTGGATTTACCACCTTTCACGTGCCTTTGATTTAAGAAATCGTATGTCCTCTGTTAATTCGTGACCACTATGATACTGCTTACGTTTAAGTAGTCTACTAATAATGTATAGCCTTAGAAGATACACCAAGTGATCGTCGCGTAACATATTGCGATACATACTTTTAATACAGTTCAATTTGGAGAAACTCTGTTCGCAAATATATGTAGAGCTATACTCTCTTATACACACTATTCTTGCAAACGCTTATTTCTCTATATACTACATTTAAATCTGCACAAGCATTTTCAGAAATTATCTTACTGCTAATTTTCTTGTAGCTGCAAGGGAATATGGGAATACAGTAGGCTTTAAGCGATAGTGAAGCATTCTAAGAGCTGGTTGCTATGCTATGTCTTTGACATTTCGCTCTCTGTGTAAGACTAAGAGATAAAAGACGAATAACATATTCCTATTTGAGAAAAGTATAGGAATTGGAAAGTTCAAACAAATAATAAAGAATATCTCAGAAAGGGTTCACGAGATCCACGCGTTTATTTAGTAAGACTTTTCTGTCTCTTGCTGTTGACCATTTATGCAAAAGTCACCCAGAATGAAGAGGTGCTTTAAGAACAGTCCCAGAAAATTCAAGTTATGACCTACATGACAAAGTTATGCGTCTACACGCCACAGGCACTAGCTGATCCACCTTCCAACTGAAGGAGGGTGGTGGGGAATAGCAGGTAATTGCATAAGCATCTCCAAAGAGACAAGGTTATAGATATCTTTCTTATCTTTTCTAGCACTAAGTACCCAAACCAAAGTTGTCAATTACCTTTTTAAGCGTTACCATCTCTGCAGAGGAGCAAATTATTTTTTCACAGTCAAAGATTTCTACAGAATCTTCTTTATTAAGCTGGCATACTGGTAAACTTGCAAAATCTGAGTGTTGCATTCACATTATTATTTTATCATTCTGCTGTGATCTATTTTTGGAGAAGCCTATACTTTTATCTACTTCTTGTTGAGAGAGAGAGAGGCAGTCATTACACATTTATACATTTCGTTGCAGCTATAAAAAGAGTACAGAAAGTTAATGTGTTATTTAACGTATTAAAAACGTGAGAGCTTTGAAATTTCAATCCGTTGCATGACCACAAAGGGGGGGGGGGGGGGGGGGGGAAAGGGGGAAAAAAAACGAAGAGCAACTTTCACTTGGAAAAAGTATCAGCATTTGAAGGTTAAAACCAATAAGCAAAACTATATTGTAATAAAAATTGCATTTGAAAATCTATAGGCTTTAAGAAATTCTGTGTTATTGTAAGAAGACTTTGTTTCTCCCTTACGGCTCACCAACTATACAAACACTAATTTATAACGATGAGAGCTCTTAAAGAAATTCCAGTTAGCAAATATTTGACAGCCAAACATCTTATTGTAGTTGTGCTATTGGCATCAAAATCCTTAAAATCGTTTTTGGAAAAATAAAAAAATAATTAAGGATTTTCCACGTAAAACATTTCTGTTATAGCGAGTTTCTTGAAAATGGCTGGTTCTTGGAAACTGATGAACACAAATATCAAGTTTAGTGTACACTGACATTTCATTTATGGAAATACTGTTCACAGACAGCCAGCCATAAACACATGCAAACATATACTTTTATAAAAATCCACTCTTTGGATCCAGGAGTCTGAAAATATGTGTTTCCAATGAAATATTGGTACAAAATTTTGGTTGAAATAGAATCTTACTCTGCTTGCTGTAGGTAAATACTGGAGAAAGTATAAAGAAATATTAACAACGCTTCAATACTTCAATAAATACCTATTTCCTATAGGAACTTAAGTTTTTACAGGGTGAAGCAATCTGCTTTGGAAAGCTAAATGCTCATTTCATAGAATATTTTGTATCAACGCGTCTGTTGACGGATGCGTATGGAAGACGTTCGCATACTTTCTGATATTTCATTATTTTTACCATTATAAACTACAACTTTAAATAAACAACTTCTACTAAACCCCAATATTTGTTCTATTGTAAACAGCATTACAGAGTAGTTCTACAAATTTCATATTACATTCTCCCTGCTTATCTGCAGAAAGTAGGGGAAGTAATCTATTCCATCCAAAGTTCATTTTTGGGATTACTGACATTTTGAGACTCTGAATCCAATTATAAGATTTCTATAAAAACATGAGGGTATTAGTCAGCCTGTGAATAAACAAAAACTTAATCGTCGGTTAAATACCAATTTTGGATTTTAATTCCCTACATGATTGTTATTAAAATAATACGTTGAAGCTATTTGCGTCACGAAAACTATGCAGCTAGAATTTTCTGAGATTACTTGTGAAGCACATTTATTCTGAATAACCTTTTTGCAATTGATAAACCGTTATTGGTAAACAAAGTCGTACTAAAGAAAACATGTAGATCTCGTCAAATTACCTACCTTGCCAAATAAATTCTTCCTTCCTTCCTTCCTCCCTCCCTTCCTCCCTCCCGCCGTCCCTTCCTCCCTCCCTTCCTTCCTTCCTTCCTTCCTCCCTCCCTTCCTTCCTTCCTCCCTCCCTTCCTCCCTACCTGCCTCCGTCCCTTCCTTCATTTATTTATTTATTTATTTATTTCTCTCTTTCTTTCTCTCTTTCGTTCGTTCTCTCTCTTTCTTTCGTACTCTCTTTCTCTTTCTTTCGTTCTCTCTTTCTTTCATTCATTCTTTCTCGCTTTCTCTCTTTCTTTCTCACTTTCTCTCTTTCTTTCTCACTTTCTCTTTTTCTCTCTCTCTCGTTCTCTCTTTCTCTCTTCTCTCTCTTTCTCTTTCACTTTGTCTCTCTCTTTCTTTCCTTCTATCTTTCTTTCGAGGGCTTCACATTTTTTCTGTGTTCATGCAAAGGGCATGGCTTTGAAAAGATTTAATTATTATCACTTCAGCTAATTGCCTCTATTTCTAAAGGTGTCAACAAGCCGAGTTTTCACCCAGAGGTCGCGGGTTCGATTCCCTCCTGGGGGTAGGGAATTATTCTTTCATTAGCATTATTCTCTGTCCTCCATAGATTCTGGAGGTGTGAATATGAGAATGAATTTGTGCGTGAAAATAATGAATCCACAGGCTCTAACTCCAGCAGCCTAAACTTAAAACAAATTTCAAGACCCAAAATACCGAATGTTTCAGTCAAAGCCGCCGATACGAGCATAGCAGTTAAATATTGGCACAGAGATGAACAAGGAAGCATATTAAAGAATCAGCTTTTCTAACAACACTTTGAAGAACAGAAGTCATATGAATGCACAGATTATTGCAAGTGGGAAGTCGCTATTCACTGTTAGTTTCTCTACTACATACATGGCAGCTGGAGAGGGTATTGTTTTCACGAAAAGTTGATATCGATATTTCATCGAAATACATCGAAAACAAGCAGTTTTAGAAAAAAGATGCTCGCACGTGTATGTTTGATCAGCATTCTCAGAAATGAAATAGCATTCCAGAGTTGATATTTAGGTGCCGCGTTTAAGAAGGTTACGATGTGAGCGTTCCCAAGAAATTCCCCAGACCTAACTACACTTTGCAAGGAAGTTCTTTTTTATTTCCTTTCTCTTTTTGCTTCTCAGAAAAACGGCTCTGATAATTTTTCTTAAAAATATATGTAAGGAGCTTAAAACTCTACCTCATATTTAAGATATTTACGTCGTAAATGGAATGTGAATAGTTAATATTTCTTAACCCGTCTTGATTTTGAAGGAATATTTGAATAACTTTGCGTAGGTAACGGGTAAACTATTTGTGATAGACAAGAACTTGCTGCACAAAAAGTGCAGATCTCTTTAAAAATGCCTCCTCCGTCATCTAGGAATAACATAGTAACAGCTGGTTCCCGAGGTCACTGGTTCGAACATGGCGGATGACCGTTAAGTCGATTAAGCACCTTAATTGGTATTTAAGTTCAGGGTGCTCTAAGACTGCTTCCTATATCTTCTTCGTGCTGAGATAAATATTTGTACAAATTATCTTATTGCTTAGTTCCTTGTAGATGCAAGGGGAATATTAGAACACAGTAGGCTTTGACCGATAGTCAAATCTTTTTTAAAGTTTTGAGATCCCGTTCTCTTTGCTCGCTTAACAAATAAACAGATGTACAATAATTGCTTTTCGAAACTCACACGAACAACAAGGAATATCTCCGAAACGGTTCACTCTGCAAAAAAGAAAGAAGAAAGGGGGGAAAAAAAAACTAAGAAAAGAAAAGAAAAAAAAAAAAAAAAAGAAATTAGACATGGTTTGTGTGTTTTAACGAGATCTACTTTTTTTGTATAGTAAGATTTTGTCTATCTCTAACGGTCTACGAGTTATTCAAAAGTCATCCAAAGTAAACAGGACTAGATAGGCTATAGCCAGAACATTCAAAATATACGCTTCATTTAATTTTGTCGCACAAATATCTTAAGCATATGTCATTTTAATCAAAATTTTCGAAAAAGTTTTCGATGTAAAGGGCAGTTTAGGGTGGGATTATTTTCTTCAAAATCTTCCTGTCGCATCCTTGAAAGACATTAAACTTAAATACCAACTTTGGATTTTACCTACTTTTTGTTTTTGAGTTATGCTGTTCACAGAATGACAGACAGACAGACACACACACACACACACACACACACACACACACACACACACACACACACACACACACACAGACAGACAGACACACAAACGGACATTTTTCTAAAAATGCTTTTTTTTTAATTCAGGGGTTCTCAAAACATATATTTCGGGTGAAATCTTGACATAGAATTTTTGGGTGCTGTTTCTTAGCAGTAGAGAAAGTAACAAGGGAGACAAAATTAAAATTCTACAAAACAATCGCAGTGCCGTAATTTATTTATGGATCAAAAAGATGGCCTTTAACAAAATTGGAGAGAAAAATAGAAACAGCCGAAATGCTGTTTCTCAGAATAGTTGGAGTAACTTTACGATACCGAAAGAGGACTGAAGATATCAGAAACGAATTAAACATTTTCAAACTAAATGATAAGATAAAGGCAAATATATACAATTGATTTCAACAGCTAACAAGAATGGATGAATATTGATTAAAAGACGTTATATTATACCAGGTGAGTCAGCTGTCCCTTATTTTACAGTTTTATGCAGTCCTCATTTTGTTTTCTAACGTGAAAACATGGGCCCTTATGCTCGGTTGTATCCAAATATTAACATGAATGTCTTTGGTTCCACTAAACTAAACCCCGGCGCAACAGCCCATGAACGGCCAAGGCCTACCGCCCAGCCGCTGCATCCCCCACCTCTTCTCACTACAGGCGTCATTGGTGAGGTGCAGTACTGGAGGATCGAACGTGGTGACGCCCCAAGCCCTACCGGCCAGTTATGAAGTCTTCTCGACCTGGGGCCGCTCCTCAATTGGTCCCTCCGGGACCTAATGGGGCTGAGTGCACCCCGTACCAGACCTCCCATGCTGGTACCGGGGATCGAACCCAGGGGCAAGCGCGCTTCCAACTGAGCTACGGAGGCGCATCATCATCATCATGTTAGCCTAAAACTTCAGGTAGGGAGCCTCATCCAAATTGTAGAATATTTCAGTTCGAAAGTCAGCTTTCGTTTATACCTCTTTAATTGAAGTTCTAACAGTCTACAGAAGGCCCAGTTTAAAATGTTCAGTTACCCATGACATAAATGTTAACACAAGTGTAATTACTGAAAGCATTATACAAAAGCTGTGTAAGAATGATATGCACCGTTGATGTAAGCATATGAACGTTTGTTTCCGAGCCGTATTTTTCCGTTGTCAAGAATGTCATCAAGGCAGGCAGCTGCAAGAGACAGCCAGGTTTTTGTTTTCACTTGTGTGCAGGACAGGCGGCTACTTCTAACTGCATCCTATACACGGACAGACGTAAATAGAGTATCTGTTTAGCGTCTCTTTTTTTTTCCCCTTTACTTCTACATGTCATTCGTCGTGTCTTTGTCCCCTTCGTTCTGCTTTGAATAATGTTTTTATCCTTTCCTTTTGGCACTTTCTAAAATGCAGTCTTTTTATGTATCTAGATCTACACTTTCTATTTAGAATTTTATTTTGTTTCTGTATTCGTTGCAATACTTTCAGTTTTCTTTTTATCTCTCACTATTCTTTACTTTTCCTTTATTTTTTCAATGTTCTTCATGAATAAATGTTGCGCCTCGTGCTTTTATATCACACTTCTTTCTTGCAATGTTCACTATTGATGTTCATTTCAAAGATGCTTTTATTTATGTATACAATAAGTGAGAAACCCGACGGTTGTAAGGTTTATGCTTTTAGCTGGTTATAGAGAATGTTAAAATTACTAGAAATTGTCTTAATTTTACAAAACCAGCTGCTTAAATGTTTCAAAGCTGTAGAGTTAGTTGGCGGTCTACCGACTGTTAACTTCTGCGTGTAAAGGTGAAGCTTTACTGCTTCTGTCAAAGGAATCTAAGACACTGTGTGTACCAGTAAACCACACTAGAAGTCTCCAAGGGATCGGTCAAGCTCACGGACCACGTGGTTTGGGTTCGGACTTAATGTGAGAAATGTTTGTGACGTGTTGAACTTGGGCTTGAAAATAAAATCGAAAAAAATAAGTATTTCTTACATTCAAGTTATGTATCTCATTTGTTTTTTAGATATCTTAAATGTATGGTGTTGTAACAAAACAATTCGATAAATCCCAATCCTGACACCTGTGAGATGAAAGACAAAAGTCCAGTCTAATTAATTTTTTTCTGTCACTTTATTTTCTTCTAACTGAATACACAACACAGTTCTCTTTTATTCACATTGACACAGTCTTCAGTCCTCCGTGGTATTACAACTTATATCTGCTGTTTTCTCGTAGCCTTAACGCATAATTTTATATCTTTCACTTCTTGTCCCACGAAACTCTGACGATACGATCACCCAATACTCATTAATACTTCGTTGTCTTCCTTTCCACGCAACGGTTCTCTCGCAACGATCGCACCCACACACACAAAAAAAGAAAAACCCACACATACTAAAAGTAAAAGCTGACTATAAAACCACCTGCCCTAACGCGCTCTGCAAGTTTTTATACTGGCGATAACAGAGCTAGATCTTTCTCGAACTTCACTTTTTATGCAACTTGCTGGCAGCCAGAAGATTCACGAAGGATCTATTAAATTCTTTGTATTGTCGCACTGATTGTCGCCACGTGTTTGTACGCGTGAGTGGTTGGGGGTAGCTTGAACTTGACCGTCCTTTGATGTGCGGCACCATGGTCAACGTTAGAGTATTTTAATAAAGAAATTTAGAGCTATTTTTAGAAAATGAAAGCTATCAAAAAGCATTAGTTTATTTTGGGATCGAAGGATTTTCTTAAAATTTTCATACAGTATTTTTGGAACATGTTGAACTTGAATAGGAAGTTTTGTATTAGCTAACTTTTCGTTTAAAAATTGTAAAAGAACCTCAAAATAATATTTTCGATATAATCTCATTATTGAATTTGTGGATGGAATGTACATAGTACTCTAAGTACTAGCCACGCGGTACAATAAACTAGAAAGTGTTATCCAATTTAACACCGGAACAGACCAAACAGCGTGAAGATGCGGTATTCGGCGCTGATGACAAGACCACAATTTAAGGCAGGGTCTTCCATTCAAGCGGCCTGGAAAATGTTATGGTTCGTGAAGCGCATTATCCCATGACCTAATGGGGATGACCATTCATCACCCACAAGCTTGTGTCGTAATTTCATGGCTAAAACTTTACAGTGGCACATAAAACGGTTATATAGAGGATTACGACGTAATGGACAAAATGTCGATATCATGTTCCGACAGGCACAACTGTTACAGTTTAGGAGTAACCTGCTTGTTTCCTAAATGTACACACAACTCAGATTACACTTGATGACAAGGGACACAATGGTCTAACTAAACGAACTTCCCAAGTCTAATATCATAAAGAGAAGAAGTGCATGCAAGTGTGTGTACGTGCGTGTGTGTGTCAAATACCACTCTTCCGATTTGTATGTCTTCACAACTGAAAACCCTAATTCCTTCTCACGAATATGGTTTATAAAACACCTGAGTTACATTCATAATTTACCACTTTTACCTTTAAAAGCGCACCCCATTTTCAGCGTTCAGATTACAGATGTGTTTCTTCTTAAAGAGTTTTACCTAGTGCCGGTACATCGGCCTCGGCTTACAGGCTACAATTTCCGTAGGTTTACGACTATCAACGTTTTTTATAGTAATTTTGGTTTTTGTAAAGTCATACGGTGTCCAACTTTAGGTCACCAAGAACACACACACACACACACACACACACACACACACACACACACACACACACACACACACACACACGCACTCGCACTATGTACGCTATTTTTACACGTTGTAAACCTTTCTTGTGCAACTTGTGGTGCTCCAGATTGTCCAGATTGGCGGCCTCTGCCGTAGTTTGTGACCTAGGTCCAGACCTAGCCACAGAGTTGGCGAGCCGTGGCTGTTCTGTAAAATTTTGATTCCCGCATGTTTGCGGTGTTTAGGCTCACCTTTGCCAATATTGGATATTGCGGGGTTTTCGTATATCTTGATGTGCGCCCATTTGGAGGAGGCTCTTCTCAACACTGCGTTCCCTTCTGCTGCCTTCCTTCAAAATCCTTTCTTACCAATCATCTTCATGTAAATGCACTGCCCTGGCTACTCCAGATCTTCAGGTGCTGGGGGTCACTGACTTTTCTCTTTCCATATGGCGGACATGATAGGTTGTCCTTAAGCCATTATATCCTGTCATCTTCTATACATTGTCATACCATTGGAGTGTCCTCTTTTCAAGCCTTACAATTAGCTTGTCTTCTTGCTCCATTCTTCAACATATTGCTTTATTAGAAATTCGCTGTACCTAGTCTAAAGGCACGAAAATTCTTACGCAGTACACTCATCGCTATTGCACTCAACAGTTTTCCTCTGTTTCTGTTAAATCGCTTAAACTACACAGTCATATCGTGACGAAAGTGTTAGATACAGGTCGCTTTCTGGAGCACAGCTTAGCCGTAAAGGTCTCATCCCTATGCCATACCATCTTACTTCGTCACGAGTCCATAGTGTGGGACAACTGTACCTCCATTTTTGTGGCGACTAGATGGCATTAGGGTACCATACAGTCAGGACCTTCTAGATTAACGGACCTGACACTGCCATCTAAGTTGTACAAAAATGGCGTCGGCTGGTGGGATTTATTTCTGAGGTGTTTCCACACGCTGTTTTTCGTATTATTTTCTATGTCTTCGAGTTATTGTTTCTTATAATAATTCCTATGTAAGTTTGTCTTCATATCAGCAAAGCGAGTGTTTCAAAAGTTTTATTTGGGCAGTATAGGAACAGGAATAAATGTAATAACGTTTTGACTGTGCCGTGTGCTATCCACGTGTTCATGTTTATTGTGTTCCATCTAGGACTATGGCTACATTAGCCGTATAGTGTGGTTAATTTATCTGTTTGCAAGTACAATTTGTGTCACGATTACAGTGGTGAGAGGTTGTTGAAGAAAAACTGTTCCAGTAGTGTATATTAATGTTGCCATACTACAACCTAACCTCAAACACGACAATGCACCGTAACTGTTGCATTCCCGGATGCAAATTAAAAATCAGAAACTTTCAGTTAAAACAAAAGGTAAATTACAACATAAAGCTTCTAAATTCAGTATTTAATTACAATAAATTGCAGCGTTATGTGTATTAGTTGCCGGTGTGTATATAACATGGTGAATAGTGTGAATAGTGAAAGACAATAATTTCGAGTGAATTCAATTAGTGGCATCTGCAACACCAACAGTTTGTTTCATGTAAGTAGTATGCTGCTCATATTTGTACATTATCTTTTGTCTTTGTAATTTAAATGTGTAGCTGTAGTTTAGAAGAAATGTGTTATGTTGCTGCATGTAAAACTGTAGACTATAGCAAAGTTTGGTAAATATTTACAAAATCGTCCGCTCGAGAAAACGAATGAAACATAGTGCAATGGATGCAGTTTTTATTGCTGATTACGATCTTGTAAGTTTTATTGTGCGCTCAAGCTTCGTGTTTTATTTATGAGAAAATTTCGTACGGTCGATGAAGTGGTTTTATTTCGCTTATGCGGCGGATATTTAGCTAATAAATGTGCATAAACGAGTGTAATATATGCTACAATGATTGATTAATGCATTTACGTTGAAATGATTGCATAAACACTACCCAAATTGTAAATATTTCGATAACACAGGACCCTGTCACCCCACTCATATGCAAAACTAACCTAACCTAAGCTAACACAATGTTGCTTTACAATACTGATTTAAGATTACGTATTTCATGTATTTCATTTACAGTGCTGTTTTACGGTTATTATTTTTAATATTTCATCTGCTTTTGTGGATTCCCCCTGTAAAATAAAGTGTCCTGAAGTGCTGAGTAATATGTTGTTGCAAACTGAGTAATCAAGTTCTCAGTAATAGTGAAAGCAAAATTTCACCCTAAAGGTTTTGAATTCAGTAGGTAGCTTTAGGTCATTCTAAATGGCAGCATTTGTATATCAGCCATCCAGTATAGTATGTTTTGTGTAGGTATATAACATTCTGCACATTGTACAAATGTGAAAAACAGTGTAAACAATGATTAATAATTCTGAGTCAACTCACTGTCAACACTTCTGTTTTATTTAAGTAACATGCTGCTTGCAGTTTTGTCTATCTTCTTTGTAATTTGAGTGTGTAATGCAGTTACATAATGGCATGTAAACCTGTAGATTGCATGAATGATATTTGAGGTTATATATTTCATTGCCCATGGTTTATCGTTTAATATTAAATGTCATTCTTTTTTGTTTACTTGAGTTTATGTTTAAGACAGTGTTTTTGTGTTTAACACAGCCCATATTCACAAAATAGGCGTGTTATTACACCACATTTTTATTTTACTGCGTTGAAATCGTAGCCTGTAGACGAGTTGTTTACAAGTAGTTCCCACCACTTTGGCCGCCATCTTGAATTACAGTGTCAGGTCCGGTATTTAGGAGGTCCTGATACAGTCTCTCTGCTTTCATTATATGTGGATAGATGGCACACCATTCACTATTATCATATATTTTTCATTTAAGCCGTGACGCTGTCACGAGGTACACGTGTGCAACTCCTAACGTCGACCTGCCGTGCGGGAAGCATACCGTATGTTTGATGCTTCCTGGTTGACGTCATGTTGCTAGAAGGCTGAGTAACTTTGAGCATTTTAAATGTGGTTGTACGTTTGTGTAGTAAACAGTTTTTGAAGGTATTTGTATGGTAATTTGTGTAAGTGAGGCCGTTACGGATATAAAGTAGGATATAAAGAAATATTAAAGAAGTAAATTAAAATATAATTGAAGAGTAATTTGGCGACAATACTATTGTTTAAGGCTTAAAATGGAACTTTATTTGTGATGTTAAGTGTCCGATGGGTTTTTATCTTGCCGGCTGAGGGGAAACGACGAGAAAACCCCAGACCCACGTATTTAAAGGTATTACCCCAAATATTTTAATCTATCAATTGTTTTTATATTCCTCAGATAATATTTACAAAAATACTAAAATTCCTTGAAATGACCTTCATTTGAAGTGGAATTAGAAAATAGTTGCTGCACTCCAAAGAAGATTGGTGTGGAAACAATCCGCTTACATTTTGGTCTATGTAGTCCTATAGGTATATAGACGATCATGATGTTACACGTAAACAACTAAAACACAAGAGCTTGAAAAGGGACAATCGATCCATTTGCAACGGATGGTATCTCTATTTTTAATGGCAATTTATCAAGTATGCACAAATGTATGTAACTCAACACCTCTGGACAGATGTTATTATAGTTCTAGAGATGAATTCCCTTAAGTTTCTAGATGCCAAAACATCCCAATAACCTCATGGGAGAACATTTTGTGTTATTTTCCCTGTACGTATGTTGTAATTGCGTTCTGTTACAGGAAATGCTAAGTACTTATATAAGAAAGGAAAATTGCTAATATATTAAATCACTAAACTCATATTTTATTTGAAGAAAATTAGTCAAATAAGAGAACAATAGTAGTACTGAAAAGAATAAAGTATTACAGTTAAACAGTCAACAACATGTAGAGAGAAGGACCATAGACAGACTACCATGCAAATATACGTTAATCAATCCATTGAGAAATGTGAAATGAGTAGCCCAAGTTGGAAGTTTGCAATTAGTTTGGAAACGAGACAGCAATGAACCAACCTTGAAAGAAGGTGGAGGAGGAAGATGAAGATGAAGAAGAGGAGGAAAAGAAAGCAGGAGAAGAAGAAGATGATGGTTTATTCTTTGGAAATATTGAGCATTCAGAGCAGTGATTTCCTCTCACTCTGTCTTCGACTAACCAGAACGCACTGGCAATATCCCTTTATTAACATAAATACAGCGTCACTATCAGGGACGCAATTTGTCACCGCACTTTATTTTTATGTGTTACCATTTCCTTAATCCTAACCATTTTCCTTTAACATTTGTCTGTCCGTAGATATTCAAGGATATGAATTGGATTTTCAGTAGCCCCACAGATTGGACATTTATCTTATTCTACATTCCCTTTAAAGCCTCCCAGTCTTTGGAATCCAAGTCGAAATCCTGCAAGTTCTCCCTCTCATTTTTAACAGCTTCATCACTATATATCTCCCTTATGCACCAATTTGCTTCCTTATGAAATAAATATAGGATGTTAAAGATTTCAACCGACAAACTATCAGCACTCATAGGGAAGTGTTAGATCGTTTACGGCCTTTGACTTCATAGTCGTTTAGGTTAATAGATAAAAAAATGAGTCAGCACACCATTGATTACCTCCTTGAGCTGCTATAAATTACAGGTAATCGTGAATATGCTATGCTCAAACATTTCGTATCAATACCTCTGTAACGTATAGTTACTTAAACTTTCTAAAAAGCGCGAGCAATTAAAATTGAGTTTATTCCAAACGTACTCCATTTGGGACCAAAAATATTTAACCTGCAGTTGAGCTTGTAGACTTTATATACAGTACCACCATGGTGACAACGGAGTACTATGACTTTAATGTCGGTCTGGGTGCCTCAGTTGTTTTTTTTTTTTTCCCCTCTTTTTTTTTTTTTTTTTTTTTTTTTCACTTATGGCTTCAATATTGCTGCAGCTTGCTGTTGTTGGCTTCTAGAATACGATACATATATGAAAATGGAGGTACCAGTGGCACTGGGCCTTACTGATAACTTTGGAAATATAGTACTAGCAGCTAGAGAGAGAGAGAGAGAGAGAGAGAGAGTGAAAGAGAGAGAAAGATGTAGAGCAGTCTTCTTTGTGCTTTAAAGCAATAATGCCAGCAAAGTCACTAGTTCGGCAACTATTCGAAAAATGACAACGGAATTATGTTTTCATGAGTTTTAATACACAAAACAAAGTCGATGACAGTAAATGGAGATATGCCGACGGTTAGTTAACACAAAGCATTGTTTCATTTGCGACAAGCAATTGTTGCTTCAAAGAAGCAGCAACCGTCGAGTGTTGTGAGACACGTCCACATACTGCATTTCAAAAAGAAACAGTTCGCCTATAAATCGCTCCACCCTTAGATCCGCACTTGAAGTAAACGCAACTAACTCGCGGTACGCCAAAACCGAAGCACACCATAAGATATAGTACCTGAAAGATTGACAATTATCTGTGAGTTTTAAGATATATGATAACTGGTGAAGACTATAGTTGTGTTAGATTGATGAAGTCAAAAGGGTGTCTACATCGACCACTGGTATCAGTTGAATTTCCTCATCAGAATGAAGAGGACTTTAGAAATAAACATTATTTTGTTGTTTAATGACGCTGTCAATTGCCAGGATCACATCAGCGTCGCGAGGACTTTAGAGGCTACTCCCACATAATCATACACATTTTGTCATGGAAAATGTCATTTAAAATAGAGCCATTTTTGAGAATACGTATAAGAAATGACAATAATGTTCCATATAAGGCGTATTTTTGGGTGGGGAGATTTGTTTGAACAAGCTCCTATTGCAGTTGTGGAAGATCCTGAAATTACAAATACAATTTGTGTGATTTTTCCTTTTAGTTCACCTGTCCACAGACACATACTACATTAATGTTCTCCTAAAAATTATTTTTCTAGATTCATAGACCTCAAAACGTCTTCTTTCATTGAAGCCTGTGTATAAAATCGTAAGAGTGAAACGCAACACCTTGTCTATCTATTATACAAAACTGGTGGAGAAAGTGTAAATGAGAAATCGTGAGGAACTAGTTGCTTCAAATTGCTCACATGTTTATTTTTTTGCATGTGATACATTCATGCTAATAAATTAAATTATGCTTGCAGATTCTGATTGTGTAATACATGTTCCTGCTCGCTGTTGTGTGGGAAGAGTTTGGATAGCTACCAACAAAACACTGTCATCTCAATAACTGAACGTATTTCGATGACAGTCGTTGTAGCGTTTTCAAAGGGCCTCTAATAACGTATCAGAACCAGCCGCCTCTCTTTTATTTTTGTGACTGCAAACATAGAGTACATAATTCCATGCAATGCTATATCGTTATAAATTCGCATTATAACGGTATGCACGGTATATATAGACATATGCATTACACTTTTGTAATAAACTGAGCGCACCAAAGGACGTAATGTATGAGTATCCTCTTGATTTAGTTAGTCGCTGTCGTTACTCTGTGTTTCTGCTTCAAACAGCAAAATATTCCCATCGTAATATTACGACAAAATATTGTGACTCCTAAAACAAGACCATAAATAATACACAAACCTACATTTACAGCTATATAACTAAAAACTCGAAAGTCTATTGTGTAATTCTTGGAATGCCTGAATATTTTTCCTCAACAACATGCAATAGATGTACACGCTGTCACTAAACGAGGAGCTAAAGTGTTTATATTTTGTTAAACAATTAATAGGAATATCCAATAATCACTGCTGAAGACTGTTTTAATTATTTTGGGGTTAGTGTTCGTGTTCAATAGTTTTACTTTGGGTTTACTAACTGCTTACCTGACGTTGCAGGATTAGCGTTTTAAACCACTGTGACAAATTAATTTATTTGATTCACCGCCCCCGTTATTTAGGAAATTATTGTCTAAGAATCTAAATTTTTTATAGTAAGTTCTCCGCTTTACTCCATATCATCCTGAGTCCTGAGATCACAGTAATAGAATTATAATTATGTTGTGCTTAATGAGCTTCTATGGGCCACAATTAAATTTAAAAAATGGAAACAGAATTTCATTAAATTTTTTTAGGGGTGGCTTTTTGAGCGGCCGAAAATGACATTTAGGCAGCTACAAATGTTGTTATGTGGATCAAAGTGTGTTATTAAGTATCAAAAGAACAAGAATATTCAAAATATAAAATTTTGTTTTTAGGGGGGTTTGGGGTTCGGCGGGTTTTAGGGTAGTATCATATATGGTACCTCGGGCTACATTAAGTTTTATGGTTTTTTTAATCCTACCATCAAAACAAAGTAGACAAGAGAGGGAGAGAAAGAAAAAAAATATGGGCGCAGAATGCAGAAGGTACCAAACATGATACCACCGCCCATTATGAGTTTAACACATTCACAGAGCGAGAAAAAAAAGTCAAAACTCAGGGTATCCTATATGATACCAAAGGCCGCACGAAGCTATACTTGTAATTTCCTGGAGACCCGCTATTCCAAATAACGGATAAAAATGCCTCGATATTCACAGAAAAGAACGTGAAACATATGGAACATCTGACTTCCAAGTTCTGGAAATGCCGCATGGGGTATAAGCATATTTTGGTGTTGATACAATCCAATGTCTTTGGAGATAAGATACTCACGTAATTAACCCCTACTTCCCCACCTCCTCTTTCAGTCGGAGCACGACTCAGATGTTGCCTGTGATGTGTAGAAACACAACCAGGCAGTCAGTATCTAGTTACGGACACAAAGAGCCCATTCCATGGAATCTTCTAAGTCATAACTTGAATTTTCTGGGAATTTCCTCAAAAGACCTCTTCATTCTGCATTAGTGGTAAACAGTAAGAGACATACAAAACCATTCTAAATAACAATGAGGATCTCGTTAAAACACAGTTTTTCAAATGCGCCTTTTTATGTTCTGAGTGAACCATTTCCGAGATACTCTTTGTTATTTGTGTGAATTTGCCAATACTAATACTTTTCTCTAACAGGAATATGTTATTGTTTTTTAATATCTTGGCCTTGCAAAGACAACGGAATTTCAAATGCATAGCATAGCAACCAGCTGTTAAAATATTTGACTATCGCTTAAAGCTGACCGTATTTCCATATTCCCCTTGCACCTACAAGAAATTAGCAATTAGATAATTTCTGAAAATGCTAATGTAGGTTAATATGAATCAGAGAAATAAGCATTTGAGAAATAGTGTGTATAAGAGTGAGTATAACTCACAGAGTTTCTCGAAATTGAACTATATTAAAAGTCTGTATCGCAATATATATCACTTGATGTATTTTCTAAGGCTTTGCACTTCGACGTTGTCGCCAAATATTGATAGACTTCTTAAATATAAGCACTATTAAAGAAGTCACTAATGAACAGATGTTTATCGCATTAAAATTTGAAAGTGCTTTCGTAAATCAACCGCAACGTACATGTAACAAAACCGCCACTGCAACGCAATGCACGTCTGAGTGTTAAGAGGAGCACAGTCCTAATAAAGTGTAGGAAGGTGAATCCGACCTCCCCTCTCTCGCAAATGTTGGGCGCCGCTGTGGTAGAGCCACTTTATATAATTATAGTGTGTTAAATTTTAATGACATTTTAAGGACATTCATTAACATAAAAACAACATGATTTTCACATAATACTGAAATCCTTAACATACAGATATAGGAAATATTATTCCACAATTCCAGGCCACCAAATTAATCTCTTTGGAAAAAACTGTGCCATTTCGAGGAAAATATTCTACTCACTTAATATAAAAGTCAGTTGTCTGATTCCTAGTGCTGGCAGCTTTCTTTATATAATTATTTAGAATGCCTTGCTAATGATCGCAATTACAACACAAATAAAAAGGGAATAAAGCATCGCTTAAGCATCCATAAACTTTAGGGCATACATATACAGAGTTTGAACAAAGGTCATTCAGAAATTGCGACACTGTTGCATTACTTACACATTTGCAGTATTAGATAAGAGTCAATTAAAGAAACAAATACCTATAACACGGAGTACTTCACGGATACAAGGGGCCCTAATGACCAAGTTGTCGACGGGCCCTTAAACCCAACACACTCACTCACTCACTTCACGGATACAACACGCACATTTTCAAGAGTCACACACTCAAAACTTTACTTGGCAATATATATATATATATATATATATATATATATATATATATATATATATATATATATATATTTTAATGCTAATGCGTCTAACGGATATAAGTTTATCGTACTTTTAAGACAATAAAAAATATACATCTTGAATTTTCTGAAAATAGTCTGTGTAATTCTCACATTCTGAAAAACGTTTGTGTAACCGATAAACCATAATAGATAGACAACACATTACTGCACCAAAACTAGAGCTCGTTAAAGTGCACAATTACATAAGATAAAACTGTTTGTGGCGTTTTTAAGATATTCCTCGTTGTGGATGTGAATTTTCAAACCTTTATATACTCATCAAGTGATTCGTTATTTATCGTAGCCATACAAAGAGCATGTAAGTTCAAAACCATCACAATGAGATCTTTTATTTTATTTTTTATATTGTGACGTCGGCCGCGGATCACAACAAAGGACGGTCGGGGACAATCTACCTCACAACACATACCAGGTGTGGCGCGTATCAAAAGGTCAAGCTGCCCCACCCCGCTCTCGCGAGCAAACACTTGACAACAATCAGAGCGGCAGAACAAATGGGGTTTTCGAGATTATTCGATAGGCGTCCGGTGGGCGGCGTACTTGTAGGGATTCCAGAACAGGTGAGCTTCAAGAAAATTCTGTTACATCATCCTCGCCATATAAGGTGAGAAGGCGATGAGAGCTGTAGTAGAGTTACTAGTTACAGACATGAGTCGTCGCAGCAAACAGTTGTTTTTAGTTTGTGTGTGTGTGTCATTCCCTCTGTGTGTGTGAGAGAGAGATAGAGAGAGAGAGAGAGAGAGAGAGAGAGAGAGAACTGCGTGTGTATAGTCGTTTTGAGGGAACCAGTGCGTCGTGAAAGAAGATAGCGAAGCAATTAATGAGTGTTGAGGGATTGTAGCATCAGAGTTAGTTTTATAGACAGAGAGGGGACTGAAAAACAGAAAAGTGTTTATTAAGGTTACGAGAAGAAAACAATTTGGGTTGTAATATCACGAAGGACTGAAGACTGTGTTGACAACAAGAGAACTGTGTATTTGTGCAGAAGTTTTGGGACAAGAATAAAGTGACAGAAAGTAACTGGAATGGATATTGTCCTTTTTGACACAGTGGTGTCATAAGTGGGATTTGCCGAATTAACATTTTGTTACAATATGATAAAGGCTTTTAGGCTATAATACTTATGATACCTTTATGCCTCCAATGAAATGTGTAAACGTGTAATGAAAGTTCATCTTGATTAACCATAACTTAATAAAATAATATTTTTTAAAAATCATGTAAGGAAACGTTAGTACAGAGTGTGATGTGATTGTAACACATCAGATTCTTGTATCAAAGGATGGTCAAAGCAACTGAATGTTCAACAGAAACGGAGATAATTGTTTCTAAAAGGATTGTTGAGGTGTCTTAGAACTAGTACTATATTAGGTATTGGAGTTTTGTACAAATGTAAAGGTGTAGAATTGTATTTTATATTTATTTATTTTATTCATTTGTGCTACAACAGAGCAAAGCTCCAATTACAGTAGCTACATTTAATTTATTTACACAAGCTTGAGTAAATGCAAAACAAGAATATAAGAACCTATACAAAGAAACTAAAAATAAACTATACATATATTAAATACATACATAATTATATACATATATTATTGAAGACAAGACATTGCAAATTGTATACTGACCAAGCGAATAAGTGATACAACAGAGTGAGCAATAATTAAACAAGTTTGAATATAATAGAAAGAGAATACAATAAAGTATTAAGAAACTAAGACTAAAAATGAAACATATGTTAAACAAGTATATAAGACTAGAATTGCAAATGATTCTGCAGATAACAATAAGTGATACAGCTGAAAATCACATGCAAATAATGCCCATATTTAATTGTTTTTTAAACTGCTTGCAAAGTAAGCTAAAATCCAGCTCTATTTTAACTGAAAATTTATTGTATTTCGCACACAACCTAAGAACGGGAGAATTTTTATGGGATGTCGTTTTTCAATTACTTTAAATAAATATACTCAAAAACTTTCATAAATTTTATCAAAAATCTATTTCATAATGAATGTAACTCAGTAACACATAAATGAATCATAGTGAAAGAAAAACATGCACATTTGGTAAAGCAGGTGTTCCTAAAGTTATTTAGTGAATTTGGCAGCAGTGCGTTGATGTCAAATGTCTCCGTTGGCTTCTGAAGTTCCCATAACTTCTGCTACGTAATTTACGTTAATTCTACCTTGGAAGGGTGTTGCCCTCTGGGAGATTTTCCACGGCATGGATTTACAGCCTTGACAACGGTGCCATGAATCATCCTTTTGGTCTTTATCTCACTCCATTCCATACCTACACGCTACAGGATTTTCTTTCTAGTTCGGTAAATTTTCATCACGTCTGTGCTTCATGCTAAATTCTCCAGCAGAAATGCTTTGCTGTTTATCTGAGAAAATAAATCAGGAAAACATGAAGTAACCAGCAACAATTTTGCGCTTCAGAGGCGTATGAATTTATTTGCTAACAAAACCTAATTCAAGACAGCAGCAATTATTATTGTTATTATTGTTGTTACTGTTGTTATTATTGTTATTATTAATATTTACCTATAATACACAAGCGCAAATTATGTGCATTATTTAGCGTCTTCCTGAGAAGCTAATACCTTGAAGAGGAGTACTAGAAACTCGTTTTTTTATGTCCTGGACATCCAAAGGGAATGAAATTTCAAATAGTTTTATTGCATATTTCCTCTCAGTTGCAATGGGAATAAAAGAATGTAGTAACACTGGTCGCCATGTGATATCTACGTATTAGAAAAAGTCTAAGGTGTTACACTCACATGAGTTTCTCGAATCTTGTATTAACTATTCCTACAATAGAATACTTTCTTGGGCTAAAAGCGTTCGTTTACTATTCTCTGTGTTCTTAATTTTATTCGAGATCAACATGTGCATAAATTATCTTATTGCTAGTATCCTTATAGGTGCAAGGGAAATATGGGAAATCAGCAGTGTTTCAGTAGCCTTTCAAATTCTGTTCTCTTTGTACGCCAAGAAATAGAAATCCGAATAATAACCTTCCATTTGAGAAAAGTATTGCAAAACTCGCACAAATAACAAGGGATATCTCCGAAATGACTCGCTCCATAAAAAGAAAACAAGAATGATTAGTGCATAACTTCGGTATTTTAGCGAGATCTGCATTTTTTGTATAGTAAGACTTTGTTTATCTCTTACGGCTTCTCAGTTATGCAAAATTCACCAGGAGTAAACACGATTACATGAGTTATAGCAGGAAAATTCATAATATACATTTCATTTGCCATAAAATGTCTTATATATACATGGCACTTTAATCAATATCATTAGAGCATTTTTGAGAAAATCAAAATTTTCAATAATGTTGCATGTGAAGGGAAGTTTACGAGGAATTTGTTGAAGGATATTAAACTTAAATACCAACTTTGGTTTTTAACCAACTCTTCGACTTCGAGTTATGCTATTCAGTCAGGCGCAAGCGCATGCACACACACGCACACACACACGAACACACGCACACACGCACACACGCACACACACACACACACACACACACACACACACACACACACACATTTACACTCTCATTCATACTTCCAGACTCTGGGGAGGATAACGAATATTCTGGGCTGCAGAAACATTGCTACCCCCTGCCGGAAATCGAATCCGGGACCTCTTGCACAGCAGGCAGGTCTCTAAATCTTTGTGCCATATCCTTGGAATGTGCTAACTTAATTAATATAAAACTAATTTACATAAATCAAACACAAGTTCCTTTATTTGTATGATCTGTTAGAATTACTGCTCTCCTTCTAATATTTAAAAGTTTGGCATGTAATTGATTTTCCTTTTCAGTTAAAACGTTTCACGCACTCTCCCTCCCTCCCTCTCTCTCTCTCTCTCTCTCTCTCTCTCTCTCTGGCTCTCTCTCACATACACACAATCACACACGGGCGTGTCCTTGACGCACACACACACACACACACACACACACAATCACACATATGTGCGCCCGCACGCACGTGCACACACATACACCCAGATATACACGCACACACATGTCTCTTTCTCTAAATGTGCTTTTTTATTCAGGGGACTTCAAAACCTGTATTTACAGTGAAATGTGGGTCTCAAATTTTTAGTTTCAGATATATAGGTAAACTTGAATGGGTTAATTTGAAATACAGGTTGGCGCCGTGCCAACTGACACATTTCAAACATTGTTCGGCTGGATGGGAACCGGAAAAGGAAAAAACAAAACGTTATATGATGTCTAATGGACAATTGGAGCACAAAATATCGTGTAACCTCAGTTTGTAATTATTACAAAACTTGGTCTGCAACAAAGATTAAACCTTTTTTAGAAGATACTCTAATGTTGGCCGAAGTTTTCATCCTTTTGGGTCTTGTCAACAAATGGTATATGTCGCTCAAGGTTCGGGGCGGTGCCGTAGCCGAGTGGCTAGACCATTCGCTTCTCACCAAAGCTGCCCGGGTTCGATCCCAGGCAACCACATGTGGGATTTGTGGTGGACGAAGCGGCGCTGGGTTTCCTGCGGTTCTCCGGTTTGCCCCGCCATCTCATTCCACTGGTGCGGATTCTATGTGTCATGAGTGTCACCGCCTGCGGTGCCGTATGTAGTAAGAACGGGTGTTAAACACTACAAATGAGATGCCGTTGCACTCTCCCAAGGTGACAGTTTGGTGACGAATAGATGTTCTTTGTATTGTAGGCCCATGCTCTTTCCAAAATGACAATGAAGAAACAGTCACAGTTAATTCACAACGTTATGCCACAATGATGCAAAGCTTCGTTGCATCTTCCTTGCAGCAAATTGTCATTGACCTAAAAGGCGTTTATTTTCAGCAAGATGCTGAAACAGACCACACTGTGCGAGAGAGTATAACCGTTGTTCGTAGACTGTTCGGAAGAATCATCTCTCGTTTTGGAGATATCCCTTGGCCTACTCGATCACTTTATCTTACTGTCAAAAATTTTATGGGGAGTTTTGAAGGACCATTATGCTCAAGAATCTATTCAGAACATTCAAGAACTTAAACAAGTCCTCGTTGACGAAGTTACGTTATTGGCAACGATCTCAGGAGGCGGGTGCCCAAAGGCGTTTACAAGAATACGGAAATTTAAATGGAGGCCATCTTTCCACACTTTACAAGAAGTAAGATTTTGAATGTTGGTAAGCAAATAACATACTTCAATGTATTTATGGATTATATCACTTTCTTCTTTTTCTCTTTCCATTCAATAATATATAGCCGTTTAAAAAGTGTCAGTCAGCTCGGGCATTCCTGTAGAATAACAAGTTTTTGTAAGAATAATTTATGTAGCAATGAATAAAGTAGGCTATCATGTACAAAGAGTGTCAAAGAAAATCTTCGGCGGATTTTGCATTGTTTTCTGGGGTCATTTGAGGCATGAGCTTGACCGCTAACCTGGGTGCTCAAGTTTTCCCCTTAGATTTTAACCCCCTTCAAAGACGTGTCTGCACCTACCGATAAGGCATAGCTACTAGCCATGATAGGATATCTGTGTAAAGAACTGAATGCACTCACTCTGCCTCTTTCTCTTTTAGCCAATACGATCGAGAGCGTAAAAATATATTTCGTTTCTACGCCATGTTATAATATTAGTTGTAATTATTGACGTAACTATTTGCCAGAAGGAGCAACACACCCTACACCGTAGCCTACAGCAACTAATAATTTGGCACAACGATAAATAATGTGACAGAGACAATGAGGTGCAGTGAAATTTTCTTTGGCTTTCTTTGTACATGCAACGCATAGATTTTCTTCCTTCTTTAATCCTGGGAGTTACTGCGCAGAAATATCTATATTCAGCGAGAAGGGAAATCTGTACAGACATTTTGCGATTGGAGTTTCTAATTTTGTGTTATTCGTATAAATGAATTTCATAGCGGAACAACATCAAAAGGCAATAAACCAGATATCAAGTACCACCCTTATCGCGGTATCGCAGGGGTTTTGTATTTCACTGATGCTTGAACATTATTATTTGTTACTGCGCACCCAAGGTATAAACAGATCACGTAGCCCACTGTAGTAAATTTATATTTGAGTAACTGGTTAACCCTAGCGATATGCGAATCACTAATCTCGCTAATTACCTTTAAATTGCCAACGGGAGTTCACCACATTGTGCAAATCATGGTCGCATCATAGCAGCGAATCCTGCAATTACTATTTGCGAGATGGACTATAATTAAATAGTTGAAATAACCAAGCTTCCCCCTCCATTGTAGTGCAACTCTTCAACCATATACTCTAATTACCATTTATACTTCCCTGCCACCGATTTAATGCCGAATAGTTATCAGTAACTTTATAATGTAAATTCATGTTTATTTGCAGCAGTAAAGAGGCGTAAAGCAATAAACATCTGGCTTTATTGCTTGCAAACACATATCACAGAGCAAGGATTGAAATAGGACGTTTATGGAACTGAGTATCCCTCATCACCATATGAGGTGTGTTAAGAGTAGGGTGTAAAATAGAAGCCGTCATTTATAGGGGAACAGCTCATTGGCAGTTCCCAAGAATTCAATATGGCCGACATTGCACTAAGCTGCACTGGACATTACACCAAAAAGCAATGCCAACATACTATGGAATTACTAAAAGCATCATTTCTAACCTCAAATATCACAGAATTAACGTAACATTCTTTCAAACGATAAAATGCTTGAACATCGTTACCGCACGACACACGATGAACTTACTCACCTTCGGCAAATCTTGTTCTGTAATAACACTTTTGGTTAAAATCTCTTCCAAACGCTATACAGGGTGGAAGTGAAATGATCCGCCAGACTTTAACAGCAAATTTCTCATGCTGTCAATAACAAGAAAGTCTTATACCAAAATGTTGAAAAGTTTATAGTTTTCTAGAAAAAAATATTTGTATCAAAAACATTTATCATCACCTGGCTGAATTGTTATTCACAGAAGGTTCTTGATTTATGGCTATATTCATAGAAAATTGAATAAACGACAACTTTCTCCTTTGGCGTATTTCAGTAGATTCAACGGTTTTTTTAAATTTAATTTACACAAAAACCGTTGAATCTATTGAAATACGCCAAAGGAAAAAGTTGTCCAGATTTCACCGCTAGTATGTACTCATATATATGTCGTTAAAGCCCCATGATCGCCTCAAAAAGTCCATGCGTCTACGTGTGTGTGTGTGTATGTGTGTGTGTGTGTGTGTTTGTGTGTGTGGTTTTCTGTGTGTATGTCTATATGAGTTCGTCGATCCGTGTGTATGAGTGTGTAAGTGGTATGTGTTTGTGTTTATAAATAAAAAACCTGAAGTGGATTAAAAGCAAGTTTGCATTGAATTTCAAGAAAATCTCACCACAACAAAGTGCCCTTTACTCGGAACATATTTCAGAAATTTCGCCTTCTAAAAAAAAATTCGTAACACTTTAAAAAAACACCGCATGTTTAAGATATATTCAGGAAGAAAGACATCTATAATTACATTTTTGGGGAATAGCTTAAGTCTCCCTTCTGAATGACTTGCACAACTGATAAACCGTAAGAGAAATTTGTTACAAGCACCCTCCACTCGGGCCTACTTAAAGCATCACATAACTTCCTCATTTTCGCTACTATATCAAAAATAATTATACGAAAACGTTCCTAAAGAATCAGAATGAATAATATACTAGGCTATATAAATATATATTTTTATCGTTTATGATAAATTTTCACTAACCGGTTCCCTTATTTGTCTGTTTTGCACTTTTTCTACACAATACTATTCCTTTTCCCCTTAGGACCGCGGCTTGTAATAATGTTAGTGTGCAGCTAAACTGATTGTCGTAAATACGGTATCCCACCCTTTTAAAAACAGCTTGTGTATTGAGTATCAAGCTGCTGCGAAAACAGGGAGGGCTACTTGGAAAAGGTACCCCTTTTATACGGAAATGCCATTACGTGCACATTTGTGCCGATAAATTGTCACATCCATTATTGTTGGTGCTTTTTATAGTGTACTAGTAACATGAAATCGTTCGTATTTCAGTTGCCGCGCCTTTAATGAGATCTAATTCCTTTGTATTTTCTCTCAATGGTCGTCTCTCATAAAAGCTGTCACCTTTTGCAATTCTCTGTACTGCTAATACTACAGGATGGAAGTGAAATGATCCGTCAGACTTTAACAGAGAATTTCTCATGTTTTGAATAACAAGAAAGTCTAATACAAAAATGTTTAAAAGTTTGTAGTTTTCTAGAAAAAATATTTTTATAAAAAATTTATCATCACCTGGCCGAATTATTATTGATTGAAGGTTCTTGATTTATGGCTATATTCATAGAAAATTGAATAAACAACAACTTTCTCCTTTGGCGTATTTCAATAGATTCAACGGTTTTTGTGTAAATTAAATTTAAAAAACCCACAATTTATTGCAACAAAAAGGCAACACTGGAATACAATACTTACTCTTTCTACCAGGGTAAGTGGTAAAGAAAACAAAACAGAAACAAAATAATCACCAAAGAAAAGACAAAAAAGAAAAGGGAAAAGAAAAGACTAAGTTACCGTTTTAATCATTCGGTTTAAATTTAATTAAATTCCTTATTCAACATTATGATTTCTATTGCAAATGTACAAGGGTCAAAACATTCTAAATCCACCTCTCTTTCTCTCTTCTGCTCTTTCATTCTTTCACAATTGTGTATGCTGAAATAGTAATGGGACATTACGTTAAAAGCTTTCCAATCTTTTGTTAGTAACTCATTTCTTTGCTGCCCCGCCTTCTTTGGGGAAAGTGCGATATGTTGGAGCAGAACACAGCACAAGATGGAAGCAATTGCTGCAGACTCCTTCTCTTGAATCTGCTGAATAATGAGGGACGCATTCATTTTTCTCTTTCAGCACTCAGTTACCTAGCTGACAACGCTCCTCCCTAGTCTCTCCCTCTCCCTCTGCCCCAAGGAGAAAAATTCCTAGAAATGTTTCAAATTAAACTGGGACGAAGGAGCTAGAGAATGCCTTCTAGAAAATGTTTCAGAATGTACTAGCTAGGAATTAATGATGATTAATAATAATATATCCATAATAATAACATAGTAAGTAATATATTAATAATTATATTATTGTTGGAACGGAGAACACCTTGCTTTCTGACATTCCTCAAGGATCTATTGCAGATTCTGGAAGGGAGAGATGAGGTGCAGGACCATAACCCATCATCGGTACCCAGAGAGGGTTGTGAAGCGACTCTCAGGGCCCTGTTGTTGTTGTAGTGTTTAACGCCCGCTTTTACTACTACGGCACCGCAGGCGGTGACACTGATGATACATGAAGATGGAGCACCGGTGGAATGAGATGGCGGGGCAAACCGGAGTACCCGGAGAAAGCCCGCCCTGACGCCGCTTCGTCTACCACGAATACCACATGCGGATCCCTGGGATCGAACCTGGGCCGCCTAGGTGGTAGGCGAGCGCGCTAACCGCTCGCCCACGGCGCCGCCCTCTCACGGCCCGGGCAGCGGCGCGCAGCTACCACAAGATGTGTCCCATTAGATTGATGCAACAATTGCATCTAAATATTAGTATAGCAAGCTCACTTAACTTGTAGGCTGTGACAGTGTTAGAAATACAAGTGCCTACGCTTTTAAGTAAAATAACTCAACGGCTGGGCCCGTAGTTTAGTTGGTAGAGCACCTGCCTATTGTGAAAGGGCCGCGGGTTGGATTCCCTGCTGCGAAGTAGTAATTTTTCTCTTCTTTATTTTACGGCAGCGACAGTGCCCGTTCTATGTCACAACAATTGCTCTTTCGACCTCTTTTTGGATCCACCTTCTCTCTTTCCTTTTGGTTGATACTGGAATATAATCTTAGGCAGTGTTGTTTCGGACATTCTCAGACTATGTTGCATTCATTTCTTTTGATATTTTTCAATTTTGCTATTCATAATAATAGAATAAATGTGTACAAGTTGTGCATAAGTTACACAGATTACATATGTTTGCGATATCACACCTTGTTCGTCGCATTTCAGTTCCACCAGTGATTTTACTCGTTTTCTACAGCTGGTCACATGGTAACGGTCACTGGGTTGGTCGCACAGTTCACACACACAGTTGTTCCCGGGGTCATGGAAACTCTTGTTCTTGCATATTTTGTGGTGGTATCTATGCACTGCTATTGAGTTCACCAGGTGTCGGAGTTCTTGATTTGTGTTGGTCCAGGATCTGTTTGTCATGTTAGACATCAAGGCAGTATCCAGATTGTCACTGAAAACCGCCATGACCTTGTTCGCCGTAAAAAATGGTTACCATCACAACTTATGGAATAGATCTCATTTGGGAAAAGTTGATTCTACAAGACCTAAAGACTCTGGAAGCAGTTAAATCAGGCTTCTTAAAAACCGCCCTAGGTGTATCAAAACACAAAGCCGAGGCTAGTTTACGAATTTTGCTATTTATTGAGTCTATATTGAGTTACTTCTTAAGTTCTCATTTTTTGTCTTATCTAACCAGGATTATTCCTTACCCTCCCCAGAGTCTGGACGTATGAATGAGATTTTGAATCTGAGTGTAAAACCATAGAAACTCAAATACACCGTTTAACGAGTAACACCTTGCAATATGTTTCACAGGAGATGCCGCCGATATAACCTTTGGAGTTAAAGACGGGATATAAACGGAAAAATAAAAATAAAATTCCTTATATAGATGGAAATAATCCTATGTAACGTAATAATGAAACAACAGAAATATTTTACCATTTATAATGTTGCCATTTGGATTGCCTATTCGAATTAAGTGAATGAAGATTTAGGAACATCGTGTATAAGCTTTTAAGTTTATAACTTTCAAAATTTATAGCTTACGATTAATCACAAAAGGAGTATTGTCATCATTAACAATAAATCAATGTGCACATCACATGTGCTACATTTTAGAAGTGTTCGTGATATAGGCTAAATATTCCAGTGGAGCTTTACCAAATAACACTGTTTAAACAACCTCAATGGACAACTAAAGCATTAGTGGATAAGCTCATGAAATAAAAATAAAGGCTGGCTTTAGAAAGTAAAACACTTTTATTGCGTATTGTATGGGATCATCTTGTGTACAGCATTCCATTTTACAGCCACGAATACGCTTTATGACATGATGGGATCCTTAAATCGTTCGTAACGATGCTTGTGGATAGCGAAGTTAAATGTTTTGTAATTATGAACACAGTCAACAGCAATATACAAAACATTTTTATCTTTCTAATGGAGCTCAGCCACATTTTATCGAACGCTTTGTTCATACACACAATAACGGTTTGCTTTAAAATGAGTATTTTCCGAAGAAATTAACTTAAACGTAACGCTACAAATTACTGTAATATTGAGCATATACATTTCTCTCAGAAATATTGGCTTCATGTAATAAAAGTCACCCAAATGCTAACCTACCCAGGAATGTCAATTCAGTACAAACAATAGATATTAAGGTAATGAATATGTGAAATTTAATAAAAAATGTGAAAAAGTAAATGTTTTAACAGTAAAATAACATGTTTTTTTAAAATAAAAGAAAACCGAGAGGGGTGGTTCGGACCCGTATTCGGAAAGTCGTGGGTTCGGTTCCCACGGTGATCTTCGGGGATTTTAGAGGGTTTTCTCGGGTCGCTAGGCGAATGCTGGGAAGGATAATTAACTCCCTGGTATTTGTCCGTCCATGACTTCTCACTTCTTATTTTGTCACTTTTCATTCCGGTTGGCTTTCTTAGGCTTCCAAGTATGGGAGAGATTCAGCGTGCATATCAGGTGTATTTTGATCGCCCAGTTCTCCCCACCCCCAGAGGATTTAAGCCCACAGGGTTGAGACAGAATGATGGGCCCCAATAGAAAATCGTTAATATAAATGTTTGTTAAAAGTGTATAAATTTCTAGTTCTTGTTTGGGTGTATCAGGAACTTATTTTTAATATTCAGGATAGCCAATGTTTTCTTATTACTAGATAGTCTGTTGTGTTCAACCAATAAAAACTATTTGCGCGGATGAATACAAAAATGGCGGTGTGTCGTACCAAAGCGACGCCAGGGACTAGGTTCATTAGCGTCTGTATGCTCAAGATGATAAGACGTGTTTTTTGGTAGTGTGTGAACATGGAACTTTCACCAAACTTTTATCCAGTGTAGATTCTACCAAATCATTTAATTGTGAAGATCTTTGATTATTTAATATGGTGCTGAGAGTGTAAAATAACGAAGTGTTAATGAATAAATATGTTGTGATAAAGGAACATTGATTTATGCATTCCATTCTGTAACCTCGACCCTGTAGATAAGAATCGCGTCTGCTATCACAGTATTTCATCTTTCAGTAAGAACATTATTCCTGCTGCTATAAGTGTTAAGAATCATTTATAAAAACCGCACCAGTGTGTAGGGTAGTCAATTGTATGACCCGCCTCTGTAGCTATTAGGGACCCTGCCCTCTGCCGTCGGATCTCCAGGGACCCGAGCATCCTATGCTGTAACTTCATCCCTCCTTCCCGGAGGCTGCGCCTTTTAGGGACATTAGCACAAACCATCTCCTGTAAAATGCTTGCTGGCTGTAGGAGTGGTATTTCTTCACCTCTTAAACTGTTGACAGTGGCAGATTGATACAGTTAACAATCAGCGCGTTTATTTCAAATAGAAAACAGAAGGCCATACACACGTAGACTTAATAGTCAGCTACATTAAAGAGGATTCAAGTTATGCGCGTTCGTAGTGCATGTGACAGCACATTGTGGGGAACCGGTTCTGCCCGTCTGCTCTACAGACAGAACGTGCATAACTTAATGCTTTTAGTAGCTGATTTATTAAGCCTAATTATCAACATCCAAACATATTCAGACTCTGGGCTAATATCTGTAACAGCAATGTGCAGTTACGCAGAGAGGTGGTTATTTGAAACGCGAGATCTCAATTTTGATGTTCACCAGAGAAAAAACAAAATGTTCACAGACATATGAGGAGCAAACCATTGCTGTAATAGTGCAACAGAAGCAGCAAGTTCTCTCACACCAGGATATAGTTCTTTGAATACTCTGTTCTCTGCACTTATTTTTACTTTCTCTACTGGTAAGTAGGGGAATTACTGTATTTCACCCAAAAATTCAATATTGAGATTTCACCGAAAGTATATGTTTTGAGCTTCCTGAATCCAAAAAAAAGCATTTTTATAAAAATGTCCGTGTGTGTGTGTGTGTGTGTGTGTGTGTGTGTGTGTGTGTGTGTGTGTGTGTGTGTGTGTGTGTGTCTGTGTCTGTGTCTGTGAACAGCATAACTCAAAAACGAAAAGTAGCTTAAAAACCAAATTTGGTATTTAAGTTTAGTGTCTTTCAAGGCTGCGACATGAAGATTTTGAAGAAAATAGCGCCAGCCTAAACTACCCTTTACATGCAAACTTTTTCGGAAATTTTGATTTTCTTGAAAATGGCTCTAACGATTTTGATTAAAATGTCATATTTTGAGATATTTTTATGAAAAATGAAATGTATATTTTGAATTTTCTGGCTATAGCCCCTGTAGTCGTATTTACTCTGGACGATTTTTGCATAACTGGTAAACCGTTAGAGATAAACCAAATCATACTATACAAATTGTAGATCTTGTTCATATGCACAATTCAAGTCCAAATAAATTTTCTTATAGGGCTAACCATTTCGGAGATATTCCTTGTTATGTGTGTGAGTTTCGGAAAACTTAAAACTTTCGTGAAATGGAACATCGTTGTTTATTTTTGTTATATGTTAAGCGTGCAAAGAGAACAGACCATGAAAATTAAAAGTTGATGACATTTATTCCTTGTTCCGGACTACTGACATACTGTTATATACACTCTGGATCCCGTAACATATTGATTATTTTCGAATTTTCATTAATTTTAAATTAATTTTGAAACAAGGTTTGTGGGCGAATCAGCTTGAATGATGTTATCTCTATTAGTTCCTGTTGCTAGACTCCTAAATATGACATATGGGAGTGTTAATCTAACGATTGTTTGGTCAACGAGTTTATGTACACCATTATGTTTTTTTATGAATTTTAAAATTTAAACGAGTAACTTAATTTGTATTGGTAACACTGACCACACATTTTCCTATAACATATGATCGTTTGTTAACGTTGTGTTGCGTTCAATACGATCACATGCATTCTGAAAATGTTTAAAAGACATGAATATTGAGAAAACCATAAAGCGGAAAACTACACGATATTTTATTAGCCGTCACGGAGGTCTAACCAAGAGTATGTATTACAGAATGACTTTAAGAACTTATATTTCAAGGCTCATGAATTCCAAGCTTTAGGTCTTCCGAAAGAAAACATTGTACGAGGGCAAAGTTCCGAGTATCTTATGTTGACTGTAGCCACTTGGCCGTTTTCCAAAACTATTTAAAAAACCAAATAGACGGATAGCATGCAATTATAATATATGTGTTTGTATGCGTGTACCCCCCTTGTAGAATGCTCCTTAGGCTGCCAACTCGTGCTCGCAATATATAAACGTTATGCTGCTCCACTAATGAGCACAACCTTCTCTTCCAAAGCCAATGCTACATATAGCACATGGTTTCTAATGGCCATTTTCATACTAATGGCACTCATACAGCGACTTTTTTATTTCTACAATTAAACTTCTTTTACAATTTATATATACAAACCTATGAATTCGTATAATGTTTAAAGCATTCCCTTCAAATTTTATTGAGTTCTTTATCGTCGGTTTCACTGCATCGCCCTTCTATGGCACACCTAATACATGGCTAATGTTACATGTTACAGCAAACTGAACACCAAAACTTGATTTTAACAGTCCAATCCATAAACGATTCCTTACGTGTTGTACGCTCAAATGCACGATATAATGCCCAGTGGTTTATATTGGTAAGAATATACCAAACCTGCTCTGTCACAACCCAGTCTGCCACTACATTGCACTTAGCTTTTCTCTCACTTCCTCCTGTTTCCTCGCTGCTGAGATTGAGACTGTGCTGTATTCATAACTTAATGTTTGAATGTCAGCCTTTTGACATCAAATTTTTAGAGAACGGGCTTATCTAGGGGCCAGTATGGACCATCGTTGCAAAGCATGCCTTCCAATCACTCAGGCTGAATAATTCCCACTCTTTCCCTTTCGCCGGTCACCTAGGACTTGTGTGTTAGACTTCAATGCAAGCCAATAAGAAATTGACTTTCGAAAGAGGCTGATGTAGAGCACAGATACGTTTCTGCCAAGATTAAACAAAGGTAGTCTTGTAGGATACCAAAACCACCAACGCATTTCGTGGGATCAAGTGTACCCAGTTCGACTTATGGAAACTACAACTAAAAAATTACAGAAAATAGACGAACACATTTTTAGAGGATTAAACAGGATTTCTCAGTTGAAGTAGTGCATATAATATCTTTACTATATACCTACTAATACGAAAACAAACACAAATATTTATAGATTCTATTGAATCCTTGGATAATGTAATCCAAGTAAATTCTGATAAAAATAAAGAGTAATAACATTACACCAAATACAGCTAATTAAAAGTTTATACAAGGAAAACATTACTATAATCGAACGGTAGGTTCGTGGGTGCTAAATCCATTAATGTTAATAAAGGAGTGAGATATGGATGGAGCCTGAAACACAGGCTTTTTTAACGTTTTCATAGGTGAAGTGCAATTTGCAATCCATTAGGATTCAGTATTTACTGAAAATGAAATGGCATTTCAAGAGTAAATTGAAGAGTGATATCAAATCATTTAATTTCCAAATCTACTCTAAAAGCAACGGTTACAGTGAGCCTTCTTAATGGTGATAAAACAATACGAGTTACACTAGTTAACTTTCTAGGCTGCTATTTATTTTATAACCTTGATAATGGTATACATAAAAAATGCACAGGATGAATCATATTAATGGAATAAACAATAAATTCCCATATTTACATCTACAGTTGTCAGGGGTAAACCTGTGGATACTTTTACTGGTAATTCACAACAAGTGTAGTGAACAATAATACATCAATATTTGCGAACTTATAATTTTACTTATTAAGAGTAGTATGTTTTCAGGCTGGTTAGTATCCCTAAGTGGGTGTGGCCTAGAAGTCATTCTGCAGAATGGGCCGGTCTCGTGATAACGAATGATATATCGGAACTGAGTTCCACTGCGAAGTCAATAACCTCACTTTATCTAGACCAGTGGAGTGCGTTTCCTTTTTAACTTTTTTTCCAACATTCTGTCTCATTGCACTTTGTAACATTACATGATTTATACTTAACTTCCTGGCCATAAATATTATAGGTAATTAAGATATTTAACGTATAATGCATGAATCAATCAACAAGTTAATCACTAAATGATGCAATGACCAAATAAATGCATGCTTAGATGAACTCCAGAGGCACCCAAACCACTAAATCTATCTAATATTCATCCTACAGTATGAGTAAAACGTCGGTTATAACGTCAACCATCAGTTTTCCCATTCTTTTTGTTTCTTAGGCAGGATAACTCTCAACTGTTATTCAATCGACACATCTTTTTAATTTTTAATTTTAACAGAGATACCGATAAGACACCTTTTCATCTTTACATTGCAGTTACAGATGTGCGTATCAAATTTAATTCCCACAAAATTCCTCAGAATAAATCAAAGCCTCATATATTAAATCAAGAGATGAACAAATGTATTAAACATGGAATGAACACATAAATTAATTAAACATCGAATGAACCAAGTGTGCGGAGAAAACTCAGGAACCTAAAGCATTACAACTACCCAGTATTCATCCTGCTAACTCAGGGAAAGCTCAAATTATGATGAAGATGATCTCGGTTCCCCCAACCCCCTTTTAAGCTTGTCATCACATATGGATGTTTTATATCTTTTCATTTTGGTTTAACTTTTATAGTTGTACGTAATTCTAAATATTGTGATAAGATGACAAAATCAATTGTCACTTTTATATTTCTTCAAAACTTTTGCACAAACACACAGCCGTTAACACAGTCTGCCAAATCACAATTCGCAAGTGTTTCTGGTAATAGCCTTGACACAGTCCTTTCACTGTCTTTCTTCACTTCCTCGGTCTCTGAAACACTAACTCCGACGATACAATCATTCGATGCTCGTTAAATCTTCTTCACTTTGACGAAACGTACCTTTCACGTACCACATGCACATAACTGTCTCTCACGCACTCACACGCTAACGGATTCATGTCTGTAACTCTCCCCTCTGCTGTTTTCTTACATAGCGAAGATGACGTAGCCAGATATTTCTCGAATGCCTACAAACATGTCGGCTGCCGCACAGTTCTCGAAGGCTCTGGAAACCCCTTTGTGTTGCCGCTTGATTGTTGTCAGTCACGCGTTTGCTCGCGTGAGTGGCACGGGAAGGCTTGACCTTACGCCTTTGTTTGCTCGCCGGCCTGATATGTGGTGTGAGGGAGCCTAGCCCGACCATCCTTTGCTGTGCGCCGCGCTCAGCGTCACAATATTTTAAACATTTTATTTAAAATGCCCCTGCTTAGTACGTCTCTAGAACTTTCAGCCACATTCTCATGGTTAAAAGTTCAACAAATTCTAAATACTAGTGCTATAGGGATCTTTTTGTTTACTGTTTTGCTTATTTCTGTGTCGGAAGGTTTAATATCAGTTATTAATGGAACCAAGCAAATGCCAAAAAAACGAGAGCATTGTGAGAAATGTTGTAATGTATAACTGTGAGCTTTCTTTAAAACGCGTTGTAACCGTCGTTTTAGAGAACTACGACTTTTCATACAAATATTCCATTGTCCAAGAAACTAATTTATATAAAGTGGTAAACCAGTTTTACCACTTATCTTCGCTAATAGCCCAATTTTAATGAACCGTTTTGTCTATAATGCGTAGTTAGTTTCCAGTTTAAAAGCTATTATTTCTCAATAATAGATTAGGCATTACATATAAAAAATAATTACCTTGATTCTAGTAAATAAAATTAATTTAAATTACTTCAACAGACAGTAAAAGTGTTCCAGAACAGAAATTAAAATTCAGCTGATAATCTTAAATACCATTTTAGATAACGGGACACATTGTTAAATTTCACAATGACAACATAGGGCGTTAGGCTTTCCTAAGTCTTCCTTTGTTTCTTTCTTTAGTGCGTGAGTGAGTGAGTGAGTGAGTGAGTGAGTGAGTGAGTGAGTGAGTGAGTGAGTGAGTGAGTGAGTGAGTGAGTGAGTGAGTGAGTGAGTGAGTGAGTGAGTGAGTGAGTGAGTGAGTGAGTGAGTGAGTGCCCGTTGACAAGTAGATAATTTGGGCCCGTGAGGATGGATCTATCAGAAGAATGGACTCAGAAGTGAATATAAGTTAGTTCGCTAAAGCAAATTTTTAGTCCTTCTATACACTTCAGGCAGCCAGGTTTTGCATTTTAAATGTAGGTTAACCTCATCACTCGACGTCACGCTCGGTATCACAGACAGAAAGCTGTTTCCAACCCAAAGTTCATAAAGCTGAAAATCCCATGAGTTTACCCAGAATTGAAGTATAATGTATTTTTACGCTTTGTTTATAAAGCAAATCAATTTACTTAATAACTTATAAAAGTTTTAAAACCATCAGATTGTTGCAAAAAAACATACAAGGTACAATTCCAAGTGGTATTCATAAAAACTTGCATGACAAAAAATGTTACTTGTTATTTAATATAATTAGGTTGGAATGGGAGCATATGAGATGCTGAATAAATTACTAAAATTGAAAGTATAATTTCTCTTCAGGAGGTGACATTAACTCTAAATCTTTCCATTTTGTAAAATTACACAACTTTATATAAATTATCTTACGCTACATTTTCAAGTATATTAAAATTTCACCCCAATACTCTTTCGTTATATCTTCTAAAATTCTAAGCCGTACTTTTAGAACAAACTTAACAATTTCGTATGTATTTGAAAAAGCCCATTTCTGTAAATCACTACTCTTTATTTGGTTTAAGTGACCAACCAATATCGAAAGGAAGCAGTTTTAAAGAAATAGGCAAATCTTAGATCTAAGGCGCTAAGATAGTCACAGACGCGCGCACTCGCACACACAACCTCACACAGACACATACACAAGCAGGCTTTTTTTTTTTTCTGAAAATGCTCTCCTTTTATTTCAGGCGAAATCTAGATATCAATCTTATGGAGTGTAATACAATACCCCCTCTACACAAGCAAATAGCAAGGAAAGTAAAAGCCCTACAGTAGAGAGAGTAAAAGCACCATTCGTTATTTCCCAAGCCAAAGACCCAACATGGTTGCAGAAGTTAATGGGGTTACACAAATTAACCAATACAAAATATTTGTACAAATATAAAAGTCATTTTTAAACTTATTCGCAATATTTCCCATAATTTTGGTTTCTCCCTAAAGAAGATACACAGAGAATATTATGCTTCTATAAGTATATAATAGTAACTGTTCTTAGTGATAGATTTTGTTTTGAGTTTCATCGAGCTCCTGCACTAAGCTTAAATGTCTTATTGTGCAATTGTATAGGAAAGAATGCCTTTATTATTTTCCAACATTTCTTCTCTGAACAAGTTGCAGTATTTTGTTTCCATTTTGTCACTATCCCTTGGTAGATCATCTCTGCTTTTTGAGAATGAGATATCAAACAGAATATTTTCTAATCCCCTTTGCAGATTGTATAGATCGCTTCATCTTTATGAAGTTATACATTGCACAAATTTTTCTTGAAGTGACCAGAAATTGATGTTCCTACTTCACTTATTCCACTACCGTTGAATCTCACGAGAGGTAGGGATACATGAACCTAAGACCAGTTTCCTGGACTAGCATAAGCATCCTGGTACACTTTTTAGCCAATAGACCAGTTGTTCATTTTCATAAATAACCTCATACCTTGGCAACTAATGCATTTCGATCCATTATGGAATACCTGGGTAGTTGGGAAATTAATTAGGCATTCCCACAAAATTTTGTTTTATGTCTGAACTTTAGAGAACTTGAACTATCTGTGAGAATGAGTGTTTGTTTACCATGGTAACGTTTCTGAATTCCCCTTAGAGCGCAGATCAGAATAGGAAAACCTTCAGCCTGTAAAACGGTGAAGTATTTTCTAAGGCCTACAATTTGTCCTTAGAGATAGGTCATGGATGCCTATGCCCATTAGGGCACCAGTATGGTATCCATCTGTGAACCAAAAAAGTTGGTCATATTCTTTATCAGGTCCGATTCCTTCCATTGAATCTTCCCGAGAGACACACCTTGAAAGGTAGGGAACAGCAATAACGAGTATTCACCAGGTTTGACTATATAGGAGAATATAGGTGCGACTAGTAATTAACTGCTCTCCAGTTTCTGGTATAAATTTAAAAAATAAAAAAGACAGTCCACGTTAGGCTTTAACTCTCATCAGATTTACAACTTGCCTGGTTTTATTTTCAAAGCTAATGCATTTAATCATGGAGCTCTCTATTTTGGTGGAAAACCTGCCACACCAAGACCCTAAAGACCATTAACAGCTTAGTTAAATCACATAAGGATGTAACGATAATGGTCCATGTGGAATCAATCTGCAAGTAAATAGACTTTAATGTAATCTACAGGTCCATCAGTAGTTTAGAATTGCTAATTGTATGAAAATGTAGTGCAGAATGGGTAATAGGGAGTGTTTGACCAGTGGAATTGCTTGGTCTGTAACCTGTAGTTAACGAGGTAGTTTACTGGAAAACCCATCTAGAATTCTTCACTTGGATTCCTAGGAAGTCTCTGTCTTTACACATTAGTCTGACTATATAATATTTGCCTGAGACGCTCCTAGAGATACGGAAGTCTAGTCACTGTTGGTAATTCTCCCAAACTGGTGTGTTTGATGAAAAAATACATAATCATTTAGTATTAGAAAACCGAATATATTTAAACAGTGTTTCCTCCAATTTAGCTCCTTAACTTTCCATCTCCTAGAGGACTTCGAAACGTGTGTTTAAATTAATAATAATACCTAATGTGTAGATGGAATGTAAAGTTGCTTCGAGACACGACAGGGGAAGTTCTGCCTTATCAGCACCTTATGATATAACAAATGATTTATGTTTCATTTTCTTTCTTTAAAATTTCGTAGTTTTGAATGACACAATGAATGACACATGTTCTAGATTCACGGTGAAATTATTTGTAGCAAATTCTTCCCTAACGTTTTCAATGTGACATCACATGATCATTCTGACATGCTGAATTTTGTACAGCGCAGAATGGAAGGTAAACACAGAGTGCACAGTGACCGACTCAACACTGCAGTCGAACTACTGACTCAACTGTACAGCCCTGGATACATATGTTCTGTATGACGTCACGTGTGCTAAGTAGAGTGGTAGTTGTGTTGTCTCCCCGCTTGGTGGATATTTGCCTTAGTTCTGATAATGGGGAATATCTCAGAAATGTTAGCTTCACAAAATCATTATTTGGTATATATTACGTGTGTAAACGAGATCTACATCTGTTGTTTGATCAATAAAAGCGATTGTAGCAAACAAGTTTGGACCAAAATGCAAGTTAATCGAACCTAATAGAAATTGTCAATTGAGGAAACTCATGTAAGGCCGTAGCTTAGTTCTTGATTCATCCCCGCAAGGCTGATGTTGCTGTTTAAATGGACTTGGAGCATATGGGAAAATGTATAGTTCTTTGAAATCATCAAGATATCACTTTTAAATACTGGGAGACTACAAGGAGTATGGATTTGCTGTTAACTCTATGCATTAGAAACACACACAAACACACATACACACATTTTATGGCAGTGATATATGTTCTATCTTTAGTTTAGCTTTTATGCAAAAGTTACTCAAAATGAAGTAGACTCTATAGGCTTTTCACAAAAAATGTAAGATATAAATTTTACCTGACATACAAATACCTTAGACGTATGATATTTTAACCAAAATCATTACAGCCATTTATGAGAAAATAAAAATTAACAAATATTTTTGTGTGTTTTGGGAGAGTTTTGTTGCAGAACTTGAAGTCGCACTCTTAGAAGATGTTGGATTTAAAATACCAAGTTTGGTACTCTCCGACTCTTCGTTTTTGAGTTCTGCTGATCACGATCATACACCTTGTACAAGATGGTACATACACCGTGTGGTTTTAGGTAGTCTCTAACTTTACATCTTCTTCTTGTCCATCTTCTTCTTCTGTCTTCCAGGATTAGGTAAAAGCCGGTATTCTTTCTGCTATTGGTTCTACTCTGTTCCCATCTTATATCTGCATTTCTATATTTTCGGTGAAAACTAGCTATCGTATAGTGGAATGATGTATTTCCACTACTAGGCAAGCAATAGAGAAAGTAAAAAGAAGGGCCTTTGCATTTATCGAGTGTCCTTTCCATTTCCATTCAGAAGTTAGCTTGTCTCAAATTTCTAATGCTTTGTTGTAATTTGTTTCCCACTGAATCATTTAGAAACAATGGGATTCAACAGTTAATACCATTGACTTGTGCCCTGCGGTTTCAGAGAGAGTTAACCAAATCAGCTCAGTTGAATTCCAAGCGTCAGCCCCCCCCCCCCCCCCCCCAAACCCCCCCCCCTTCACTTTACCTCAGCCAGGGACCTTTAGATTCTGTTACACCAGGGCTCGTGTGCATCGGCACACTAATGGACTTAAGCTATAACATATCCATGTTAATTAGATCCCAAGGAATGGGTACATTACTAGTTGATAGTGTTATCCGAGGACCTAAAAACAATTTAAGGACGCATGAAATATAAAATAACATTGGTTTACTTTATAAACCGATATAAGTCATTTAGCCACAAAGAGTTTGAGAAAAATTCTGATATGTTGCACTCACATGGCTTACTCTACTCTTGTGGTAACTATTCTTACAAACTCTTATTCCTCTTTCTTCTTTATGTTACACGAGATAAATATTTGCAGAAATTACTTTGTTGCTGATTTTCTTGTAGGTACAAGGGAAACATGGGAGTAAAGTAGGCTTTGAGCGATAGTCATATCTTTTAAAGCTTTGGAATTTCATTCTCTTTGCACGGACAAGAGATAAACAAGTGAATAACGACTTTCTATTTAAGAAAAGTTTAAATGTTGCAAAACTTACCCAAATAATAAGGAATATCTCAGAAATGGTTCAAAAAGTGCATTTGGACATAGCTCGTGTGTTTTAACACATTACATTTTTTGTATAGTAAGCTTTGGTCTATGTTTTGCGGTTTACCAGTTATGCAAAAGTCATCAACAGTAGACATGAGTACATGGGTTATAGCCAGAAAATTCAAAATATACATTTAATTTGCCGCAAAATATCTTAAACATATATTTTAATCAAAATTGTTAAGAGCCATTTTTGAGAAAATCAAAATTTTCTCTGTAAAGGGTAATCTAGGGTGGAGACATTTTCTTCAAAATGTTAAAGTATACGAAGTATTGCGTTCCTGAAACATATTGAACATAAACATCAACTTTGTTTTTCAAGGGCTTTTTGAATGATGCTGTTCACAGACACAGAGAGAGAGAGAGAGAGAGAGAGAGATGTCTAAAAGTGCTTCTGTTTATTTAGGGTATCTCAAACCGTGTATTTTCAGTGAAATCTCGATATCAAATTTCTCGGTAGAATACAACACTACTTATTCCAAACTCTAGTAGAGGAAGTAATAAGTAAGGCTCGGATTCCTATGTAAACGCATGATTCATTTTATGACTTGTGGATTTCAAGTAGCAATATTTTTCTTTACATGTTTGCATATTTTGACCTTTTTGGGATGTACTTTGTGGGGAAAATGCAAAAGACCTAGAACTTAGTCACATTTCTTCTCTTTATTATTGACATGTTACTTTTTGTGAACTAGAAATATCCTTTTCAGCTTCCAAGAATGTTCTTACTAATAAATGCATGAGTTTAAATGAGCAGAACTTTTTAAAACGTATTGTTCATTATTTTAAGACTAAAATTCATTGGAGTACTGTGTAAAATTCTGATAGTGCATATTTTTGCCCTTCATTGTGCGTATTTTGAGCTATGATTGCTCATAAATGCATGCATATTTTTAGGTTCAATAGCGCATGAAAATACGGGCTTTAGTAATAAGATTTCCTAAAGAATGGTTTATAGAAGCTACATAAAAATATACAATAGTTCGTAGAGAAAGTAACGTATGAGTTATTTTAACTTCTGGTGGATATTTCTTTCAAATAAACATAAACATATAAAGCACACAGTGGTTAGCCTGATAAAGCAGTTAGCAATTATTAAAGAGCACCACTTAAGAATATACTTATTTTATGGAGTTTTGCTACGGCTTCGAACAAATAACCAATTCAGAGTACTTATCAATCAAGTCCTTTATGTTTTTTTCCCACAAAGTTAATGCCTGTTTTAATTCGTTCTATAGCAGCAAATACACAATATTGACAAAAGGCAAGTTTTTTCTGCATTAAAGGAAACCTTACGAAGCTGCAAATTTACCAATATATGTGGGCTTATTCCACAAATGGTACTTGAAATACGCTTTCCTTTTAGTTATTTTACATCCAAATCTAGAGCTGAAAATTAAACGCATAATATAAAAACAATTAAAACATCACTTTAAATAAATATCATCTCCACTAGTAAACCATACTATCCTAATGTTAGAAATTAGCAAAACCAGCTTGGGTTCATACGGGTGCAGCAATTTATTTGCACATCTCAAAATTAATTAAGCCATAAATCTAGAAAATGAGACAAAATATAGGTGCAACTAGCTGTCGAATCTGTTTCATATCACGGTTTATTCCCTTCAGGTGTCAAATTAATGTCTGCTTTTCAGAAGTAAAGTGAATGAATGCTGACTGTAAAATAGAAATTTATTAAATCGACATCCACTAGGAGTAACGTTGAAAAAGGGCTTTGAACTAGAGCACTTTTAAAGTTAGAGCAACTGTCGCAGTTCATAAAAGTGACGTAATAAAATTAGTGACATATAATACTTTTTTCAGGTGTTTGTGTTGCATTTTCCTCACACGTCAAATAGAAAATGCACAGATCGCTGACATTAATTTAAATATTAACATGCTTATAAAATAGACAGCTAAATACATTAAAATCCAATAAACGTGGGCTTTAAAAAACACCAAAAATTGACGAGTAAAATGTATTAGATTTTATAAAAAATAATGAAACTATCGCTTCATTACTAACAAATAAAGTAAAATAACTCTTGTATATCTTGTGCATACTCCAATATATTCGCACTACTCCGATTAGCACTACATTTGGGCAACTGGCTTGCAGTTATTAAGCGTTTGGTAATAAAGCTTACAATTAGTCTCACATCATGGAAATACCTTTTTTTTACAAGTGTGGTAATTCGATAAATACTGATAAATACCTTCAGATTTTTAAAAAGTATAAAATACCATATGTTTGTGTTTTGGAGCCATTTAAACTGGCGACACGGATTCGATCCCAGAGGAGAGCACGTGAGATTTGCCGTGAACAAAGCGGCATATGGGCGGATTTGCTATGGTACTTTTTCTCCCGTTCCTATGTCACTACTCACGACTCCGTTTTCTGGTTGCGAATACCGAAGGCGGTTATATTCACCGTCCGGGAGAGCGCGAGCCTCCATTACTGCACCCCAATCCTGACGCCCGTTGTGTGCACAGGTGAGGGTCTATGCTGTTGGGCAATAGGTTTTTATGCCATCGAATTTAGTTTAGTTTTAGGTATGCATATAAATTAGATATCAGCATCCTTTTCTACTTATCTGTTTGAGCATTGAAAGTTAACACCATTATGTCGTAAGACATATGGACTTTAGAGTGTAAGCACAATAAAATGTAGGAGCATGTTCTATACCAATTTTTGGATATTTCAGTCATTATTTCATTGACTTTGTGCAATTAGTCTGCAGGTTACAGCTGAATACTTTCTGGCAATTCATAAAATTCACATTATGAACGCAATCAATAAAAAAACAACACATTGATGATTGAAATCCCTTTGTCTCTCACGATATTCAAAATATTCTTTGAAACTCAATATTTAGAAACTATTCAAATTAAATAAATCAATATGTTTTATGAAAAAAGCCATACTTCATGCTGCAATGGAGTTACGTTACTTTATAGACTATTGGTTATTTTTTGAAAATAAGTATAATTCCTGATACATTTTAATAAAGTATTATGTAATTAAGGTCGAAATCCCATAGGCTCTGATCAGATACATTACTGAATAAACCAAGGTGTAATTGCGGGAAACAGAGCGGTTACTTTTTCCCCTTTCTACTCGTAGTTACTCTTGGTAACGTATTAGATATGAGGGCAAGGAAGAATGCTGAGAGTATTCCGGTTGGAATTTGTAACGGGACCCGACACTGATTTTCTTATTTTTTTATTCTCAAAGGAGTACAGACGTACTGCATTGTCTATGCCATTAGGCCAAAGCGAGTGGTGGAGTAAAAAGAGGATAATGACCCGGGATGCTTTTTGGAACATTTGGAATAATTAATGTACATCAGTGAACTTGGAAGGCGTACAATTATATGCTCTTAATATTTCATTCTGCACCTGAAAGTTCATAGATTTAGCAAATATTGGTGAGACATGAAGGATGTTGACCATATCTGAAGTCTACCTAACCTGCGTTGTTTTACATCTTCAGTTCGCCAAACTTAAACCCCCTAAGTCCGATGCCACCACAGTTGGACAGCCCTGTTGGCCTATCCCGATGACACTATGATAGATATAAGGCATTTTACAGAAAGGGTAGGTACTCTATGCAGGAATTCACATCCAAATCTTCTCCCTGTAGGTTTAGTGCCGCTGTTCTCTTTGGCAAAATTCCCTTAGCCCCACTCACGTACCCCGCATCCATTATCCGCTCCATTCACTCCTTGGTCCCTCCAGACACCGTTATTTATTACTTTTTTATATAAAGAACACCCCGGTGGGCGCCTTGCCTACTGAAATGCCGCACTGAACATTATACAGCAAAGAAATTCTTGGCCCTTGCCAGGTAATCGCATGTAATTCCTTCAGTCTCTAACAAACAATTCCGTCATTATCTGAAATGCAATCTTTGTTTCAGATGCTTTAAAATTTCTTACATTACATTCCAACATATTGAGAATATATTTTTACAGACATCTTGGATAACAGAAGGAAATTTTGGCGCAAGTTATCTAAACTGTTGTTAGATATTTTAAGTAACATGGAGCATTGCAAAGGCACAGTAGAAACGCTTCTGCTTACCAAGTGGGAGACACGGGTTCGATTTCCGGTACCGATGTGGGGATTTTCTCCCGCTGGGTGACCTGATCCTGGATGTACTCAGCCTCGTTAGGCCCCTGAGGGGCTAATTGAGGAGCTACTTGATTAAATTAGATTAGATTGCGTTCAGCGAGTTCACAAGGAGCCATAGAGGCCCGTGAACATTGAACATGTCAATGGAAATGTAGTGTAGCAAACACATTATACTCAGGCACAAGAAACAAAACAGGGGTAGCTAGACACACAATCAAACCTTCCCGGCAGTTATAAGATTAACATTACAAATACAAATCAAACTTTGTTTTAAACATTCACTAGGGCTTTCCTACCACGTCCCATTGTTTAGGTATACAATTAATTAGCTTTGAATGACATCTTTTGTTAGTTGTTCAATATATATAAATTTAAGTAGTTTTCGAGCAGTTATTAAATGTAATTAACAATGATTTGTCAGTAAAACAGATAGAAACTACTTGCACAGGATAATTTACCATATAAAATATAGAATGAATATTCGGGTTTGTGGGCCGTGGTCTAATGAAAATTCTTCTTCCATATGTTTCGTTCGAAACTGCGTCGAACATCATCAGTGGTATGACCGCAATACTCTGCTACTGTTGGCGAACTGATCGGAGCCGTTTGGTTTCACAGGTGTGGGCGTATGACTGTTGGTCTGTTACGTTTATTGGCTTGGCTGTTGTGTAGTCTGATTTAAAGTGGGGGCTTCCATCTTCCAAGGATGCGAACCGAACATCTTCAATAAAAATGCGCCATCGCAATATACGATGTGCATATAAAATGTTTAACAAATTTTTAAAAATGGATCTTACAATTTGGATTAAAATAGTATATGTTTATCTTACCAATCGCAAGAGAGCATGAAACACGTAAAACAAGGTAATGTGGCAGTCTGGAATGCAACCACCGATAGTATGCAGAACAAAAGAGGTTATGTGTTACGTCAAAGTTGATTTGTTTAAGAGCATAAAGAAGAAGATTAATATGTGTGTTTCAATACGATTATTTATCAAAATGAACAAGAACTACGCGGTGAAACGATGCTGAACTCATAAAAAGGCACCACCTACCATCACAATTTGCTTTTCTATAATTTTTATAGACACAGCAATTGATTCCTGGCCCATTCTCCCGTACACAAAGGCAGTTAGCCTGTACACATGGCTGCGGTGAGTGTCATTCAAAATGGAGGAATCGTCACGAGATAAGAACCGCGATCTTTTTAGTTCTTTATTTTAAATGTAGACATAAATCTTAAAACTTGGACCTTGCAAGCTTGTGAGTTTGCGTGTAATTCTATGTGATCGGTTTCATTTCTATGCAGAGTGTTTAAGTTTACATTATGAATATCATTGTGAATGGGGTCCATCTGATGCTTCATATTAAGCTTAAAGTTTTGTATTACTGCAATGAATGTGCCTATTGGTGGTAACCAGTTGGAAACCTAGTTTTGCACTGCTGTTTCCAGAAGCTTCTACAACTTTGTTGTTGTGTTGAAAAGAGAAACTAAGAATGTTATCTAAACCTAGAGGATCGTGTGCTGTTATCTGTCAGTCTGCAACCTCTTTCTTCCCATTCTCTTCTTTTTGTAGTGTAAATACGACAGAAAGGCGCCTGTTTGGCCTGTAGTTGTCCAGTCCAGCCGCACAAAGTTTGATTGATCTCCGGATAGAAAACCGACCAACCCGCGTTCTTACAGCAGATCACAAAAATTGCTTTTCTCTTCCCTGTAGTCCAGTGGGTGCAATAAATAGACCTCTATTCGTTTAAAGATAAACACATGATAAATGTACGGCTGTCATCTGTGCTACTGTGTATATATTTTACTTTTCGGATAAATATTGAATGCCCATTTGCTAATGAATAATTTTAATCTTTGTCTTTATCAACGGTAATCTCACTCTTACTGGCTGACCTCATAGCTCAGTTGGTAGGGCTGTGCAAAACGCCCCGGGTTCGATTCCCGGCTGAGGGGTGGAGGTTTTTCTTTAACTGGTATTATTGTCCATCCATCCTAGAATCTGGAAGTATGATAGGAGTGTGAATGTGTGTGAATTTAATGCAATAAGTTTATTGAAACCTAAAGTTCAAAACCAGCTCTAAACGAGTGAACACCATTGCTGTTGAGCAATCGTTCCAAGAGATCAAAAGCCGCCGAAATGACCTTCGATGTTAAAGGTGGTGTATAAATGGAACATAAAAAGCAGTATTTTCACCGAAGTTTTTATTTATTTAAATAAGATGAGCACTGCCGTGGTATTTCATTGACAATATCACGATCAAAGAAAATTATATAAAAATTAGAAAAATAAATAAATAATAACTAGTTTACTGAATTAGTTGGTCAAAATGCTTCCATATGCTGTTTCTCTTTGTGTTGTTTGATGTTGCGCTGTTTTGGTGAAGCTAGCTTTAGATAACTATGTGGAAAACAAATCATGATCGAAAACAAATTAACAGATGCTAGGGCTGGGGGTGGGGTTATAACATGCGAATGCTACAGAGCTGAAACTAAATGTGAGATAAGCAGCCATGATTGGTCTTGGTGGTCAAAGTAGTATGACGAATAAATCTGAAGTGTACCATAAAGAAGCTTTCGGTAAAATATTCCTAATCCACTTGTGTAGTGATGGGCATTAAACGCAACCATAATTTAAGAATATATGATCCATGAGCCCTAAACCACAAACTCGCTATATTGAAGTCACAATAACCTTGGGCGGTAAAAAGATCAAAGGCTAGGAAAGGAAGGAAACAATGAGATTCAGTTCACTCCTTGAATCCCGTACCTTTTTTTAAATTTTATTTTTATTTGAGAACACCTAAACCTCCCAGCATAACCCAAGAACCAAAGGAGGCCAACATTCAATATGCAATTAAATTCATTTTCCCCTTAAATCACACGCCGATGCGACGAAAAGAATCTATCGGCCAAAAATTGGGCGTAGTACGATCTAAACTAAATCATAATACACGTATAGGATAGAATCCTCATTAAAACATGTAAAAGAAGACTGCAAATCGCGAGAAATGCAAAATCCAGAGAATCAACTCAAAAAAATTGCACAATTTAAACTGAACAATGACCGTAAACCTTAATGCTAAATTAATGTAATACTTTCTTAAATATGTAACCCACAAAAAGCACCACGCTAACGTTACCTTATTTCTTGCTGAAAGCTGATTAGGAAAAACCCACACGGTGAAATAACCGTTCACCGCCGGAATTGGATGGTGGCGCGCTTTACGGGACGACCTGGAACTAAGTCGGGCTGAAGAACTACATGCACCTGTTAGGGACCCACCGTAGTGCGATGCGCTCTGGCTGCCTGTTGTGTACTCTTATTCATTCTTTCTTCCGGGGTCTGACGCACAATATGCCATCGCCAGACGTGCCGGAATCCTCTCCGTAACAAAACAGAGAGACCTACTTCCGGTGCTATGCTCCAGTTACTGGAGGTCCTTCCATCTTCCTAGTTCTTACTTCTGGCACACAAGAACAAACTGGTTTTCCTTCTTTCTTTTCGTATCATATCTAAAAATGTGCATTTCTGGTTTAGATTTGCATTTTCTCTGGCTTGTCTACGCATAGAGAAAACAAAAGACACCTGGAAATATACAATCTTACTGAAGTTTAAAGGCACACACAGGAGACTGTGGTAGTTGAACTTTAATGAGGCAGTTGTTTGAACAGTAGAACAAGGAATCAGTTTATTTTATTAACGTTGAGTGGAAGTAACGTACGAAAGTTCTCTTTCTTCAGAAACAAAAGAATATGTCCATACATCATTCATTGCCAATTTTCCTGTCTATGTCCGTACTGAGCATTCTAAAAGAAGCTGTAATATTTCATTATATTTGAAAATTGCAAACCGATGCTTTAGCAACATTAGGCTTCATCATCCATGACGTTTTATGCCTTTAGGAGACACATTTCTCTTTAGGAGTGAAAAATGTCAGCATTAACACTGAATGAATGGCTGGAGATAACTCTTTGCTGTGGTCGTAAAGGATGAATCCGAAGGAAAATGGGCCTGGAGTTTAGTACCAGTTATCTCCGAATGTAACGTAACAACGGCACCACTAAAATTCTTCAAGAAATTTATTCGAAAGGGTAAGCCTATAAATGTATCCTTTTTGGTATAGAAGTGTGTGATTATGTACAACATCTTTGAACCAATCATTAATGGCTGTTACGTTTGGGGCGCTGGAAGGTGTGTTCCTGATATATGTGTGATCATACTACATCTAGAGTGCAAAATTTAATGCCATGTGAACTCTGGCCAGTTCTCGCGCTGGGCGCTGTTGCCAAAAGTAGTGCACATGTACTGGCAGTAGCATATCAGAGTATGTTTTAGGCCAGCCTCACTGGCGACCAATATTTCCGTAATTTTACAATGCATTACATTTAATATCCAAAGAGCTAAGTAACAATGCAGTCTATCTCCTACTTTATTTGATATACAGGTGTCCCAAAAGCATACCAACAACGCTTAGTATGTTGTACGGGACGGCAAACTGATGGTTTTCAAATAGAATCCGTCCGGAAATGCACGGTTTGGACGCTGTAGCGCATTGAAGTGTGAGATAGATGTACTTTCCTTTCACATTTCGTCAATAAACCCAACATCGAGCTGTCTATATTACAAACGGGCTTCGAACTGTGTACCTCCTAGGTCATTGCAGAGCCTGTATCGGCGGTAATGAGCCTTATGTGCATGACCCAATACGTGAGGTTTTCTTTGAAGATTTTCAATCGCTCCGTGGACTCGAGCCATAAGGTCCTCCACCGATGTTACAAGAGCGCCATAAACCATACTCTTCATACAACTCCACAGAAAATAGCCGAGAGGTGTTAGATCTGGCGACCGTGGTGGCCATGGAACTGGTTCACCTCTACCAATCCATGGATTTGAGGTGATTTCGCACATTTACATAAAGTGTGCTGGAGCTCAAGTCGGCCATTTCAGCAGCTGTGTAGTGGTATGTGCCGCACAGCTGTGAAAAAACGTTACTGCACTGGAAACTACACAAGTAGCGCAGCAGGATGCGCACCAAGGACTCTATGGAGGAATTAAGCGCATGCGCAGGAATGTTATGCTCAGGTCGTTCATCCCAGTATACAGATGGCTAAAGGGTTGCATGCCTTCCACATTAAGATACCAAAACGAATGTTAGCAAATTGTGACAACCTGATTCTGGCAATTGACAACGTCGTTAAACAACAAAATGATTAATTAAACGTTCGTTCACAAACTTCAACGCTCTACAGCGTCCAAACCATGCATTTCCGGACAGCGGTTCCAATTTGAAAACCGGTCAGTTTGTCATCCCGCACAACATACTAAGCGCTGTCGGTCTTTTTTTTTGGGGGGGGGGCAGCCAATATATTTAGACGACATTCTTAGAGAATGGACATCAAGAGTACTTAGTGGTATAAATATTGGACGAAGCTCAATAAACATATTACTGTAGCTGATGAGGCTGTTTTAATTTTTGATAAAGAAGATAGGCTGCATAAAGCAATACATGGATTAAATAAGGTCGGTAAACTGTACAACATTAAAATCTCAGGGGAAAAGAACTAACGCTATGGCATTCACTGCAAATTTCTGGTCAGAACAAAAATATGCATAAAAATAAAACAATTGAGCAAGTGTCACACTTGAACTACCTAGCTTGTAATGTCACTTATGAAATAGATCAAGACAATAAATGTATGAAATATCACACGATTTGTGGAACAATTCGGAGAACATTAAAAGGAAAAACGGCAAAAGATATGCAACTAAAATTTCAATCCGTCATGGCATTCCTTGACTTACTGTACGGCAGCGAGGCATGGACTTTGAAAAATGCCGATTATAGCAAAATACAAGCAACTGGAGTGCCCTTTCTGAGATCGAATAAGGAGTGTACAAGACAAGAGCACTTAAGAAATACGGACATCAGAAGGGAATTGGGAGTAAAGTCCATAGTAGAAAGAAGTAAATAAAGAGAAAAATGGAAGCTCCATGTATAGCAAATGCAACCCGAAGGAATTCTCAACCAAATTTTTAATTGCAGTCCAAGAGGGTATCGATCTACAGGAAGCACTAGAGCGAGGTGAAAGGATGTGAGACCGCAACAGACTTTAGTCTAATCCTTGAAGGCAGAAGAAGATTAAATGTTCTTTAAAGATTAAAATCTTACCTTGTTCTTAGTCCAAGAAACTTCTTTCTCAAAATCGTCCAAACCGGTAACTCGCTCTCCAACTTTGTGGGTTTTTGCCGGAAATTGAAATGTAAGTAGGCGGCGCCGTGGCTGAGCGGTTAGACCGTTCACCTATGACCTATTTGATTCCAGGAACCCGCATTTGGAATTTGTGATAGACGACGCTGTCTGGGGATTTTCTCTGGGTTCTCCAGTTTCCACCGCCATTGATTTCCCGAGCGTCTCTATCCACTTTCCAATCATTTCGCCTGCATTTTATATCATCCTCTTCCTCACTATCGTACCTGGCGCTGGACTGACCACCCGCTTCTATGTTTTCACTCTATCCGGTCCACAAGTTCATATGCTGCCCGACAGACATCTCTGTAAGTCCTAGGAGGTGCAAGGGTAATCAGAAGAAGAAGAAGAAGAAGAAGAAGAAGAAGAAGAAGAAGAAGAAGAAATACAAGCTCACTCCCTGTTTATCGTGATGAAACTGTTTCACTACAAGTTTGAGGACTTATATCAGGCATCGGCAAACATGTACTCAATGAGGCCTCGCAACTATGACGTGTCAGGGGCAGCGCTTACTCTGTCTCCCCCTCCCTCGCAGCCTTAACTGGCACTGCATACACACCGATCACGGGCGGACTGTCCTATCATATTTACCTGTACTTCTAAACATGTCTGTCAAAGTGTAATTAAACAAACTTCTTTCTTTATAACTTTGAAGGATATCACTTTACTTAACTTAAAGTCTAGGTATATTCATAGAATTCGAGTGCATCTAATTATTCCTGGGCTATTAAACTTGATATCTAGAATAGCACTTTGATGATTTCTTCTCTCATCATGTAAGGAACGTAAGGTGTTTGTTGTGTTCTAAAGTTAAAAAAGGCACTATCAATGGAACATCAAGCGGCATTATGATACATGTCATAAGATCACCATATAATTATAGGCAAGCATGTATTCATAAATTTGCACCACGATTTAAAGTAGCATAACACTGATGTAGTGCGCTTTATTCATTTAATTTTTTTTCTTTTTTTCAGGTCTAGTTCGGACTAACCAACTGCAACAGCTCAAAGAGCAATATTCAGATAATACACCTAATATTAATTCAAATATTATAACTGATAGACAACTTCACGCCAGCTATGCTGTTGCTTTGGAGATTGCTCAGTCACTGAGGTGTTCTAGTGATGGAGATTTCATAAAAAATTGGAGAGTAAAGTTGCCAACATAATTTGCCCTGAACAATATGATATTTTTAGTAATATTGCATTATCACCATGAACCATACAGAGAAGGATACATAAAATAGCAGAAATAACCGAAAAAAGACTACAAACCGAGGTCCATGAATTTATAGCCGTTTCTCTCCCGTTGAATGAAAGCACTGACAACGTTGACACAGCACAATTGGTAATTTTCACTCGTGGAGTTACTAACAACCCCTCGATACAAGAATATATGCTTGAAGTCATTCCACTTAGGGAACATACAACAGGGACAGAATTATTTCAAGCATTTAAGAAATGTGTAGAACAAAAGAAACTGAATCTAAAATAATCTTGTATCGCGATTAACAGATGTTAATTTGCGTGCTATACTGAGAGTGGCCACTTGTGATATATCACTATGTTTTCATGGTACATTGCAAATATAAGTGAATTGAAATATATTGCTCAAATATCTAGGCCTACCTAAAGTGTCGTTGACCAAAATAGCTGAATTCAGGTATGTGTACTATTTCTTATTGTACTCTGTAGCGAGCGAGTCCACCACTGACTCTGAACAAAGGTCAATGCCATCCCCTGTTCTACATTACATGTGCATTGCGGGTTGCATGTAGAGACGTCATAGTGATACCTCATTGAGTACATGTTTGCCGATGCCTGCCTTATATGTATGCTACTTACACTACAAGCTTCCATAACATATTTCTAGTTTTCCGAAAAATCTACAATAGCCCTATATTCTGGATTGGAGAGCTTTTTTAAACGTTACATACTTAAAAGAGAGTTTTTTCTGCACAATGAATTAATTACCTCACGTTTCTTAATATAAAAACCTCTAGTCCCAGCTTCAGTGAACAGATTCACACACGATATCCTATACGCAGGGTAAAAGAGAAGTAAATAATTTCATTTCTATATTAATAATATTTTAGCTCCAGTTAGAAACACGTTTCATGACGTGCCCGTTCACGTGAATAATGTAACACACCAGTGCTCTGAAAACAAACGTTAATTTCTTCCGTTTCAAACTGCGTTGTTCGTATTTTCATATAAATTACGTACTCAGAATGTTCGTGTGCGAGGGCAAGGAACGGTTGGAATTTTTCAGGCTTATCAGTGTTGAATAAATGTTGAGTGACAACAACCATATGAGGATAAACAGACATGACTCGTGATTTAAGTATCGTACAGTCATGATCGGAAAATTAAGGTTTGGGGAGCATTTATATGCATTAGCCTAAAAACCGTCGATTTGATAATTTTTCGACCATTTTTCAGTTCCAGATTTGCTTAATATCAGTAAACTTTAAGCTAATATTTCACTTGAAATGCTGGTGTAAACTCTTAAAACTTAATTTTTGTTCATTAAAATGGTATAGCATATGAATACACCATATAGTATAGTGTAGAAAGTCACATCACTTCTTACGAGAAAGCACCGAAGCCAACGACATATTCTTACATATAAAGAAAGGCTGCATATAAATAATTAGTAAATTATTCAATATGGAGGAAAGGAATTGGAGGGCTTATCGTGAAACTGTAACTATCCGCTACTATTTTGGTACTGCTTTAAAGAATGGTTCGTCCTGACTTATGACTAGGTTGCGAAGCAGGTTTCTCTTTCTCAGCACGGCCTAAAAACACTTTCTGTGCACTTCCTATTTTCCAATCTAGAGATCTATATCTACTACATAGTTAGTTGCAGTATTTGTATAAATAGATAGAATCTTTCTCTAATTTTGCGATAGCTCAGAGAATCTGGCATCTCCTCCATTCTGTAGCTTCGCATTTTAATAAGAGGCATATCGCCGTTTCATTGGCTTTTAAACACAAGTGACAAATTGGTTCCATATGGTATAGTTACATTGTCCTTAGATGTTTTCTGAATGTTGCATGTCCGCTTATAACTCCTCTAAGTTGTGGCTTGGTTAGCCTAACGAGTGTGTTACTTAGTTTATCCTCAGGCTTATTATCTTCCTGTAAAGCTTGTGGGCGTTATTTCCCATTTGGTTTCGGTTTCTATACGAACCCAATTTTGTATTGTGTTTTTGGCTTCTAAAGGTGCTTATTCCACAGAACAGATGCTGATCCTGGGAGGGGGCAGATGCGCCTTTCTTTGCTGCAACATCACATCAGCCTTCATTTTCTGTAATACCCGCATGACTGGGTACCCATCGTAGGAATGATTTAATATGTTCTGATAACATTTCTACACTAACTTAAACTTAAAGTGGTGGCAACTGAGGAGAGCTTTACGTGCAGTCCAGCTGTCGGAATTCATAAGGACATTTTCCCCGATAGTCCCTTTTTGTAGCAATGGGGTGCACTTTTGAGTATAGCAAGCATCTCTGCCTGAAAGACAGTGGCGTATGCTTATGCTTTTGTATTCGTGAGCAGACCCACAATAGATGTCTACTCCAGTTTTTCCATTTATGGTGAGCCATCAGTGTCAGTTACTAGGTGGTTCTTATGTACTAATCTTTGAAGGGTTGAGAAAATGCAGTGTTTTCTATCTTGAAGTCAGATGTCATTGATACATGTGATCATACATTTTTCTAAGAATGGAGGGATGGCCTGCTGTACAACCCCTATTTCTCCAATTTTTGTTTGGATGATTCTGCAGTCTCTTGATCTAGTGGATAGATCCAGCGAAGAAAGACTTACATTCAAATTTATAAGTAAATAGGCAATAGTGTTTACATAGATAAGTCTAATCATTTTAATTGCTTGCATGACTCGTTCGAAATTAACAAAAGCCCTAGAATTTGCATTGGATATCGTTAATCTTACTCTAACTGTGCTGCTCTGCTATTATTAAATGAAGGTTGGAGGCGTTCCGTAACACGCCTGGGTGAGCTCTTGCGTCTCTATGGAAAAAGCCATTCACATTAAGCATAAACTGCAGCAGTCACTTTGCGATGCGATATTTGAAAACCAGTGATCTGTAAACGCAGGGAATAAATGTTATGAGTTTAAATCATTTTTGTTAGGAGCGACAATCTCACTAGAAGTCTTAAATGCTTCTTCACAATTTTGGAGCAAAATAAGAATAAGAACGCGGAGCAAATGAACATTGCGATAAAGAAAGAAGTTAGTGCTAGAAAAGAGCTCAAGCCACCACAACGGAAACAGAAGGTGTAATTAGCTTAGTTTTGCTCTCTACACAAACATAGCATTGTTTCACATCACTGACTTATACAGCACAGTTATTTCTTGCCGTGACAACACAGGCTACCTGGAACGATTTCTGTGAAATTGCCTGCACAACAGTGATTAATATTCTTAGTTCGAATAGAGTCTAATATAACATATTTTTTAATTTGTTAGGTTTTAAAGTGTTACTTCGCTAAGCTCTTACTCTCACTTCATTAATGTGATCTCATTGAAATTTTATTATAGCTTCAGTTAGTAGACACCGTCAGTTCATTAATGTGTTCTAGTTCAATTTTCTCTATGACTGCACTTTTGTTTGCGACGTAGCCATATAATGAAATTTGTGCGAAGCAGCCTGCTCTTGGGATGATTCATTCGCTGAGAAACCGAACAGAGGATGACTCTAACCTCTCGCGGAAGCAGAGGTCGCGAAGTCGCTTGTAGAACCGCACTCGCATCAAAAAGGCACTCATTCACTTACTCTCTTACTTACTCACTTCGCGAGAGCGCACGCTTATATAGTGCATAGCACATACTAGAACGTTCTGTACGGAAGTAAGAGAAACTTCCAAAGGATTCTAGTTATCTGTCGATAGCACTTCTGGTATTTACGCACGGCGAGAACACTCTTACGTTTATTATTTGAAAAAAGGTATAGCTCCTCAACTGGCCCCTCTGGCACTTAACGAGGCTGAGTGCATCCCTTGCCAGAAATCCAAGCGGGATAAACATCCCTAACCCGGTACCGGGAATCGAACCTAGAGGCATCTGAGCTAGAGGCAAGCGCGCTGCCACTGCGCTATGGAGGCGGTCAGTGAAAAAGATACATGAAGATATTAAAAAAAATGTCACTCTTATTATTTGACGAAAACATAATTCCAAGATAGCAGTGTATGTGAGGTTGACTAATGGTACAGGATTTATTGATAGGTAAAATTAATAATTTTATAAGCAACTGATAGGCAAATAGATAAAAACTTTTAATAAATAATTCCGATATCTTAAAATCATGTAAGTATGAGAGGTAGGAGTTGTAATTTATTTGGGAATAAGCAAACAAAGCAATTATACTACTCAGTGTACCTAAGGAAAATCAGTGAACACTAAATCAATTAACTCAATATTGCATTACCTAACTAAATCTGGGTAAACTCAGAAATTACCAAATTGCCTGCAAAAATGCGCATAGGGAGTTCTGAAAATTAGAAAGGGGTAGAATTCTCAGAATTTAGCAACTTACAGAGTAAACATTGTGTTTCAGATACAAATAAATAGTTTGCAATTTGGTGGCGTATGCACTAGGAACTTTTGTGGGATAACCATGAATTAGGTGATAAAACAGCGTGCATTTCTAAAATACGGATCTTAAAGAAGCGTTCTCTGTGATCGATTATTATTGGCAGCCCGTAGCATTTAAAGACAGCGCTCGGTTTAGCATACTTGTCGGAAGCAGCTAGTGAATTCCCTGCTTAGTATTTCACCGACTCTTACGGTTCAAACCATTACTACGGAGACAGTTTAAACCGTTAAGTTATTGGTGCTTAGTTACGATTTTTCAATGTAATCACCGATTATGGTGCTAAAATTCAGAAAGGGTTTAGTTCTACATTCTCAAATAGAGAAACGTTCAGCTATTAGGTTCTATTAAATTGATCGACCAACTTAACTGTTGTTGGCACACATATCCTGAGAGAAAGATCTTAAAAGTGCCGGGAGCAGACAGATCAATAACGGAGATATTGCAGACAGCATCAAAATTGTCACACATAGAGAGACGATAACACTAAGTTAGTCTGCAAAACATTAGATGTAAAATTAAGTTACTTATAACTAGAGGCGGAAGATTGTGCGATAAGCTACAAGTTTGGTGCAAACCAGTTCTCTGTTGCTACTCGCACATGTACATATCTGAGGGCGTCTGCTGATGCGCGTGTATATACAACGGCTGCGCAGTACCAGTTACGTCATTCACTCTCCCTGTCCAACTAACCTGTGTCGCATGTGACCTTACGCAGTTCCACGCCCTACTTATAACTTTATATGGAAAGCGTTTGGTAGTAAAATATATTCACTCTAGAAAGAGTCAGATTTAAATCTGTAAGCTGTACATCATGGGTCATTTACATTCCAACATGTGAATGTTATTTAATCCTTAACCAGTTTATTGACATCATTACTTTTTCCGTCTTATACTCCTGTTATTTTTCTCTAATTGAATTTGTAGTTACGCTTTTGATTAAATGTCTTCCATTTAGTTTAATTTTTTGAAGGGACTAATGTTCCCCCTTTCATTACAACGTTTAGTTGAGAAATGAACAGTTTTCAAAGGTTGCTACAGAAACGCAAACAACTGCAGCAAAGCGAATCAAAACAGAATTTAAATCTACCCTATTAACACAGATGGCTAAGCAACTCAGCAACGCGACACATCAAAGAATTTATATGATCAAAGAATATATATATAACATGATCAAGAGGGCTGTGGAAGTGAATATACAATATGTTCATGAAACAGTATGTTTGCATACTTAATTTCCGTAAATAGGTATGATATGATGGAACAAGCATATAATATTAAAAAGGTTGATCGGTTATAATCACATTAATTTCTCTACCTACTGTCGTTTGTTTTTGTATAACTTCTACAAACAATTCTTAAGAAGGTGTATTCATTTCATGTTAATCGAGGTAAAGCTTTCCACAAGTAGCTTCATTACACATGTCACTGAAGGTACAAGGGCAATAGTGCAGACTGAATAAATAGAGGTTTAAAAATTGGACAGATATATGCTAGCATTGAAATTCCATACTCTTCCCGTGATATCGCGAGAAAAAGCTGATAGCGATAGGACTTTAAAAAATCTGATGAGTTGCGCTCACATGACTTTCTCTACTCTTTTACTAACCAATCTTACGAACTCTTATATCTTCGTGTTACTTCAGATAAACATTTGCAGAAATTATCTTATTGCTTATTTCCTTGTAGATGCAAGGGGAATATGGGAATGCAGTAGGCTTTGAGCGACAGTCAAATCTATTAAAATTTCGTTGTCTTTGCACACTTAACATATGAAAAATAAACAACGATGTTCCATTTCACTGAAGTTTTGTTTTCCGAAACTCACGCACATAACAAGGAATATGTCCGAAGTGGTTCACCCTACAAGAAATTATTTGCACATAGGAACATCTACATATTTTGTATAGTATGATTTTGTCTATCTCTAACGGTTTACGAGTATTGCAAAAGTCGTCCAAAGTAAATACAACTACAGGGGCTATAGTCAGAAAATTTAAGATATACATTTCATTTATCATAAAAATATCTCAAACGTATAATAGTTTAATCAAAATCGTTAGAGCCATTTTTAAGAAAATAAAAATTTTCCATGTAAAGGGTAGTTTAGGGTGGGGCAATTTGCTTCAAAATTTTCTGTTTGATCTGTTTGATAGATCCTTATGAAAAAATGAGTATATAATCCAGAAAAATTTCTTTACTAATTTGAAAATAATTCACATTAACCTTTATGCAGATAGAAGTCTAGTTCTACATCTAGTCTCTAAAGCACAGGTTAAGTTTATGTAAAATAAAACAGCATAATTGAAATATCTCTAAAGACAGTCAATATTTTAGGGATATATATCTGGTTCCAGTATAAGAGGTGTCGCCATTTTATATAAGTAAATTACGTATCTAAACTAATTTTGTGAAACTGAAATTAGGTTCATCGGATATGAAAAGAACTATTATGTTTCAGGACTTCAATAGCAGTTTCGTATGGTTAAACCATATAAAGGAATTAATTACTGAGCAGCACTAACTTTTATCCCCTTAAAGAATGCCCTGTCACTTGGAATACTGAATATAGTGTTCTTGTTTCAGGAACTCCTCCGGAGCCACCCGGACAACCCATTCCCGTGATCGTGTACGTGCATGGAGAATCGTACGAGTGGAACTCCGGTAACCCTTACGACGGCAGTGTCCTTGCTAGTTACGGACATGTCATCGTAGTCACCATCAACTTCCGTCTTGGAGTCCTGGGTGAGTACAATGCCCATTTCTATAATAGCCTTTCATTTCCATCTTTCAGTTCTTAGGTGCTTCAGATAAGCCAGTGATGTCCACCTGTGCGCTGGAGCGCAAGCGCATGCTTTGGAGCTTAGCAGGCCCACGCTGTCCGTAACAGCAGCACCTGCTTGCTCTGCTTGGAACAGTGTTAATCTGACTGTACAGTCATGGAAAAAGCGAAACCATTTCCACAATTTCAGTCCCTTAACATAAGCACAGTATTGTGACATATTCAAATCACTCTTAGAGGAGTTTATTGGAGGATTTTCAGATTTGGAAACTCTCAAATCTAAACTGGATTTATTTTCCTTGCCCTATCCTACTGATCCCAAGGATGTTCCATTTGACGTACACTGTGATTCAGATCCATGAAAGGTTTGTAGCGATAGTAATATTGTCAGTTTTCCCAAGGCCTTCTTGATCCACAAAGATACCCAGAATTTGTATATTTGCTGCAGAAATTGGCAACTTAAATTTGGCAACACATATAAGTAAAAAGTTAACCAGCAATCATTAAAACTTCTTCACTTCGACGCAACGTATCTTTTACAGCTATCTCGCACTCATTGACGATGAGCGACTCAAAAACTGCCTGCCTTCATGCGCTTCGCAAGCTTTTATACCGGCGATGGCGTAGCCAGATCTTTCTCAAACATCTACAAACAAGCCGGCTGCCGGACACTTCTCGAATGCTCTGGAAAATCCTTTGTGTTCCTCTTGATTGTTGTTAGTCATGTGTTTGCTCGTACGAGTGGTGAGCGACTTTGTTACGTGCCGCGCCGTGGGTGGGCAGCCCGGCTCCGACCATCATTTATTGTGTCACCACAGCTATCGCTATAGTCTGTCTATCTATACTATCGCTTTAGTCTACTGCATTATTATTATACCTAAAAGGAAATGTGTAAATAAGAATACAGAGGACTGAGTAGAGAAAGCCATATTAATGTAATACGTCAGATTTTTAGAGATTTTCGTTGTAAGACTTGAGCAATAGTCAAATGCTTAAGTGATCGCTATGTGGTAGCTTGCAACTACAAGGAAATGTGTAACAAATTCATAATGTTCTGGATATATTTATCTTGATAGACAGAAGAATAAGCTTTTTAAAAAGCATGGTCTCTTGAAGAATATCAACTTAATGTCTTCTGAATGTAAAACATAAAGTACCTTTTTGAGAATAAAAGTGTGTGTGTGTGTGTGTGTGTGTGTGTGTGTGTGTGTGTGTGTGTGTGCGCGCGCGCGCGCGCGCGTGTGTGAACAGGATAACTCAACGGAATGTCGAATAGATACCAAGGTTGGTATTTACTTTCAACGTCCAACAACGATACGGCATTAAAGATTTTCTTACACTACAATTATATCTTTACATGGAAATGATTCCATTTTGAATTTTTTCAAAAATAGCTGATGATTTTACTTAAAATACTACATATTTATGATGTTTACATGGCATATAAAATAAATATTTTGCATTTTCTGAGAATAATCTGTGTACCCCTCTTTATTCGGAAGGAATTTTGTTTGGCACAAACATACATAAAAATGTAGAGCTACTTAACCACATACAAGTAATTTCAATTGTAGTCTTCAGCAGCATCAGCAATTTCCGAGGTTTGCGTTATTGGGATGAACTTTTCATTGCTTTTCTCACTTTTTGAAGTATTGTCAACCTTCAGTAGATTGTCGCGATGTCATGAAATAAATATGGAAATTAAGCTCGTGATGCCGGCCCACGGCAGCGGAAACACAACAAAGTACGCTCGAGGCCCGGCTGCCCAACCCCGCTGGCGTGGCACGTAACAAAGGCGCTCAAAGTGAAGTTTCTCCTAATCACTTACGTGAGCAAGCACGTAATTATCAACAGTTGAACGGCAACACAAAGGGTTTTGTATACTATCCCAGAGGTGTCCGGCAGTCGGCGTATTTGTAGAAGTTCGAGAAAGGACCGTGTGACATCCTTACTATACAAGGACGGGAAGCAATGGCTAGAGGAGTGAGTTACGGATAAGAGTCATCGGGGAGTCAGTCAGTTCTTTGACAATGTATGTGCGTCAGCTGCATGTGTTCGGTCCTGTGGTGAAGAAAGATAGTCAAGTAGTTGTGAATGCTGAGTGATTGTATCGTCAGACTTAGTGTTTGAGAGACAGAAAAGTGAAGAAAGACAGTGAAAGAACTGAGTCAAGGTTACTAGAAGAAAATTGTTGTGAGTTACAATTTCTCGAAAGACTGTAGACTGTATTAGACAGTAAAGAGAACTGGTTTAGAGGAAAGTAAAGTGAGAAAAAATAACTGGAATGGACTTTTGTCGTTGTTGCCACAATATAATGCAAACAGTTTGGCTATCGCTATTACCTTTGTGCTAAACCCAAAAGCGCACACATGCTATTTATGCATGTGGTTATTTATCTCATTAAATGTAAAGAAAAAATATTTGGCAAGAAGAATCTGTGGAAAGCTTATAAAAATAAACAATGATGGATTCAGAAAATCAGTGATATGCAACACACAGGATAAGGCCCCCCCCCCCCTTTCCAATTCTTCTTATAGCTATACAATAAAACTGTGTTTTGTCAGTGTTCAAAGCTTAAACATGAACTATGACTTCATTTCACAGCATGTTAAAAGCACATAATATTACGCGACTCACCTGAGTTATTAAAGCATACCTAACACAATGTAACTAATTGATTTAGTGCTATAATGGACGCTCATGGTAATAATGTAACTACATGCTCTTACGTTTATTTGCAATTAAAATATTTGTTAAAGACTAGAGAGAGAGAGAGCAGAGCAGCATAAATAATAATTATGTCTGCTTTTATTGTTATATGTTAAAATAATTATAATTATTTTAGCATAAACCCCGGCCTAATATAAATTAAATGCCTGTTTTAACCCTAGACATAATTATAAGACTCATAAAAATTACGAAGCTACATTTTATTTTCGTTCAGTGATGCGGTTTCTTTGCGCGTAAACATCCGGCACTCTGAATACCTTCCTAGTGCGGTCATTGCTATGACAGTGTGCTCACGGCGTTTGAAGAATTCTGGACTTCGCAATATGACGAACCTATAGTGCAGCTTATTCCACTAGGAGTCAAGGTAGGTTTATTTCACTCTTTCATGTTCTTTCTGTCTTTGTATTTGGCCTCTTAGGTAATCGTTTACTGCTGCATAAACGGTTGTTTGTTTTAGTAACCTTTTAATTTCTTTGACGTAATTAGTGGTTCGCATTCATGATAAAGTGTTTGCATTTTTATGAATAATTGGTCTTCTTTTTGGCTATAAAATAAATCATTATCATACTAAATTATCCTACGAAACATAATATGACTAAGCGTATAAAATAACCACAGGCCTAATTCCACCACCGCCGCCACCACCACTGCCACCGCCTCCACAAGGAAAACGGATTATTTACCCTTCAAAACAGAGGAGAATGACAGCCATCCAGTGAAACCGTCCTGGCATTTTGCAAGTAACATCGGGATATAGCATATGTCAATTGCAATTAGTGATCAGACTTGAAATGCACTGTATGATTCTTAAATAATACTTCCACATTAAAAAGGTTATTTTTTTGCTTTATATTACTAATGTTCAATACAGTAGTAAAACGAGCGTTTACCTTTCATGCAAATTGAATGTACCACTACCTATCTAGGAATGACTTAATTATATACAATTCGTTAGGTGCAAAAATGAATTGAACCTTACTGTGTAAGCACTTCAGTGCATTCGTTTTTTTTTTTTTTTTTTTTTTTTTTTTCTCTTCGTTAAACAGTTTTATCACAAACAAATCACAGTTTACTTCCTGATGTTGTTTATATGGTCTTAACTCATCGCGAAATGAACAACACCTGTGAGATAGACTATCCAATTTGCTTCACTTCATAGAGTAATATAGGGATGGATGGAAGGAAAGAATTCAGGAATAAGACTTTCTAGGAACATAGCAGTATCTAACGGAATAGAGCATGATTTGCACTAAGCTGCTAATAATTTATTTACAATATCTTCTAAATATAACATGGCGATATCCATAAACACAACTAAAATAATGGCAATCAAAGGAAAAGAAATGCTCCGGTCAAAAATAGTCATAATCGTCAATATAAAACAACAGGTAAATTATTTCAAGTATCTAAGAAATACAACCTTGTTGACATGGACAGTAAAATTAATAGCTTTAATAAAAAATATGGAACAATTATGATTTTTCAGAAAACATATCTAATTTATGGCAACTAAAATTGTATAAAATGGCCTCAAAATGAATTTTAATAATTGCCTCTGAAACTTGAATGTTTAGAAAGATGAAAGGAGATTAGAAGCACAGCACGTGAAATTTCTGAAAGTACACTGTGAATGGTGGAAAACTATAAATGAAACAGAAATGTTTCCTGAGTATAATCTAGCTGAATATATAGGGAAACATAGGTTAAAATGGAGAGAGAGTATTCTGAGAACGGAAACCTGAGGTTTGTCTGCGTTTATCTCTCGCCGTGACACATCGGCAACTTCTCCTGCAGTAGTGTATGACGGGACAGTATCTTGTTGGTATCAGGCGTTTATCTGAAGTATAAGATGAAAACCAAAAATTGGAAGACCAGAAAGTAAAATTTGCTGTGACACTGTGTTGTTCGGTCAAGTTCTATCTTCCCGAATTTAACTACACACACCTTGTATGCCAGAAAAATTAATTATATTTGATGGCCTAATAGTGTCCAGCTATGACACTCGAGACTTAAGGTACTTAGCTACGAGATTTTAAGCCGCCATTGGGGCATGTTATCTCAAGAATATCTTGACTTCCACCAGGAGAAATGCGATTTGGTTTGTGAATATGTCTGTTGGCACTTTGCCATGATAACTTGTTGGTTAGAGCAGCGTGCAGGGTGGAAATCCCCGCTAAGGAGTTTAGTTATTCTAAATCTACTTTTCAGATTCACTGAGGTCTTCGAAGAATACAAGGCAGTTGAATCCCCTTCCCCGAGAGTATCCTAGGCATGCAAATGTGTACACTAGCACAGCAGTATATGTAACAATGAAGCCAGAGAGAGGACAGAATATGATAGCAGAGATTGGGATTGTATCGGATCAAGATGTCGCAATATGGCATTACTACTGCTAGGGACGATGATTGTTGTACGGTACGTGTCTTGTGGTCTAAATTATGGACAGACAGGAGGCATTCTGCGCTATCGGACTAAGCTAAAATACATTACTGCTGTATACTCCATTACCATATCTAACCTGCATGTGCCCACTCCCGAAGCATTGATATGCACAGTCTTTGACAGAACGCAGTGCTCAGATGGAGCCACGTATTGTGGTCCAGTAATTCACATTACTCCCAACTAGATTGCGAATACATGACGGAATTCAGATGTGCCTGTGAACACTACTCGATACTACCCAGGAAATGTTCGACATTCCCCTTCGACCAGCATGTTTGAAAAATATTAGTCCGGCGTCCTAATTCTCCTAAGTGTGTATAATGTTCAAACATTCAAAAACACTTTTCATCTGCTCTTGTGATAAACCATTTTGATTGACTATTCCTGTCATAAACGTGCTGCAAGGCTTCTGGTATTGTAGAAGATATCCTTATTTAGAGGCTGATCAGGCTGAGTACATATTTTGGGAATAAGGTTCAACAGCCTAGGTTAATGATAACAGCGAAAAGGTTCGCACTAGTTAATGGGGACACTCCAGTAGCCTAATGGCCAAAACCCCTATTTTTTAAGAAAGTTTTTGAATAAATGCTGTCTTTAATATGTCCAGCATAAGGCCATTAAATATAATGTGTCAAACAGACCTGTAAATTGATGTATTTTTAATTTATTTGGACACTTGTAATGAAAAGTGGTGTGGCAAATCTGCCAGACTTTAGTTCGTAGCTAAGGTACTGTCTAATTGTGGTTTTAAGATTTGAATGAGACATTTAACTTTATAATATAGACTCTGGCAGCTTTTATTGCACGAGTGCTGCTATTGGTTGACAAAAAATATAACAAATGAATTTTTTTACAAAACAGCTAAAGCATCCCTGTGAGTAGTTGTGTATTTTTAGGAAATATAGTGGGAAAAGTGTGATGTGGAAAGAGAATAAAGAAAAAGGAGCTAATCTTTTAGTTGAAAGTATGGGTAAAGAGCAATATTTCCAATAACTATATAACTTTTTCTCCATATAACAATTTTTGTACCTTTAGGGCAAACTTTGTTGCAGTAAATATTGATGGATAAAACTGAAATGTTCTGAACGTTAAGAATATCACTTGTTACAGAAAACTGCGTTGCTTTGTTGATTATATTCGTACATACAGGTATATGTTTTTGTTGTAATTATTAGTAATATTTATTCTTATTGTGTTTTAAATATAAAAAGAAGTCCTGTTTCTAATAAATATTAATATTTTGGAAAACAAGTACACACTTTTATTGCTTAGGCATGCAAAACCTAGCATGCCAAGTTTCAGCCCTCTATTTTTGTTCTAACCTGCAAAAGTCTACCTTTTATTACTATTCAGTTCTTTCTAAAACATAATACATAACTTTTCATTACAAAAATATTTAACCCAGAACAATAAAGCATATACCAATAATATATCATGCCAGGTGCAATTTAACCTAAATATTTCATTAAAATTGGTTGAGTAGTAAAGAAAGTCCATTTGGTGCGTGAGTATTCCCTAAACGGGGGATCACTAAAGAAATGTAACTAATAGAGTAAGCCTATGGAACCGTGATTTGAGGGGCTGAGGGTAATGGGAAACAACTAAATAAATATCCAATATATTTTACAAAACTGTTTTAGGTGCTGCTTTTCACAATGTTATGTTGAAAAGGAAAATCAGTTTGAGAGCTTTGATGGTGGAGAGAGAATTAAAATATTGGGTGCAGGATGCAGCTAAAGCCACACAGCTATATCCTCAAAATGTTTCAACTTTCATGAATCTACCTTAAGGGGAAACAGCGCAGTTACGTTTTCTCCTTGCTAGTTACACTTCGCTGGTGACGTAATAGGAATGAGGGCAATGAGGAATACCGGGAGGGTTCCAGTTGGAATTGTAATGGGATAAATGGGATATGTTGAGTCCCGATACGGACTTTGTTTATTTGTGAAACTCAAAGGGGCGCAGACTTACCGCAGTTTCCAATGCGAGTCACTTTTACCCTGCATGCCCACGCCACTGAGCCATCTTCAAAAAATTTATTTATTTTAGTATACTTATACAACTTTTCAGTTCTCAGTCATCTAAAATATGTCCTAAAACGTACTAATTGTGTCTTTGAATGGTCATTTTAAATTATTTTTATCCATGCATGACCATTACACAGTACTTATTCAAAACTGTCACGGAATTACACAATCTTACCCTACAGAGTCATCCCAGGAAGCGACATCATGAATACTCCCGCCAAGAAAAAATTCTGCTGCAAATTAACCCTGACATGGAAAATGTTATTTTTATTTCTTAAAATTTTGCAATAACAGTTTTGATTAAAATGCCAGTGTTTGAGGTATTTGCACGTAAAATAAAATGTGTATCTTGAATGTGTTGTGAAAATCTCTTCATTTGGAATTACTTCGCATAATTGTTAAACGTAACACATTGCACAAAGAATGTAGCAGACACGTTGTATCAAGTACCAAGCTTTTTGTGACGTCAACTGTTCCCAAGATATTCTTTGCTGTTGGTTTAAATTTTCAGAGATATGATAATATTTCTTGCCAGCGGCCAGTCGCTATTCGGTTTTGTCTTTGCCATGTAAAGAGGATGGAATTTGAAAACCGTATATAACAATATTTTGAAAATCGATTATCGCTTTACCTACGATATTCTTATGGCGAATATGAAATGTTTAACGAAAATTTGTCTTGAGTAACAAAATGCAGAAGAAAGAATAAGTTTTTCTAAAAATAGTGTATAAGATAATCAGCAGAGAAGGTCATGTGAATGCGACACATGATATTTTTATTTCATTTTCTTCTCTTGTGAAATTTTAAAGTTCTATGCAAGGCAGTTTACTGATGACCTGTTCATTGGAGGTTAAAGTATTATCATGAGAAGATGCACTTTCTCTGTAACTGATAACATAAAAACAAAAAAGTAAAATAAAAATAACAAAGCAAAGGATAGCTTTAAATGTGCTATATCTCATCTCTACTTATGAACTTTACCTTAGCCCTGAAAAGACAATTTTCTTGTCTACAGGAAATAAACAGGATGTACCCTTGGGGACACACAAGAAATGGCTGGTAAAGTTGAAAGAAAGTTTTATGCCATTAGAATAATGCGATGCGCAGCTAGCGTGCTGGAATTGCCACCTTTCTTTGAGAAATGGAACAACAACTGCAGGCGAAAATTACTTGAGGGCTGACACCCTGCGAAGAAACCACAAAAACAGCTTCGAGGACTTTAAACCTCGGAGTTGGCGAAAATGATGTTCAGAAAGTCTAAACACGGTAAAAAAGAACATGGGGATATGTGACGTTATCACGAGAACCCTTTGAAGTCCTTAACAACTAAAATTCTGTTACACATCAAAGTCTAGCACATTTTGAATAAATGAGTAAAATGTCTTCATATTCCTTTGTGCATGAATATCGTGTCTGGAAAGCACTTTTCGTGGCACACCATATTATTTTGTGGTCGGTTTCACCAAGCTTCATTACTCATCCAATCTCTTCTTAAATAAATTAAAATGTGGATAGACGTCGTTAATTTAAGAAGCTACATCTTCTTAACGATAACTTACTGCACGATGTTATTGATGCTTAAATCTGGTAACAGCTAGTCTAACTTTATAAAGTAAAGTCAGATTTGAAATATAGTTGCACAGCTGAGACTGGATCTTCGACTTCTGCTTATCTAGCGTTCCGGACAGCAAGAAACCTTGCATTTTTAAGGTCCGTCCAAAGTAGACGTTAGGTTAATGTCTTGCAAAATCGCAGCTATGATAAACAAGTGGTTCCGAGATTTTTTTCCAGGTCAAAGTTACCGTAATTTAATAAACTTACGTGATTATGAAACTCACAGTACAGAAACTATTCAACGTAAAATTCTCAAATAAAATTCAAAATGAAGGTAACATTGCGTAGTTTGTGGTGGTATTTATTCGATAATTTTATTTTCTCTACTACGTATACTAAAGTAGAGGAAGTATTGTATTCCACCCAGAAGTTGGATGTCGAGATTTCACCGGAAATATGTGTTTTGAGGCCACCTGAATAAAACAAAAGCATTTTTAGAAAAAGGTGCGCGCGCGTGTGTATCTGCATGTCAGTCTGTGGGTAGCATAACTCAAAAACGAAAAGTAGCTCAAAAACCATAGTATTTGTATTTAAATTTAATGTCTTTCAAGAATGCGACACGAAGATTTTGAAGAAATGCTTTCCTAAACTACCCTTTACATGGAAAACGACTTGAAAACGGCTCTAACGATTTTGTTCAAAATGCCATATGTTTGAAATATTTTTATGACTAATGAAATTTATATCTTGAATTTTCTGGTTATAGCCCATGAAATCCTATTTACTCTTGATGACTTGCATTACTGATAAACCGTAAGAGATACACAAATTCTAATTATATTAAAAAATGTAGATCTTGGTAAAATACTCAATTTTATTTATGTCTCAATACATTTTTTGTAGAGTAAACTATTTCGGAGATATGCCTTGTTATTTGTGTGAGTTTTGCAGAACTTATACTTTTGTCAAATGGAACATCATTATTCATTTTTTTATATTAACCGTGCAAAGAGAACGGTATTGGGAAGCTTTAAAAGATTTTACTATCGCCCAAAGTTTACTGTATTCTCATATTCCCTTGTACCTACAGGAAAATAAGCAATTTCTGCAAATGTTTAATTCAACTAACAAGAAGAAGATATAAGAATAAGAGTTTGTAAGAATGGTTGGTACAAGAGTAGAGAAAGTCATATGAGTGCAATACATCGGATTTTTAGAACTTAAATTTAATGTAATGTTCATATTTGGTGTTTTTTTCTCAATAATGCCGTTTGAAATAGATTATAAATTATGCCATGTCGTTAACCATTTAATTTCAAAACAATATTGGTTAGTATTTTTATGGCATCTTCAACAGAAAGCAGTAGAAAAAATAAAGTAAAAGAAACAGCGCCACACGCCTAAACGCGCTGCATCGTACCATAAGCAGGGCACTCTTTCCTCGCATTCACGATAAACGCGACAAACAGTTTTTGTCCACCCTTATAACATTTACCGTGAACGCCTTGATATGTAATTTGTTTGTAAACAATGAGTACCGGAAAAGCCTGTATTTGATGTGGGGCAAGTGAGAATAGTAGATACTCAATTACATTGCTGTCAACAGCACTTTCCCGAAAGATGTTTTATGATACGCTATGACGAGTACGACGATGGCTACCACTACCACTGCCAATAACCTTACCACTCACGAGATAACGATAGGAAGAATCTTAAGAGATGGTGATCTTTGATCTGATGTTTTCATTTTCTGCTATTTTGCCCAGAGTGACAATAAACTTCGATCTATTTTCATTCAGCGTATTCACACCGCGAGAATGAAAATTCCATTTCGTTTTAGTTGGTCTAAGTAATTTTCTTTTTTTTTTTTTTTTTTTTTTTTTTTTTTTCATTATTTCAAGTATTTGTGTACTCTGTGGACTAATCTCCAGATTAGTGTGGAAAAAATATGTGTTTGACTATTTATTGAGGATGCCTTGGCCATTACAAGGTTCATTTGAAGAGTATAACAATGTATCAAATTTGCATATGAATATCTGTCCGAACAACCGCCTTCGTAGCAAAATTGGTAGGACGTCTGCCTCTGGCGCGGAGGACCCGGTTCAATCCCCGGTACCGGCATGGGATTTTTCCCCCACTGGGAGGTTTGGTACGTGTTGAACTCAGTCTCGTTAGGTCCCTAAGGGACCAATTGAGGAGCTATCCTGATAGAAAAGTATCATCCCTAAAAGGCCAAGTGGTCGCCCTAAGGTCGGGGGAGTCGGCGTGCTGGCTCCCGCCACCCCCAGTCTGCACTCCTCCGTGTTCAGGGTAAGCTCTGCATAGAGCAGACACTCCAGGGATTTGTCCGAACAATATTCTCTACTACCCTCATAACTGATGCTAATAAACTTTTCGTATTTTGACCTAGAATGGTTTCTAATTTCTTAAAAATGCTCTGAGAAAGTGTAAGTGCATTATGTTCTTCTGGCACAATAAATGTCCGAAGTCTTTCTACAGGCCTGCCTTCAACAATGTTTTGAAATAACTAACCACCACTAAGTGTAATTGATGTGGCGCATGCTCTTTCAACGGCTATAATTGCAACGTTTATTTCTTGAGTGACGTACCTGTAAATGTCACTCTACATAGTAGTAGATGTTTCTTTAAATGCAGTGGAAGATAAGAAGTGTAACTTTAATTGCCTATCCAGCTCAGCACTGACCTAGATTAATTCTCGGAATACGCCTTTGTTATTCCTGTTCTGATTCATCGTGCCCGCGTAGTGCCAATTATAACTTTCCACAGCATCGTATGCATTTGATTATTAAATTTAGCACATACATGCTTCTGTGCACTTGATGGTTATGCTTTAGGATGGCCCGCTGATAACTGGGAGTCACGTTTAGCTGGTATGCCTGTGCTCCCTGGCATAGTTAAGTTCACCACATTGCCACTACGCTGCTTGGATTTCTCGTGGATCTTAATTTTTTTATAAACATGCAAATAAAATGGAATTTCAAAGTCATCACATAGCTATCAGCTCTTCAGCTCTTAAAAGATTTGACTATTTAAATGGTGTGTGGGTTAACTAATGCAAATAACTAAACCTTTAAGAAATCGTAATATTTAATTTAAAAATGTAGTGAATATTTAGAAATAACGGGTAACAAAATAATTACAATGTAGATAAAATGTAGTATATGATAAATATGGTTAAAGATTAAAAAAAATGTTTTAATTAACTGAGTTGCAAATATCAGTCTAAATAGTAAAAAAAATACATAATAATTACTAAGAAAATATAACAAAATTAATATTAATTGAAAAACTAATGAATTAAGGAAATAAATATAGAAGTTGATGCGCCGGCTACCAGTACGTAGTTTCGCTGGGTACCAGTCAATATAGCTGTAGCTTGTAGATGCAAAGTAGCTGCGACCAGCTGCTTTGGTTGCTGGTTTCTAGCAATAGTGTTTCAAGTAAAAATTGGTAATTTCCTCCTATATATCTTTTTTATACCTTTACTGCTACATTTATGACATATCTAATCCTTTTCTTTAAAACCTTTTATCTTGTTAGCTACTCTAGCAGTTGTAGGTTTTAACTGAAAATTGGCTGTAAGTGAAATATAATGTTTTTTTTTTTGTTATTATGAAATAAATGTTACAGTTTTAATATACATGTCCTAGTGCAGCAAGCTAGATACCGGAATATAATATTGAGACTTTGTTTATTTATTTTTTCATTCATTTACGAATTTATTTATTGGTTTATTTCTTGATTTGTTTATTTGTTTGCTTGATTATTTCTTTATTGATTGATTGATTGATTGATTGATTGATTGATTGATTGATTGACTGATTTGCTTATTTATTTGTTTGTTTGTATTCTCATAATGCGCCTTTAGCTGCAAGGAAATATGCGATAAGATGTTTATCATAATTAACACGAAGTATGTAAAATAATAACCTATGTTTTAGTTTACTCATTGCTTTGTGTCCATCTCATTCCTTTCTTCGTAGTATAAAATATTTATGTTTGTACATGATAGAAAAGGGACGTTGTTTTTACATTGTTTTGATATAGAAAAGCTTTCAATTCGCGCTTTATTGCAATTTTATTAGTGATACTGCAGCAATCCTAGTCTTGAATCCCAGTGAGATTGTATCCTTCCAAAATAAAGTTTACTATTTCCGTGGGTGGGTTGGAACTACAATAGCTAAATATTTTAGGAGCAGGTGTTTCGCTCCAATTCTCTCGCTGTACAGAATTGCGCGCCACCTGAGTTACTACCAGGTACGAGGGTTTATATTGCACTAGCTTCCACTTCAAGCGAAATATCTCACCTAGAGAGATTGCAGAACATTGGACAGGGATGTTGCTATCAACAAGTTATTTCAATAAAATTGATAAGATTTTAAAGTTAGATAATTTCTCGCAAATATGATATAATAAAAAATGTTTATAAAACTTTCTACTGTTAATTTTCATTTTTACTTTCTCTACTACGTATAGTATGTAGGGGAAGTATTGTATACAACCCAAAATTTCGATGTTGAGATTTCACCGGAAATCCCAAGAGGTAGTTTTAGAAAAAAAGTTCGTGTGTGTATGTATGTATGTGTGTCTGTGAACATAAAGATTACACACATTAAAATTATTTTGTTGTTTAATGACTCTGTCAATTGCCAGGATCACATCAGCGCCGCCGATGTGCCAGAGTTTTGTCCCGAGGGAGTAGTTTTCCACTGACATGGAGCTGTCGTTTCTAAGCACACTTAAAAACATAGGCCTGGGCCGGGTTTGAACCCGCAACCTTGGGGTTAGTAAGCCAACTGAGCCACCCAGACCGACTCTGTGAACAGGATAACTTAAAAAAACGAAAAATTGGTTAAAAAACCAAAGTTCGTATTCAAGTTTAATATCTTTCAAGGATGCGACACGAAGATTTAGAAGAAAATTGCTCCAACCTAAACAACCCTTTACATGGAAAATTTTTAATTTTGATTTTGACTTTCCAAAAAATGGCTCTCATGATTTTGATTAAAATACTGAATATTTAAGATATTTTTATGGCAAATAAAATCTTGAATTTTCTGGCTATAGTCTATGAGGTCCTCTTTACTCTTGACGCCCTGCAAAATTGGTAAATCGTAAGAGATAGACCAAATCTTAAGATACAAAAAGTAGATCTCTTTACAACACACAAGTAATATTCAAATGCATTTTTTCTGGAGTGAATCGTTTTGGAGGTATTCCTTGCTTTTTGTGCGAGTTTTGCAATTCTTAAACTTCTCTCAAATGTAAGGTCATTGTGTAACGAGAAGGGAATCTCAAAGCTTTAAAAGATTTGCCTACCGCTCAAAGGCTACTGTACTCCCATATTATCATTGCACCTACAAGAAAATCAGCAATAAGATAATTTCTGCAAATGTTTATCTCTACTAACATGAAGATAGAGGAATAAATTTGTTTACGAATGGCTTGTACAAGAGCAGAGAAAGTTATGTGACTGCAAAGCATATGACCTTTTAACAGTACATTTGAAGTTATCTAAGTGTTTCTTAACTTATTTTTCAGGGTTATGAAAAGGGTGTCCAGTATGCGGATGTAGTTATGGCACGTTTACACCAGATTTCAAAATAACTTTACCCTAGCCAAGCTTTATCCTCTCCAGAGTCCGGAAGTATGAATGAGAGTGTGATGTAATGCACATAGTAAAACCCAAAGAAAAACAACTGTAAAGCCACAGCACATGTACCAGCGCACATCAAAGTAAGCCAAGGTCAGGTGTCTCGCCCCATTGCTTTTGAACATGCTGACAACAATAGACTGCGGCAGCACAAAGAATATCGAGAGTGTTCGCGAGACCTCTGGCTGCCGGCTTATGTAAAACGGGTTCGAGAACAAGGTGAATTTCTAGAAATATCCATGCTACGTCATTCTCCCCTATAAAAAGCTTGCGGCACGGCAGAAGAGGGAAATTTTAGAGACAAAGGAATGGAGTAGTTGTTGGTTAGTGAAAGGAATACTTGTTAGCTGTGTGTGTGCGCGCGTTTGTGTGAGTGTGTGTACGTAACGTCGTAAGAACATTTTGGACTACATCGCGTCGGAGTGAAGCAGTTTTGGTGAGTATCGAGTGCCTATCGCCAAAACCAGCTGTTTGTGAGATCCGTGAGTTGCCAGGTCACAAAGAACTGTAAATTATGTTAATATTGTTAACAACCTGAAAAGAGAAGTGTCTTGCGCTTTGGTTTCGAAGAGAAATAAAGTGACGGAAAAAGTAATTGGACTTCATTATCATTTTATCACAATAACATTGGTAACAGGCAATATGTTCCATAAGGTAAAGCCAATATGACCATTGTACTCCTAGATAAAAGTAGGGTATAAATGAAAAAGAAACAAAATACAAGAAAGGAGTTATTGAATATATACATTTTTAATGGAATAAACTTAATATATTCTATTTTAGGCTACAAGTTTCATCACATCAATTCACATGCGTTTCGCATTCGGAAATGTAACGAAAATTCCTTAAGCTCCTGTGAGATTGCTTATGATAATTGTGTTACTATAATGTCATTCTTAATATCCATGTTATTTCTGAAGTGGTCAGAAGAATCATTCCAGCTTTTTAGCTTAATCAAAGAGTACTTACAATCTCACAGCCTCCTGTGTTGGAAAACTGTGCTTGTTCGTTTTCTTTACTTCTTTTGTCTTTATTTTGAGTTAGGAGCACTCAACTGGGGTCAGGGGACCCTTTGTGCTTCCAACAACAATGTCGTAGGAAGGGATGACGGGGAGACTCGAACGGCGACACGTCCGGACGACGATGTGCGCTAACAAGAATGAGGTATTCAATGATTCCAGCATGACACCCATCCTGAGCGCAGACAAACTCTACCTTAGTTAGGCACCACCTGTTGGTCTTGGCCGTAAGAAAGACGCCCTCAGTAAGAAAGTCCGTTGAGTACCAGTGAGAAATTCTTATATAATGGAAATTCCACCGATCTGCCGCAACATACCTACCACCGTGCGGTGAGATGAAACAGATGAAAGGAAGTGCTCGGGACAGGAAATTTGCGGTAGAAAGGGAAACGAATCCAGCTTTTGCCTACCAACCCTGGTAGAGCATGAGGAAAACCTCGAAAGGGAATCCAGTGCAAGCATTCCCGAATGAGAGTTACCTACATGTTACCATAGACATCTCACTCGGTTTCTTTCTTTCTTTTTCTTTACTTGTTTATTTGTTTATTTCTCTCTCTTTCTTTATTTCCTTCTTCCTCTCTTTCTGTCCTTCTTTCCTTTATTTTTCTCTCTTTCTTTCTCACCTTTGATTCTCTACCTGCTTTATTGCTCTTTGTCTCTTTTTTTTCCCTTTCTCTACTTTATTTCATTCTTTCCTTTTTTCCTCATTTCTTCCTTTCTTTCTCTCTTTTATTTCTTTTTCTCACTCTCTCTTTCTTTACTTTTCTTAATTTCTTTCTCTCCTTTCTTTCTTTCTTTCTTTCTTTCTTTCTTTTTCTTTCTTTCTTTCTTTCTTTCTTTTTCTTTCTTTCTTTTTCTTTCTTTCTTTTTCTTTCTTTCTTTCTTTCCTTCTTTTTTATTTTCATTCCTTCTTTCTTTCCTTCTTTTTTGTCTCTCTCTCTTTCTTTCTTTCTTTCTTTCTTTCTTTCTTTCTTTCTTTCTTTCTTTCTTTCTTTCTTTCTTTCTCACCTTTCTTTCTTTCTCTCCTTTATTTCTTTCTCTCCTTCCTTCCCTTCTCTTCCTTATTTCTTTCTCTCCTTTATTTCTTTCTTTCATTCTCTACTTTTTTCTCTCCATTCTTTGTTTCTTTCTTTCCCCTTCTCCCTCATTTCTTTAGCTCCATCCATTTTCTTCCTTCTTTGTTTCTCTCCTTTCTTTCTTTTCTTCTCTCCTTCTTTATTTATTTAGTTCCTTTATTTCTCTTTCTTTCCTTTCTATCTTTCTCTCCTCCATTTCTTTTCTCCTTACTTTCCTCTCTCCATTCTTTTTCTTTCTTTCTTTCTTTATTTCTTTCTTTCTTTCTTTATTTCTTTCTTTCTTTCTTTCTTTCTCTCTTTAGTTTTGCTCATTAGCAGTTTTACGAGCCCCCACCTTTGGTTCAAACTGAAGAAATTGTTGGAGAGTTTGAGCAGCTGTTTGTAAAATTAACGTTGTTCTCGCTTTGTGCATGTCTGATAAAAGCAGAAAGGACCTGGACATGTGTTAAGGGTAAAAAAGTGCGGTGTGGCGGCAGGGGCAGGGGCAGGCTCGCCCCCCGAGCTAAAACGGGCGGTTCACATCAAGCTAAAACAGTGAGGGCGGACACGTTCAGAGCAGCGTTTGAACCTCGCGCACTGGACCTCGTTTTTCTAAATGCCTCGGTGTAGTTCCATACACCAAGATTATCAAAGATATTCAAATTATATTCCTTTGTTTTAAAGTCCCAGGCGAAAACAAATGATTCGTTGCTTTCTAATGAATTTGCAATTACACAGGTGTGGCTTCTTGACGAATGAAATTTTTAAATGAGAAGTTAAATACGAATCACTTACCCTTAGGGAGCACTGGCACACAAAAGCAGAAGCGACAGTCAGATGTTGTGTACATTACTCTCATGTTTCTCCGCTGAATAAGTATAGTGACTACAAAACAAATGAATGCACTAACAGTGATGTCAGCAATATGTATTATAAGCAGACGACAATTCGGCTAATCCCACTCCTGACAACTGTGTGACGAAAACGGCAAAATCCAGTCCAGTTACCTATCACTTTGTTTTTTCCTTCTAAAATGTTTGCACGGAAACACCGTTCTCTTCTACTGCCGTTAACATAGAAATTACTAATGCATTCAGAAATTCAAACCAATAATAGCAAAATCTCGGAAATGTCTGATTAGAAAAGAATAATGTATTTGAAATAATTTAGGAATTTCAAAGAGATCTAATTTGTTAAACTTTTGTCTACCTCTGATGATTTTGTGGTTATATAAAACAAATTTTCCCCTAATTAAGTGAACTTCATAGGCTATTCGAATATAATTTATGATATGCTTTTTTTCATTATGTTGCTAATCCCTCTGCTTAGTTTATTTTCTCCACTTTTACGATTACTATAGCCTCATCCAAAACAAATTAACGCTTATACACCCAAAAACTCTTTTTGCACAGCAACTTTCTCGAACTAGCCCTTTAAACTCTCTGCCTAACCCTAACGTCATGCCACGAAGCTTTTGGGATGCTTCCACACGAAAGTTCGAAGCACTGTCATAATATAAATAATGTAACTTTTGGTGTGGTTGTGAAGTAAAGTAGACAGATGTAGTCGAGATAAAGAAACACTTTTATTTCCGTAAACAGTAACTTTGTACACTCGTTGCAGCAGCAAGAAAGTCTCTTTTGATTCTCCAACAGCACGGCTCCGAACTCGTAACACAAAGAACTAACTCTTCTCCGTCGGCACGACTCCTCAACCTTCACATACGTCTGACTGACTCCTGTCGCACTTTACCGCTATTTATATCTCCCAGGCACTATTCTGGAAAGTTCAGTTATTCGGTGGAATACAAAGAGGAAGATTCCAGAAGCTTCTATCCTTTTCTCTCTTTCGGCAAGCGCCCCAACAATGCGGCCATTCTCTGTCTCTTTCCTTCGGCTCCTTTGCGGTAGTGCCGACAATAATGCGATGGGTGACGCATTATTGTCGGCAATTAGATGCGGCGGGCGCGGTGACAATAATATTACAAGTTTGTATTTAACAGCATTAAAAATATAGAAATTCAAATGAACAAACAATGCAGTTCCGAAGTTGCTGTCTATAAAAAATACATTTATAAAAACGTGATATTGAGTGTGTGTGTGTGTGTGTGCGCGCGCGCTCGCTCGCGCGCGTGTATGTGTGTGTGTGTGTGTGTGTGTGTGTGTGTGTGTGTGTGTGTGTGTGTGTGTGTGAGAGAGAGAGAGAGAGACAGAGACAGAGAAGACCAGTATTTTCCAAAGATGTGAAACGAAGATTTTCCAAAAATCCCCATCCTAAACCCAACTTTTCATCAAGTATTTATCGAAATTGTTTATTCTTTCAAAAATGACTAAATGATTTTGTTAAAATACGTAAATATATTTATTTACATGACAAAATGCATATGTCAAATTTTCTGAGAATAGCCTATGAAGTCCTCTTCATTAGAAAGGAGTTTTATATAATCTCCTATGACACACCACACAATAAATGTAGATCTGTTTAAAGCATTCACTTTATTTCAACTAAGTCATTTCCGAGGTATGTTTTAATAGTGCTTCGAATTTATAATGATTTGTTATTCTTTTTAAACCCTGTTGGCATACAGTTATGTCTCATAATTGCATTTTAATTTTAATTTTAAAGGCCAGCATATAGCGTCCAGTTCTTAAATATACTATGACACCGGCCGCGGCGCACATGGGGCACTCGGGTCAAGCTACTTCATACACATACCAGGCAGGTATTAAAGGCGTTTAAGGTCAAGCTTCCCCACACACTTATGCGAGCGCAAATATGTGAGAATAGTGAGCACGGCACATCAAAAGGATGGTTTTCCAGATCGCTCGAAAAGTACCCGTTAGTCGTTCGATCTGGCTACGTCATCACCGGTATAAAAGCTTACGGAGCGCGTCAAGGCAGGCAGTTTTTTAGTCTGTTAGTGTGTAAGTCAATACGAGACAGCTGTGAAAGATATGAGGTGAAGACATTTTAACGATTGTTGAGCGATTAAACCGTCGAAGACAGTGTTAGAGAGGGAGAGTAAGTAAAAGGAATGAATCAAAGCTACGAGAAGAAAACAGTTGTGTGTTGGAATATCACGAAACACTATTGACTATGTCTATATCACAGTAGGAGAACTGTGTTTTTGTGCAAATGTTTAGAAGAAAAGTTAATGGACTGGACTTCTGTCGTTTTTGTCACAATATTATTAGCAGTACCACTATTTTTGTTGCATGTGTAATATAGTTAGTTATTTCTGAGAAGGTGTATCTTGATTAAAATAAAGTAGAACAACGAGATTTCGTAGCATGAATTTTATACACATTAACATATGATATGCATAGAGAAAGGCATATGAAGGTAATACGTATATGAGATTATTTTTCCCCTCCGTATACGACTCTCGTATCAAATGTGCGAAAGTACAAATTCAGAATACGAGTATTTTATTCCATTGTTCAGGTAATAGGAATAGCAATAGAGACGTGGACAAAGTTCGGTAGTAAAGCTGAAGCATGACCCTTGTACCAAAAACAGAAAACGCGGTCATGTCTGGAACGCCCAATTCGCCATGCAGTTGTGTAGCGGCAGCAAGAAGTTGTCACACCAGAAATACTCTAAATTACCAGAGATACACCACGTGGAGGTACGGTGGCAATATATTTCAAACCTTCAGTGACTGCGTTTATTTAAGTGAATCGACTTTCACAAAATCATTCTCGAAATTATTGTTGAGTTGTGCCAACTTTTTAACGTTACCGTGGAGCCATGTCTCTCAGTTGTTCAGGTAATTCAAACATCCTCACTTTTGGAATCATACAACACAGAAGCACAGAATAGCTGCTTAAAAATCTTTTCTTCTCAATGAAGGTAGGCTTTGGGATAGAGCTATAAGGGGGTTCTTTGTTAAATTTCCTTGGTCCTTCTAACTGACAGCGAGTAAAGTATAATGAGCCGCTTGCTGAGTTGCAGCAGAGCATTTTATTACAACCCTTTTAGGGAGACCTGTTCTCTATAAGAGTGCACCGCTGATAAAATGCTATGTGTTGAAGGGCTTCCCTCTTCTTTTTGGAAAGGAAAGGTAAAACGTCCGCGTCTCAGAAAAGGCCCACTCTCGATCTCTGAAAAAGGCATCGTAATTTCGCTAGCAAAACGAGTGATGTAAGACGCTCCTTCCACAATTTTTCCGATGAAAGAACTTTGAGGAAGCTTTCCAAACCTTCGGCTTCTTGAAAAATAATGGCTCTTAGACTGAAGAGCTCAATTCTGCAGTAATTTATATTCGCAAAATGCCCCAATTGGTTTCGTCTTCACAAGCAAGAGGGTATGGGCCATTGTGTCCTTTGAGCTTTTGCAGAGTCTGTAGGCTCCATCTTAATTCTGGACAACTTTTTGTAATGTGGAGCTACAGAAAGTAAGGTGTATTTACTAATTTTTCTGTATTAATTAGCACTTTTACACTTTTTATTTTAAGTTTAATATCTAAAATATAGAATAACAACAGTTAAACCAAAGCCATAGACCTAAGTTTGATATCGAATTATTGGCTGGGAAGATTGATAATATTATAAAAAAATGATAGGTAAACAATTTAAATCAGTAGTTTCCATATTTTAAAATAAATGCATCATATAGGAATTGTGAGTCCCATTTTTTCCAGGAAAGAAGAACTAATTGGTTAACTTCCGTGTTAAGGAAAGGCAAATAGTGTAAATCAGTGCAGGAAGGCAATTCAAGGCGAGATATCCGCAACTAAGTTATGTTCAGAAGCCAATTGTTTCAGTCAAGATGATAAAGACTTCCCCTTAACCTATATGTTTACACTATACACATTTTACAGAAATGCCAGAAAATGAAAGCCGTGTTTTTGTTGTTATTTGGTATGGAATGGATTTATCATTTTAAACTGCAGTAAATGTAGAAAATCATGATAACACATGAGCTTCTTATCAAAAAGGCTGCGATGTTTAAACCTATGTGAGAGAAGTGAGGAAAAACGCAAAAAAAAGGAACAGACACAGCCCGCCCTTTCCCCTCTACATCTTGCACCAAATCCATCATCAACAGACGGCAGAGTTCAGCAGCAGAGGCACTAAATCTATTAGTCTTCTTCAAACACAAGCACCCTTGAGCTACAGTTTTAAAATTTAAAATAATCTCTGCCCTCACAAAGGCTGTGATGGAACGAAACACAAGCAAACACCAGTAGTTTCAGCACTAAAATGAAATTTGATTTACAACGTGGAAAACTTCCTGTGTCAATAACTGCCGAATAACAATTCTGCAGACTCTTCATGTAGAACTTAATTCTTATTTTCTCTACCTACGTATATAGTGGTAGAGAAGTATTGCATTCCATCCAAAAATCAAACACTTCATTGTTACTGTAAATACATGTATTGAGATACCTGAATATAGAAAGTATTTTTAGAAAAAGATCCGTTAAATTAAATTGTTTTGTTGTTTAACGACGCTGTCAATTACCGGAATCACATCAGCATCGCCGGTGTGCCGGAATTTCGTCCCGCAAGAGTTATTTTACATGCAGTAAACCTGCTAACATGGAGCTGTCTTTTTAAGCACACTTAAAAACCATCGATCTGGACCGGATTTGAGCCCGCGACCTTGCGATCAGCAGGTCAGCGTCTAATCAACTGAACCACCCATACCGTCGAATGTCTGTGAAGAGCATTTAAACATCAAGTTGAGTATTTCCTCCAGGGATGCAATAGAAGTTATCAATAAACCTGCCCAACACAAACTAACCTTTTTGTGGAAAAATTACAAAACGTTTTATTTCCTCAAAAATTATTCTAACGATTCTGATTAAAATACCGAAGGTTTAGGATATTTTCATGACAAGAAATGTATATCTTGAATTTTCTGGGAATAACCTCTGAAGTCCCCTTGCTTCAGGGTGAAGATGTACGTCTCATTAAAGTACACAATACATGCCAAATGTATTTTCTGTTGTGATAACTATTTTCGACATGTTCCTTGCTATTAGTTTGGTTCTTATAATCCTTACACTTCTCTAAAATTGGAAGTTATGAGCTATTTTCCCTTTTTTCCCTCCTGGTCTTGCAAGGAACACGAAATTTTAAAGCCATCACATGAAGACGAGCTATTAAAATATTTGACTATCGCTTAATCCTCCGTTGATCGCTAAGGCCTCAGAAACCCCTAGGTTTATTTGACATACCTATGCAATCACGTGACCGTGACATCTAATATTACACCTTAATCGATTGTTTGCTGGAGCGACAATCTTATTTGCTTGTTTCTTTAGCTGTAAGAATGAGTAATCGGCAGTTATGCGTCGCTTAGAAGATCAACCAAACTCTGCACGTTTACTCTCATTGCATATTGCTGACATACATTTGTTTTTCGTCGTCAGTTGTGCAATATTGCGTTGCAATTGTTAGTCATGTGTTAGGTACTACTTCTCACAAACAGGAGTAAAAGATATGATTTACAAAATCCCAAAGATTTGGAAGAAGTGCATCATCTGGCTTGTGATAATGTTGCCTTAAACGTGTATGACATTTTGTATGAATCACATGATTCCAGTTCTGAAGATAATTATAATTGAATGCTGTATTCATACTATATTCCATCTATCTTTGATCTATATAGTAAATTAATGCTAACGAAAACCATGTATATTTAATTTAAATGAAGCTAAACACAGGAATGAAGGAAATGGGAAATTTAAATAAACAGATGCCAATGTACGCACAAAAATATAGCGCACCTGAAGTAAATAGAATATAAGCTTTCGTAAGAATACTTTGTTGATTAATGGCTAGATGAAAACTTGTGAATATAAAACATGAACATCTTGTTGATTCTAGGAGTCACGAAATGTGTATTTCCGGTGAAATCTCGATGTTGAATTTTTGAATGGAATACCATACTTCTCTTGCTTACTACAGGTAAGCAATTGAAAAAGTAATAAAGTGTTGAAGACGAAGTGTTGTTTTCGTGGGAGAAATTAAAGGAAAACATATGTCGCACTCATATAACTTTCTCTGCCCCTGTACAAACTCTTCTTACAAATACTTATTTCTCTGTGCTCTTCATGTTTGAGATAAACGTTTGCAGAAATTACCTTATTGCTAATTTTTTTGGTTGTGCAAGGGGAATATGGGAATATCTGCAGTAGGCTTTAAATATTTTAAGAGTTGGCTACCAAGTGACGACTTTGAAACTCCGTTTTGTCTGTATAACCAAGAGATAAAAAGAATTAATAACGACCTGCCAGTTGAGAAAAGTATTGAAAAATTCAGGCAGACAGCAAGGAATGTCTCCTAACTGGTTCACTGCAAAACAATGCATCGGACATAAATTGTGAGTTTTTAGAAAATCCATATTTTTGTCCAGTAGAATTACATCTGTCCTTTAGGGCTTAGATGTGAAAAAGTCACCCAGGCTGCAGAGGTCTTTTTGGAACATCATCAAACAATTCAAAATTAACAATTCATTTATGATAAAGCTGTCTCATACATGTAGTATTTTAATTAAAATCGTTAGTCATTTTTGAGAAAATCGAAATTTGGAAAAATGTTCGTCAAGAGTAGACTGGGGTGCCAGGATGTTCTTTAGAATCTCCGTGTCACATCTTTAGAAGCTACTTATTTTGGTTTTTCAGTTATGCTGTTCATACACGCACGCACACACACATACGGGCATACACACACACACACACACACACACACACACACACACACATACACATATGTCCGGAGGGAGATTAAAACAAGATGTGCACATCACAAAATAGCAAAGCCATAAACTATAGCGAACGTGAAAAGGGAACTGGCATTTCACTTCAATCCCTCTGTCATTATGTCTCTCTCTCTTTCTTATTTCATTTGTTTTCATTTGTTTAGTTCTTTAATTTCTATATTCATAAGGCAGCTTCGTCTTGATGAAAAAACTCGGCAGTAAGTTGTTTAAGACTGGGTTTAAATCAATTATACTCTCACATACACATTTCCAGACGCTCTTGAGGGTAAGCAAAGAATCCAATTAAGAGGATCCTACATTGAAAATGTAATTTTCTTTAGTTTTCGTCAAAGTTAAGAATACAATATTAAAATAATAAATTATTCAATAACTTAAATTCCCCAGATTAAATTTGTTTATTAAAAACTGTTTACTCCTTTATCAAACCGGGTCGGTGATGTATCTTTATTAATAGCAATGATTTGAATATTAGTTTTCGTTTTGTCTTATGTAAAAATTAGATGGTCTGAAATTTCATGTGATAGCTCGTTTAGTTTCACTTATTCAATTTTAAAGTTGATTTTATTATCCTATGCCCCACATTATGCAATTTTAAAACCAACTAATTTACCTAATTATAACGCATAAATCTGCCAAACAATTTAGGTTTACTAGCCTTAGTTCAAAAGAAGGTAGTTTTTAAGTTCTATCCTTCAAAAAATTTAGATTGTTGACATTCTATATAACTTTAAAAATTAATAAGCCAAAAACCTTCGAAAGTAAGCATTTAAGAGACAGATTTAATTTCCTGCGTTTTGTAAACATGCATCATGGGTATCAGAACAATTGGATGAACGTTGCATCGTGTGGAAAACTGTGAAATTCAATTAGCTGAAAAAGATGTTCCTAAAACCCTCAAATTTCAAAATGACAATCATTTTATTCCGTATTTTTATCCTACGTTATACATAAATAGGTATTTATAGCATGCAAATGTAGTAGTTATTTAGGACGCAAGGTTTAAAAGGAAGATTTTATTTTGCAAGTGTGATTCCGAAGCGAGGCTGTAGGCCGAATTGAGGAAACCTAGGAACAAAATTAAATACTTTTAATCCATGCATCATACACTATTTTTACACAGTGCTAAATATGTATAGGTATATTACAGATTATATACATATACATAAATATATGGTATTGTTTTACTTTTTCATGTCCTTGATGGTCATTGGGCTGCGATGTTCAGTTGTTGCCTAGCTTAGCATCAGTGTTGACAACATGATGCCGTTTACAAAACATCAACATCTACATAAGGGAGGCAGTGGAAATAAAACAATGAAAGTAATGTAACAATTGAATTAGCTAATAGATTACAATTTTTATAAATTTGTTCACCTTTTGAGGAAACTGAAATGTTTATTGTGCAATTATTATAGTTTCAAATGGTTATTTCGAGGGCGGTTGTATACCTGAGATTCATGGCCTACTAGAATCACATTCCGTAAGAAACCAAAGTTGGTATTAGCGGAGTTTTAGAAGCTTTTGAACACTAAGTGGAAAAGTTTTATACTTTCAACACTGTCGTGAACTGCTAAAATGCGGACTAACAACTGCCTAAAAAATAAATTTTCAAATTATACCCAGTAAGTATTTTTAAACTCATGAAATACAAATTTAAATTTTTGTGAGATTGCATTTCAGTGTACCATCCCTACTTTAGCAGGGAATCGAACTGGAAACCTCTGTGTTGCGAAGCTACAACTCTGATCACGCGATCACAGAAGCAGTATTTTAATCCCCTATTTATGACTTCAATTGTTCAGATGTGCAACGCAAAATTTGGACTATCTTAAATGGAACACCACCTAGATAGAATTGCAACAAAGTGACATAAGAAAAACGCAATCCTGAGCTTGGGATTCGAGTTTGTTTTCGCATGCCGCATGAAGTTCACATAACGTAGATGGATGGCGCACCTGGTTGCGCGTCGCACATCAATCCTTCAGGCTCTGGGTGAATTATTTCGCTGGTCAGTTTGTTCCGCCGGAACGGGAAAAAGCCTACACTTCCTGGCAACGGAAAACCCCTAGCAAGTGGCTTCGTCCCATTACGATCAACTCTGGCAACACATATATTGTTGGGAATACCGGAGGTTCGCCCAACTGTGGTGACTTGGTGGTTGGGAAATGGCCGCTAAACATTTGTCTCATTCTTCCACCACGCTAACTGCACTTACAGCAGTGTTTACGATGTGGTCTCGGAGTATTTATTTTATCCTGTGTTCACCACACACCATAGGATTTGTATTACCTCTCTCCGGGAACAAAAAACCGTCTAATGGCTTTCAAACCGGCTCACTTCGTGTGTTAATCTCTGTATTTCACAAAAACTTTAGCAAGAGCATGCGCAGAAAGCATACCTATTCTATCTGCTGCTGGTAACGTACTCTATAATATAACTGAAGAGTAGAAACAGCAATATAATTATAGATACAAGCTAAAAATTAAACATTTTCTGGTTGGCATGCTGAAAATTGGTTACTCTACAGGACAAAAGAACACGATTTTGAACAGTTTTACTTGTGCACTTGGTAAAAAACAATTCCAAAATAGTGAGATGTTGAACTGAAAACTTAGCCAGCTAATTTCATGGAAATATTCATTTGGATTTTATTATATAGCTAGACATGCACCAAATCATATACATATTTAGAGCTCCACTTACACTGAATTTGGATGAGAAAGATTGTTTTGAATGCATTTCCATAAAGTGGAACGTTTTGTCTACTAATGTAACAACAGTACCTCTTCCTCTTCTTCATCCTTCCAAGTATTAGGCAGGTCAGCGATTCATCTTTGGAGATACTGAACTATGATTTTTGGGATTCTATTTCCCTGCATGAGACATGGATGTTTTAGCCTGTTCTTTTGATAATTCATTATGTAATTAATTACAGGTTCTCTTTGCAATTCTTCTAGTACATCTTCGTTGTTTTTGTAATCCCATATTGTATATCATGCTGTATACCTCATGCATTTTATTTAATTAACCGTTATTCTGCCATCATCTTTCTCTTTCATTGTATATGCTTCACTTTCGTAACAAAGCACAGGTCCTGCCTTGAGATATCTCTAAAATTAATCATCTATCGATTTAACTACATATATCTAAAGTGTCACCTATATTTTCATTTGGTTACTTATCTAAACTGATCAATCCAGCTGTAGAACGTAAAATCCTCACTTCCTCCGTATCAATTATTTTATGAGTTGTAGTATGAGCCATACTACAGCTCACCTATTACTACACATTCGGTGGTACACACAGTATACAGGGTGTTTAGAAAGTGTCGGACTTCTCAATAGGAGTTGGGATTCGTCAAAACTAGAATGCTTGTTCCTACAAACATATGTCCGAAAACAAATACGTGTTAAGATATGAGCCATTTTGAAAATTGTGAAACGTATCCACATTTTTGATGGGTTTGGCATATACCGATGTCTTTAAATGTTCCCACAGCCAGAAATCTAATAGATTCAGATCCGGCAAACGCGGAGGCCATGCTGTTGGATCTCCTCGACCAATATTTTATCGAACAGATCAACAGGTGCTGGTATCATCGATTTCCGTGTGATGAGTTACCGGTGATTTTGGAGGAGTTGTGCTTGTGTAAAGATGACACATGTGGTTTATGTATAACGGAGCATCATGCCATTCTGTACGTATGTGCGACAACCTAAAGCAAACATTCAATAGACCATGGCTAGCAATATGGGTCGAGGAAGTCCAGCAGCATAGCCTTCCCTTTCGCCGGACCTCACCCTACTAGGTTTCGGACTATGGATACACTTAAAGACATTGGTGTATGTCAAACCTGTGCATATATACTACATTACACATTTTTCTAAACTGTCTTGTATCTCAACAACTATTTGTTTCCCAACGTATGTATATAGGAACATTTATTCTAGTTCTGACCAATCCCAATTCCTTTTGCAATATGGGCTATTTTTAAAACACCGTGTGTATTAGTGGTAACAGTTTTAATATTCACATCGTCAATTTTGTTGTAGCACAAAATGTTGAAAATTATTCGAATTATTAAACTTTCTATACTCTATCCATGCATTCATATAATCCATCCCTTTAGTGATGTTTTCCTCAAAATACCATTGTTTCCGTTTCTTCAGTACTAATTTTCATGTAGGATACAAGGATTTCATTTACTTTGTGACCCCAATTTGGTTTTAATTTTCCTATTCTCCAAAAAAGACCTAATCGTATGCAAATAAAGAATTTTTGAAAGGCTACTACATCTTTTAAAATATGTTTGAAAAGTGAATAGCATCGTCATTATATATAGAGGTTTAATCCTCGTTAGTTTTCTATTTCTTATTTATCATTCCTCATGCGTCAATAACAATGTTAGTTCTAAAATAAGTCTTTGAGTAGCTCGTATTTAGACCATCCCTTACGCCTAATGATTTCTCTACTGTTTACTTATAGTAATTGGAGAAAGCATTGGATTAATTGTATTTGAACAAAAAATAGATACTGATATTCCCCTGCAAATACAACTTTTGAGACTCCTGAATACAAATAAAAAGAGCATCTTCCAAGAATGTGACAGAACAATCTTTAAGAAAATCTCCCAAATCCAAATCACCACTTAGAGGAAACTGTTACCCAACTTTTTATTTTTTTGAAAATAGCTATGATAATTTTGACTAAAATAGTATATGATAAGAATAGTTTCATAACAAGAAAAATGTATATCTTGAATTTTCCGAAAGTAGCCCCTGAAATGCTGTTCATCTTGGATAATTTTTGCATACTTGTTAAACTGCAACAGATAGACAAAATTTTATTACACAAAAACGTAAATCGGGTGACGCCGTGGCCGAACGATTACACGGTTCACCTATCATCCAGATGGTCCGGGTTCGATCCCAGGGACCGGCCTGTTGGGGAGCAGACGAACCTACGGGCCAGACACAATGGAGACCCAAGCTCCAGGTATGACAGTGAGGAAGGGTATGATGTGAAATTCAGGCTAAATGGATGACTGGAAAGGTGATGATGGAGTAGAGAAAACCCGCCCAGACGCCGCTTTGTTCATCGCGAATGCCACATGCGGGTCTAACCACTTTTGTTAGAACAATTAGTGAGTAATTGGTAGAGAAAGTCATGTAAATGTTGCAAATCAGGCGTTTGCCGTAGTAGATTTTTCATAATAAAATACTGAAAAATTATAATCTCAAAAAGCTTTACTTATAACTTAGATTAATCACATACCTCATGTTTGTTCTTATTAGCCGTTTTAAAGTTCATAATATAGAGTTAAACTATCTAGTAGTACAGTAACTGTCAATATCTTAAATGTCGCTTGTTTTATCTCACGCTCAAACTGCTATCGAGCTCGAAAGCAAGAACGGTTTTTTGAAGACCGAAATGCATTTCTGATAGTGTAGCCCAGTGGTGACCTCTCTTATTGCAGCATAACAGTCAAGGAAAGTTCTCAAAGCATGTGAAGCGTGCTTTATGGGCGTTTTCCACACCGTAACGTTCCACGGTTCCTACAACAGCCTGCTGATGCGGCAACTTCTCTGGCATCTGTGTGAAGCGGGTAGTATAACAATGTAGGCAATTCTGTCGGGCTACGTGTAAAGCTCTATGCTCGCAATGTTAATTTTAAGAAACTTAACTACACTTTTCATAAAAAGTATTTACTCTAGAATTATGAAATTTGTTACACATATAAATTAATACTTTTTAAACTACTGACTTCTCATATTCTATAATTTGATTTCCATATTTTTTTAAAAAAATTAAACGAATATCTTGTTTTTACTCATATCCATCTTTGGACAGTTAAATTTATTTGAAAGGCACTTCTGGCACGTTTTAGGGGTTGAAATATTATATTAATATAAAATGGGGTTTAAACTTTCAAAATCAGTAAAAACTACATTTATAGTTTTGACCAAAGCAGCTTACAACCTTAGTCATGTGCTATGTATAAGGTAATACCTTGTTTATAAAAACCATTGTGCTACCACTACAAATGCATTGTTAATAATTGGACATAATTGGCTCATCTTGCCACACGTGCCAACAATAACTATGGCGTATTTCGTGCAGTAATGTGGTATTCCAAGTTGTCATAATAAATAGGAAGAAGATGAAACCATTTTGTGATATTTTTTGCTCTGAGCAACGTAGATGCAAAAATATTTGTAGATTATTAAATATAGAATAATTAGGATCCGACTTTACAATTACCTACCATCCTCCGCTGATTTACAATACTAAGATTGCATACAAATATTTTATCTGACTAATGAATTACTTAATACCTATAACACTAGCTCTTATTCCTTTGACAAACATTTAGCTTGCCTTAATCAGCATGATTGTTCAATTGTTGCATAAATTACTATTACGCAAAATCATATTAGAAGCAGATAACTGTCAAAATACACATCTAAATACATGCTTAAGGTAGGACCTTTCCTCAATAAAACGCAATTTTACTGAACAATGCGATTAATTATGTGTTTCAGGTCCATAATCGAGCTCTATGAAAATGCTACGTTTAAATTTTTATATCACAGAGTGAAACATTTCTGAAAGACTGCGAAGGAAAAATAACAAGTGAACAAACGACTGCGAGTCAATGGCTGCTACTTCAGATAACAAGTTTGTGTTACAATTTCTGTACTTCAGCTATTTTCTGATTCGCTGATGGCTGCTTGTGCAACACGTACCCTCAGTTCAAACCGGAAATGAAGCAGAAGCTGTGGACATTTGGTAACAATTGCTGGTTCTATAGAGGCGTGAGGAAAGAGAGTGTTTCCTTCCAGGTCAAGAAATAAAAGCAACAGATTGTGCCGTGCCGTAAGCGCGGCCAATTTTGAGACAGTTCTCTAATGTTCTTCTTCTAGTAGATTTCTTTATACGGATTTTGAGATAGGAGTTACGCGTCTCCCAAATGTAAAATTACGAATCTGTATCTCAAACATATTAAACATTTTCTACCTTCAAATGGAATAAATGCTATTGTGTTACATTCACATTTCTATAGAGTAATCTTAATACAGATGATCATTATTAATTTTTCAAATTTCGTTTCAGATGTGAGAAAACATCCAATCTGTTGCACTCATATCACTTTGTATATTCTTGTACTAACCTTTCTTCCAAACTCTCATTACTCCATCTTCTTTATGTTAGTTCAGATAAACATTTCCAGAAGTTATCTTATTGCATATTTGCTTGTAGGCGCAAAGGGTATACCGGAATAGGTAGGCTTTAAGCGATAATGAAATATTTTAAAGCTGGTCGCTAAGTGAAGCCTTTGAAATTCCATTCTCTTTGCGGTCAAGAGATAAAAAAGTGAATAACGACCTTCCATTTGAGAAAAGTATAAGCATTGAAAAAGTCACACAAATATCAAGCAATCCCCTCGAAAAAACAATTATCTGGGCATAGATTATGTGTTTGAGCGACATCTACGTGTTTTTATAGTAAGATTTGGTGTATTTCTTACGGTTTACCACTTATGCAAAGGTCATCAAGAATAAACAGGACTACGTGGGCTATAGACAGAAAATTCAAAATATACCGTTCATTTTCACTTTTATCACACACACACATACACACACACTTAAAACTGATAACAACTAACTCGTTCAACACTTAAACACTCAACTCTGAAGTACTGTTCTAACATGGCTCGCTCACTCGCCTTTATATGCCAGCGAATATTCCTGAAAAGCACATCTTTTCTCGAGCTTCTCGTAAATAAGCTGGCAGGCAAAAGTTTGTCAAATAGTTCTATAAAGATATATTCTTCATAGAAGCTTCTCTAACGCAGGCAATTGCTTCACCAACTCTTCTAAATCGCTGTTTCGCCGCGCCGATACTCGTATTTGTCCTGACGACTCCATTGTCATCGTACCGCGTATTTACAACCAATGTTTTGAGGTACCTTGATGTTGAGCGTCTCTTTGACGGCGGCTGCCAGTCGGCCAGCATGTTGACAGAGACCCATTATTACCTGTACTCCACATCACCCCTGCGTGAAATAATCTCTTATTGGTCTAGCCACACACATTAGCCTATCAACAGAATTCAGGCCTAGACATGAAGCACTGACATGGATTAATCCATCTCGTATTGATCTGATATCTAAAAGCTGGAACTCAAGTATTAACGTATGAACACAAGTCGGTTCTAGGCTCAGGAGCGAAGGAAAAGAGGGGAGTAAAACATATACTAGAGTGGGATGTCATAATCAAATAAGAGGCGTAGACCTGGCGTGACGGTTCACATACCAACACAATGTGTTGTCATATGGGCCCATACGACTCTACTTAGAATGCCAATAAATGTTTTGAAATCAAAAACAAAGATTTAATCCATATCTGCTTTTAGTCAATGGCCTAAAAATAAGCAACCTAAGATTAATCTTTGTAAGTCATTAATATAAAATGACTCGTGTATAAGAACTTTTGTCAGCAAAAATGTATTATCTACTAGATAAACAAGTTGAAGCAAACAGGTCGCATCGATTTCCAATCATTGCAACATTCTCTACAGCGAATAACACGCTTTAAACACACTTTCAATCTATACAATAGGAATGAAACTGTGCACTGAAGCAAACTGATCATCAATCAGCACATTGCCTGGAGAGTGATATTAAAATTTGACATTCGCGTTATTAAAGCGGATGAAACAAAGGCAATCTCAATGTAGCCTTGCCGATACTTTGTTCTACAGTTCCCATGGGACTAAGCCCTCTGTAGTCAATATACATAATAGAGTAGAAGAGGAAATGTAATCCTAATTCGTGGATTGAACCGCTGAGCCGAGAAATCAGCTCCTGTGACCTGGAAGTGCTATCTGTCACAACTGTGTCAACGTTTACAATTCCAATAGCAAAGGCAAATAACGTTGTTATTCTTGCTGTTGAGTGAAAAGAGACTCTGAGGAAGAATGTCTGGAGACTATCAACAGTTGATATCGTGGTGGTGCTAATGTTACTCTGGAATCATAACTGAATCGTGAATTTCAGAAACCATCCATGCCTACTGAAGAGATGTTTACAGAGGTTATAAACATTTTAATTTAAGAATAGAAAACCCTGCAAGAAAATTATTTTGCCATACATATTACAACATATGTATCCTGGCACACATTTTTACATTATTACTTTCTCTGCTGCATATAGTAAGTAGAAGTATTGCATTCCACCCAAAATTTCGATGTCAAAGATTTCACCAGAAATATATGTTTTGAGACACCCTGACTCCAAAAAGAAGCATTTTTAGAAAAGATTCGTGTGTGTATGTGTCCGTGTGTGTACGTATGAGTCTGTGTGTATGTGGCTGTCTGACTGCAAATAGAATAACTTAAAAACTAAAAGTCGATTAAAAACCATACTTGGTATTTAATTTAATATTTTTCAAGGATACGACATGAAGATTCTAAAGAAAATTCCTCCACTAAACTATTCTTTACATGGAAAAATCTTCGAAAATGTTCATTTCTCGAAAATGGCTCTAACGATTTTGCTTAAAATGCCATATGTTTCTTATGGCAACTGGACTGTATATTTTGAATTTTCTGTCTATAGCCCACGTAGACCTGTTTACTCTTGATTACCTTTGAATAAGTGGTAAACTGTAAGGAATAGACCAAATCTTACTATACAAAACATGTAGATCTCGTTCAAACACACAATTTATGTCCAAATAATTATTATTTTGGAGTAAACCATTTTGAAGATATTCCATTTTTACTTTCTCTATTGGTAAGTAGAAGTATTATATTCTACCCAAAACTTCGATGTCGAGATTTCACCGGAAATATATGTTTGGAGACGCCTGAATCCAAAAAATCATTTTTGGAAAAAAGTCCGTGTGTGTGTGTGTGTGTGTGTGGGCGTGCGTGCGCGCGTGTGTGTATCTGTCTGTCAGTCTGTGGACAGCATAGCTCAAAAACGAAAAGTAGGTTAAAAACCAAAGTTGGTATTAAGTTTAATATCTTTTAAGGATGCGACACGAGGATTTTGAAGAAAATCGCCCCACCCTAAACTACCCTTTACATGGAAAATTTTTCGAACACTTTGATTTTCTTGAAAATGACTAACGATTTTGATTAAAATGTCATATTGTTGAGATACTTTTATGACAAATGAAATGTATATCTTGAAATTTTTGGCTATAGGCCCTGTAGTCGTATTTACTCTAGACTACTTTTGTATAACTGGTAAATCGTTAGAGATAGACCAATACTATACAAGAAATGTAGATCTTGCTAAAATATACACATGGTGCCTAAATAAATTTTCTTGTAGAGTAAACTATTTCGGAGACATTCCTTGTTATGTGTGTAAGTTTCAGAAAATTTAAAACTTTGGTGAAATGGAGAATCGGTGTTCATTTTTTTATATGTTGAGTGTGCAAAGAGAACGGAATCTTAAAGCTTTAAAAGATTCGACTATAACTCAAAGCCTACTGCTTTCTAATATTCCCCTTGCGCCTACAAGAAAATACTTTCTCTGGCATCCGTATACAAAATAAAGACAATATTAGGTGATGTTAAACAACTTAATGAATAAAATGATTAGAAAGATAAGTACAAAAAATAATTATACGGTGTACCGGTTGACTAATAATAGACATACAGTAAGGATTCTGAAGAAGAATGACAAGAATAGGTACGCGGATATTTTCCCAAAATCTTCAACTTTCTTTTATAACTCTGAATATATATTGTTTTATGTGAAATGCTTGTAAGTATAATAGAGCTTAGGTAAACATTGACACCTGCTACAGAAGCTGTTTATCACTGAATAATAACTAAGGAATAGTTTTCTGTATTTCCAATCACATACTGCTGCTGAAGGTGCATCCTGTATTGATTTGCTTCTAATTGACACATCTGTAAGTGCTGTGATTTTGTTAATGTAAAAACGCATACATTCCGATTCGTTTGGAATAGATAGAGAGGGGGAAAGCATTGAAATACACCTATCGGCAATAACTGTTCTCTAAAATGTATTGAACCAATTAATCTCCTTTCGCGAGAGGCCATCATCAAGGTGCACCTCATGAAATTGGGTATGTCGTAATTCCACCGTAACACTCGTATCTATGAGGAGTGAATCCAACTTGTTTTACGAAATAAAATTTGCCTGTGCTTCTCATCGTGATTGTAATTGGAATCTGATGGTATATGAGATACAACTTTTCAAAAATAATTAATTGTGGCCTTAGTGTCATCAACCATGTTTATTCTTCCATTATTGTAACCTGTTGCAGAGATTGGAAGCATTATTAGAATCGTTACTCCAGAAGTATGTAAATATTAACATAGTGGGCACGTTTGGAGGTGGATGTAATGTTGTAATGTTGTGCATAAAGGAACATTTCAGTATCTGAATGTCCTCCACATTCCTAAATCAGTACCTCACATCTTCAAGGCCTCTCCTGTTTTTGGAATATGTCATAAGGACATCTGCAGGATTTTAAAGAGTGTGAAGAAACATCTCACTATTTGGAATAGTTTCCGCTTGTCTTTCTGTTGTGCAATGCTATTACATTCCCTGATACGGCTGTAGAACAGTCTGGAATCACCTCACTATCTGGAATGGTTTCCACATCAGTGTAAGTTTGAAGGATGAATGAACACTTATGTATACGAAATGGTCTCCAAGGTACATATGTACAGTCATATATCAGGGGATATCAGGGGGACTCTTCTGATTCATTTTCGCATCTCCTCCTCTGGAAGGCAAATTTATTGTTCGATAAGGGTATCTTCAGGCAGTTGAATCAGGAGCAACACTTCAATATATGGAATGACCGACTCTTCCAGGCCTGTCCTAATTGGTATACGCACATCCCCATTGGAATGCTTCTACGAGTATATTATTGAATAGACATTTGCAGGCTCATGAAGGATCTGAAGGAGAATGTTTGAATGGTATTCATGTTCATTCATTAATGCTTGAACATCTTTATCACACAACACATGATGAACCTACTCATCTTCGGCAAACATTGTTTTACAATCACACTTAGGAATAGTTACTTCCGAACGCTAACGCATATATTTAATGCATTACTGTGTTGCGAACAAAAATAAAAGTAACTATAGCTGCATATACTGCTTTAAAAGAATTCAAGACAAATCATGCAAACACGAGCAATATAATGGGGTCCACAGATTAACTAATTAATACGGCGTCTAAGCAGAATCATGTTTTAAATTCTATCGGTTGGCCTCTCTGCTTCGCGTTCAAAAACAAGGGCTTCTATGGCAACACACACCAACTATGGCCATAAGTTCAGTTGGCGGTACAAATGCAACGTAACAGATGAAATATCACCAAATATAACCAGACCGCGCCATAATCACAATTGATTTTTGTGGTATCCCAATAAGCTGGCTAAGATTTCTCGCTACAATAGCAGTGTATTTGTGTGAACCACTCTAATCGTTTGTTAATATGCATGACTATAACAATAATAGTAGTAGTAATAGTAATAATAATAATAATAATAGTAGTAGTAGTAGTAGTAGTAGTAGTAATAATAATAATAATAATAATAATAATAATAATAATAATAATAATAATAATAATAATAATAATAATAATAATAATAATAATAAATAAAGTCATAAGCTATAAGCATAGTCATAGCAAAAAAACCGGTAAATCGCTCAATGCGAAATAAACTACTTTACTACTTTCTTTACATAGATAAGGGTGTCGGGAATATGGTGGAGGAAACAGAAGATACACATAAGAGAGAATTGGTGATGGGTGCGAGCAGACAATTTCACTCTTGACACGGGGATCTCTTCCATACCGCAAACTGTGGCTTAATCCCTTAATACCTGATGGATGCTAGTCATTATATATTATTAAACACGCTACAGTGGGGCGGAATTTCAATTTATGGGCTAAAATTTAAAATAACGTCTCTATTAACTTAGAATTGAGAAGTAATATTGACATAAAAGGTTGGCGATGCTGATATCTAACTTTCTCTCTCTCTCTCTCTCTCTCTCTCTCTCTCTCTCTCTCTCTCTCTCTCTGCCCTTCCTGTATTGATCACCAGGAACGTGTGCTGGCATGTTTATCAAAACAACACTGACGATTTCATCTTCAACTCTAGCCTATTTGTCTGGTATGTTCACAACAGATGTAATTTGTCACACTCCTTAACATAGAAGACACATTTTACTCAAGTCTAAACCGGCACCGAGGCAGCGGATGCGGCTGCTAAGTCTGCATGTCGCCTGCCGGAGTATTCCACCCGTAAGCTCCCCTATATAGATGTGCAGAAATACTTTCGTCGCCACCTGTTTGGTTTCTGGCAGGAATCTTGGAAGGCGCAACAGGCACTCATTTACGGACAATAAAGGACACTGTACAACCCTAGCAGACCAGCGGGAAGAAGTCATTTTAACCCACCTGAGGATAGGCCATACCCAAGCCACACAAGGACACCTTTTGCATGGTGATCCGGCGCCTGTCTGTGCGACGTGCAATGTTCCACTCTCCGTCGCACATGTCCTTGATTGCCCGCGATACGCTCGTGCGCGCCACTCCCTTGGCCTGGGTCTTACACTGTGCTCCGGTTTAGGTGACCACCCAGTAGCTGTACTGCGGTTTGTTGCCAATATTGATTTTGGCAAGCAAGTGTAACGTGTTTTTTATCTTGGCGGATTTAGAATTTTAGCATGTTTCATTTCTGGTGTTTTTATCTTTTTAACAGTCTGATCAGCTTAAGTTTTTAGTAAATTACGTCTTTACCTGATTTAACTTTTGGGTGTTTAAACTCTCGTTTTAGTGCTTTTAACTTTCATTTTTTAGTTATTTCAACGTTTACTTTTTAACTTTTTAGGGGTGAGTTTTTACTAGTGGTTTGCTTGTTTTTATTTATGGACTTCGGGGCCTAATGACATAGGTGTAGACGGGTCCATAAACACAACTCACTCACTCACTCGCTCGCTCACTCACTCACTCACACACTCACTCACCCACTCACACACTCAATCACTCACTCCAAGCACAAATGTTCATATTGAGGGTGTATATGGATAAGATTTCTCTACGAGCTCAAGGTAAACGTAAACATAGCTAAATTGGTGCATGTTCCTCTGTTGTATACCTCACCGGGACTATGCGTTAGATGTTCATTATATGCAATAATGATACAGTTATAATGCTTGATAAATCAATGGAAATTAATTGTTTTTCAACATATTAGCCATGTGTAGGACAAGGTTGGAAAAGGGTGGAGTGAGAATGGAAAATTTAATGCCGTAACCGGGATTTGAACCACGGGTCTTCCGTCTTCCGTCCGGGCGCTCTCACCACTGAGCTACCATGGCCAACGTGCCGACGCGATACACACGTGAGTGAGTTAGAGAATTTAGTGTCGTGTCGGCACGTTGGTTAGTGGTTTGAGTAGCCAGACGAAGACCGGAAGACCTGTGGTTCAAATCCCGGCTATGGCACTGCATTTTTCAGTCTCCTTTCATCCCTTTAATAAAACAATTTGTTACTGAAAGCTAAAACCATTCTGTTTGCTCGAAAATAAATTGCAATAAAACAAATTTAGAAATAAAGTCATAGATATTTTTTTTTTCACATTAGAAAATGTATCCGCGGCGGCGCCGTGGCCGAGCGGTTAGAGCTAGGAGTCTTTACATCACATTGTGTAAAAGGACTGTTGACAAATCATCATCTACATTTTAAATTATCACATATTTCTCGATCCCTCTAAGCGGAACACCTGTATCACTTCACAGTTCCCATGGCCGCTGACACATTTAAAAATGGCGCAGAGTAAAAATGCTACTTTTAAATACATAAAGAAGACAATTTTTTAACGTAAATAAAATAATAACAAAAATTTTTGGGTCCAAAACCTCTGATTTTCAGTTGACCATCCCTTTAAACAGTTTCTAGTATAATGGGTGATGAATTTATCAGATTTAACATTTGCAGGATAGGAATATTAATTTCTTGAGGGCTTGACGAATCGGTTAGCTTTTACAATGCTTGGTGAAACTTAAATGTCACTTAAATAATCTTTGATCCAGTAAAGAGAGGTAATGCAGTTATGAAAGTTGGTAAAACTGAATCTTAATGAGGAGTTAGGCATGTGTTCTGTGATCAAGTGATTTCACTATTTACCTATGACATACTATCTATAAGGGAGGACTACTGTATCTGCTACGTCTGGAAGGATTCCCACACAGTATTTCAAAGCAATGGTGTATGTGAATGCGTTTTCCAGGTCTACACGACGTTAAACTTTTATCTGATGTAAATGCTGTTTCCTTCCAATCCCATTTCTGTCTTCTACTCTACTCTGGGAGAGAAGTTTCCTGAGACGAAGACAAAAGATGCCTTTTCTAATCAGACTTTCCTTTCGGCTGCTGTTTCTTGTCCAATATAGTCCCCACCATAAAAGTCAATGAGAACAACGGAAAAATTCATTATCCAAGTTGCTTCCCAAACAAAGTCTTGCAGAAAGGCAAGGAAATAAAACGTTAGCCTTTAGCAGATACAGTTTTGTGGCTGACACATTTTCTTTTGACTTCTAAATACTACTACAAAGAGTAGAAAATCTATGTAATACGCATTCCTATTGTATCGTATATTCCACTTCAACCTTTTACTTTTCTCTAACACTTACATATTTTAAATTAAAGATCTTTTTTTTTTTTAAAAATACAAGATTTCGAAAATGTTTCATGTAAAAGTTGGGGTGATTTACCTGCAAATATTTATTTTGAATATCTGGGATGTTACAAAATTAAATACAAAGTATGGTATTTACCTTACATTTCAAGATACACTGTACACTGTTCACACACAGATATATATACAAACACACACGTGCCTTTTTCTAAAACAACGTTTTCTTTCAGATGGCCTCAAAACATTCATTTCCACTGAAATATCGATACTGAGTTGTGCATGTATACTATAGTTCCTCTATCTACTGCGCAAGTCGAATGATAGGAAACCGGCAGGACGCGCTTTTCATCTATAATGTAAATTCTAATTATTTTAACAATTATTTTAAAACTGTATATTCTGGAAATATAAGTGGTGAGCAGATATAATTCAGTAGCCACCATTTCCAGCGATATGATTCAGAAAAAAATTAATTCTTGAACCTCGCTTCAAACAGCTCATCGTTACATTTATTAGCCAACTTATTTAGTGTTATTTATCCTCGCATTCGCCCACGCTTACCCTGAGATAAAGGTATTGTAGTTCATCACTGGAGCAGTTGGTAGCAAATACACCAGAGAAGGAGATTAGAACGGCTTCAAAATGTAACACACATCTCATTGGTAACATAACACGCACATAAAAGCAGCACACACACACACACACACACACACACACACACACACACACACACACACACACACACACACACACACACCGTCAGGCGGTCTTGTGCCTTAAAAGAGACAAGGTCACACCACTGCGCGGCGAGCAAACCAGATAACAATGGAGGGACCCGGAATAAATACCCATTTTTCCAGACTCTTCGAGAAATCATCGGACTGCCAGAAGACTGTTTACGCGAAGTTCGAGAAAAGGTGTATTTCCCCGAGAGAATCCGTCGGCGTTTTGCGAGAGCTATAAAACCGAGAAAGCATGAACAGAAAGTTAGTCTTGAAATGAAACGGTTAAGTGAGTATAAGATTCGAAGCTTTAACGGCAATGATTATTAATTAAATCTTTTCGGGCTACCAGGCGTGTAATATCTACAGAGCTGTTCGAACTTTCAGCCATTCCAAACTCATGAACACAATCAGGAAATGAATAATTGAGTTTAGTGAATGTTGAATGAGTGTATCGCCAAAGCCAGCTTGTTTGTGAGACAGAGAAACAAATAGAGACAATGAAGTATGTGTCAAGGTTATGATCGGACAGAATAGCTGTGAGTTGCAAGATCACGACGAATTTTAATTTGTGTTAACAATAATCAAAGAGAACTGTATTCCTGTGATTCAGTTAAGGAAAATAAAATGACAGAAAACAGATGGACATGTCATTTGTCCCAGTGTAACTCGGGCTCGTCAAGAACATCTTCCCTTCCTCTACCTTAAATCATGCCTTCCGTCAAGGATCTCTCTCCTTCACTATACACCATCCTTCTGTAGGTTTCTAGAAACACAATAGTGAGCTTTGCGCTTCAGTGCCCAAATTGTCTTGCACTTTGTGATAACAAAGGATAATCAATCGTCTTATGTGTTCCAGTATTTTGTACTCATAATAAGACTAGAATAATTTCTTAGATTACTCTCTGGTTTTAATAATGTAACAACTGTCGATAAGATAAACAATCTGTTTGCTGTGAAACTGGCTTGATAGAACACAGATTGAACGTGACTCATTTTACATTTATTTCTGCCTCATTAAGGAAAGAAGGTTGCGAATGCATTTAACAAACTCATTAAAACGCGCTTTTATTATTTAAATAACATGGGAGAAAGGGCCATATATCATCATATGCAGATTCTGCCGGTGATTATTATCTGAGCCAGAAGCAGGTGTCTCGTTTTGAAACAGCGTTGTCCTTTTACATTTTAAGTGCACATCACACATTAATAATTCACATGCCTTTTTCGCAAACTGATTATTTATCTTTAGCTTTTATGATATTATGACTGAAGTTGGATATGGCTGTTTCTGTTTATGTACAGTTTTGTGTAATTTTAATTAATACGAACTTGAACAGTATTAAAACAAACGGATAGTTCAAAAGGTTATGCGCCCACAAAAGGGACTTAAAATAAAGTCAATACGATGTCTGATTTCATAACAAAGAGCTAATTTGACAAGAGTTCTTCATAGTTAGTAGGAGGAGAGGAAGTTGTCGTTTACCTAGAAGAAAACCCCATTATTTTGACCTATACCCCGTTACACGTTACTGTTTCAGATACAAATAAGTGTGATTAAAGAAATTATTGCACCCTTGAAGAGCCTTGAAATGCTCACCCAAGACATCCGCAGACACTTGCCACCTCAAGTTTCCCAATGCCAGTTGCAACCCCCAGACTCCCAAGACACTTGTAACCCCGAGACTGCTAAGATAGTTGTAACCCCAAGATTCCCAAGATACTTGCAACTGCGAGAGTCCCAAGACAATTGTAACCCCGAGACTGCCAAGATAGTTGTAACCCCAAGATTCCCAAGATACTTGCAACTGCGAGAGTCCCAAGACACTTGTAACCCCGAGACTGCCAAGACAATTGTAACCCCAAGATTCCCAAGATACTTTTATCCGCGAGCCACTTGCAACCCCGAGACTCCTAACGAGTAACTCCTATCTCAATATATGTGCACACACTTGCAACGCGAGACTCCCGCAACACTTGTAATCCTGCAACAGCTAAGCACATGAAAAGTGAGATGAACCGGAGAGACAGAAACTTCAGGTATGTAATTTACATTCCCAGCATACACCTAGCAATCTGAGGAAATATATGGGTTGTAGGTCTTATTTAAGGGAAGGGTAGTCAGATAAAGAAGAAGGAGGTTTTAAAACCCTAAAAGTGTTTTGAGTTTCCAGCTTCAGTTATGTACAAACCATGGCGTTCACTCTCATATCCCTATAAGCCCTCAATAGTGACATTTTAAATACCCAAGATGACAGGACCTAATGGCTTTATTTGCAAGGCATTTTACTCATCTTTGTGTTTTGTTGCACTTTTGCGCATTATCTTCAGGGTATAAGGGCTATAAATACTGATTTTGTACTGGTAATTGGGGACAATGCAATGAACAACATTACATCAATATTTGCTTCATTTGCGCAATCATAATGTTACTTATAAAGAGTATCTCTTTTGAGGTTGGTTAGTACCTCCAAGTGGTCGTGGCACCAAAGACATAACATAGTGGGTCGGCCTCGCGATAACGAATGTTGTATCGGAACGGAAAAGGGTTTCTCATTTCCCGGAGCAGTTATGAACTTTATGGTCATGTAAAGCATATGAGATTGGTTTCTGAGAAACTGTTTAGATGAATAGAAAAAAACGACTAACACAGCGAAGTGACACCATTTATCGAAATATATGTATCTATAGGTAATGCTCCATACTATATACTTATATCCAATCTTCTTCAAATTTTCTGCAGAGACTCGAGAGAGAATGAGGTTAAAAGCCTGGCATATGGGTATTTGCTGTCTTTAAATTCACCAAAATAAGAAAATTTTAATAAAATTTTTTGCTCAAGTATTTTATTTAGTGATAATAAATTGCTGCAAGTAAACTTTGGATAAGCTGCTAGCACTTCAGGCAAAAAAAAAAAAAAAAAAAAAAAAAACTTTTGAAAAGATCCCTTATCATCATCACCATCATCATCATCATCATCCTTACGTGACCCGTTACGATCTCAGCACAGAATTTTCTGTCCACCCCTTGTGCTGTAACAAACTTACACTTATCAATTACTACATATTCAATTAATACTGTCACAGTTGAATGCTGGAATAATAACCACGCAAGCGTCAGACCTTTGGGGTTTTATCCGCGAACCAGAGCTGTATCGGTTTAGCCACTGCACCATGGCAGGTAAGCTATCAGGAAAAACAGTCGTATGAGCTGTTAATTATAAATTACCGGTTCACTGGCTTCTAATGTTAGCAATTTTTACCATGTTGCAATTATTTTCCAAACGCCTATAACGCAATTATTACTCTTAGATACAAAACAAGAACAGACAAGAAAGAAGGAAGGAAAGAAGGGGAGTGGGGAAGAAGGAAGGTGGGAAGACAGGAGGGAAGGAATGAGTGAACGGAGGGAAAGAAGGAAGGGAGGAAAGCACAAAGAAAAATATTCTTGCATGAAGGTTAAGAAAATATTTTGGTATGTTGTCGCATGCGTATCGCAGCATTGCAAACGGATTCGACATTTTGTTTTTCTGTGCTTTAAATGCTAAATCGTAACAAATAAAACATTTCAGAATTTGTTTTACCTACATGTATATTCTGTAGAGTAAATATAACTCTGTTCAAAATCCGAAAGCTTGTTCTTTTATATCTCCAATGTGTTCGTGTTCAAGTGCAGGGGCTTAGTGAATTCTAAAATATTTTAGTCATTTATGAAAGGAAATTACTTGGTGTTTTATAGATCCAAGTCGGCTGGTCACTAAGACTTCGGATTTTCAATAATGAAAGAATTATCAGAACTCGATGTGTGATCTTTGTGATTATCCTACCCCCTCCCACCCACCCACCCACCTACGCACACACACACACACACACACACACACACACACACACACACACACACCATAACATTTCTAAGTTAATATAGGTTTTCATTAAAATCTTTTGAGAAAATTTTAAATTTTATCTGTAAATGATGTTTTGGGTTGGAGCATTCTGCTTGAAATTCTTCAAGTTGCATCCTTAAAGGAAGCTTGACTTTAATACCCGATTTTAATTTATTGAATGTTCGTTTTTTAGTTACACACATAAACACACACACACACACACACACACACACACACACTCTCTCTCTCTCTCTCTCTCTCTCTCTCGAAAACAAAGTAATACTAAAGATAAAGCGTGGGTTTATGATTTTTCCACGAGTCCCATATCCCAAGTTTGCTCTTTTACCCTCTAAGGCTTCCTTTTAAAATATTGTGGAAGAAACAGGAAACCTTCTTTGTCCCTCGTATACACCATAACTTCAGGAATTCGTGACTAGGACAATATCTTCCAGATAAACCATAGGGTAGTAACCAGCCTTGCAGAGAACGGTTTGTTTCTGATGCTTCTTATTTTTATTTTTTATACTGGTTACGAATTGCGTTAAACGAATAGCTGTATTGATCCTGATAAAAGGCCCAGGAAATAAACATCTAGAGAATCGTGGTATTTGGGCCACGTAATGTTGGAGACCACTATTTCCATCATATTTTATACAGTCACTTTGGAGGAATGGAATTGCTCAATATTTTGTTGTTATTATTATTGCGTTCATACATTATTAGATATTATTACAACTCTGTTGTTTTGACACATTTGGATTCAAAGCATATTTTGGAATGGCATTATAACGTTAGCGTAAATATACAAGGTTTTCAAAGCGTTAGGTTAGGTTGTTTTAATTAAATTTACGATTTTCTTCATTTTTGTTCCATTTATATGTTGCCTTTAACATCTAAGCTCACTTCAGTGGCCATTTCTTTGGATTAATTGCTCATCGGCAAGGTTATTCAATTGTTTTGCTCTGGTGTGAATATTTAGGCTTTCTTTATAAACGTTAAATTCATACACATGTTTACAATGTCATTCATACTTCTAGAATCGTTGGAGGATGCAGAATAACACTGGCTCAAGAAATTGTCCCATTCTCCAGACGGGACTCAAACCTAGGACCTTCATTGAAAATACTCAAACGCTTCTTAAGTCAATGCACCTTTAAAATACTAAAAATCCACAATTTTCTTTTAGTGATCTGAGATTTTTATCAACAGTATGGTAATCTAATATAGCAATGCACAAGGTAACTATGTTTCATAGGCGAATGAGATGCTTCGGTATTGGCAGCATCGGAACGTAGTTGGGGATTAGATTGTAGGTAGTGCTTAAATTCATAAAAAGCGTGTATCTCTAAAATGCATCTCTTTTCATTGGCGTTTCATAGGTTTACAAAAGTTTACTGTGATCGATTGTCCACAGTTCGAAGCATTTAAGAACTAGACTCGGTTTATAGAGATTTAGCGCTAACCGCAAGAGAACTTTCCCATTAGCATTTCTACGACCCGCGGCAGCTTGTGCTTCTAATTTTTATTACGGAAACAGTAGCTTTAAATTGAAAATGCTGATACCCACGTAAGAAGTTAGAAGATTTATTACTTCAATAGTTATAGCTTTTCCTCAAACAGATGATAGCAGTTTCATCGAAGGCCGAGATATTGTAGAAGGCATCACAAAGGCGATGCAAGCAAAGCAATCGTCTTCAAATATCAAATTTTAATTAGCTATGAGCATTTGTTTCAGATATATTAATGCTTCTCTTTTGAATTTAATTAATTTAATTCTGTTTATTAAAGTTTCCCAAGCATGACGCACTTTGTGACCTATTTAGAATTTTGCCATTAAAAGTTCATTATAAAGAACTTCACATTGGAGTTCCTTTTAATTCAAATAAAGCTGTGCCAGTAAAAAATAAGACGCCTTTCCTTTATGTATTTTTTTACTTTGTGAATTTAATGTTTAATAAAACGGAGCGTGAATACAAATTTCAGAAGTGGCTTAGTGAGCCCCTTAAGCAATTATTCGTGAAGCTTTGCCAAAAATTAAAAGTTAATCGATCAAAAGTACTAACACATGTAGAATTTTACGTAATAAAAAAACAGCTTTTAAAACTGGAAGTTTCTGAACATGAGTATGTCCAATATTGCTAAATAAAAGTGCCATTAAAATTTGAAGTGAACATCTGATCAGATGTTTGTTGACTCATCAAACAGCAATTTTAAGGGGTTTGACACTTGGATTATGTATGTTGCACCTTGTACAATTTTACAGCCCGTAACGCTGTAAAAAAACGAACCAGGGCATTGATCCTTATAGCACACATCATGCCTCCATGTTGTAATGAATAACGCGCATACCTACCCAGTAATCCGATGCCGCAACTTTTAATCTCAGTTGTGGTGCACAGCAGAGATGAGTTTTCCACGAATTTTTCTTGACTAAAAATGACAAAAACTGCTATTTTCATCTCTTTAGACCCCAGGCACATTTGGGCAAGAACAACATAACTTTGAGTTTCTCTTGGATGTTATAGGATACTTAAAATATGTAAGAACCTAGGTATATGCTATGTTTATTCCTATAAAAGTGCAAGCTGCTCAGAATGAAGCGTGCATCCTTATTTACTTCAGCTGTTCATATGTATGTATAAAGTAGGAAGTAAATAACGAAAAACACGAAAAAAAAACTCGAACTGAAACACGATATTGAGGTTTACTAAGTATTTTTTTACTGTTGTTCTCTTCTTCTGCTTCTTTCTATTACTATTTATTATTATGATGATGATTATTATTACTGTTATTATTACTATTATTTTTTCTGGTCGTTTTCTTAGCGCGGTGGTAGCGCTGCTATTCCCAAGCGTGGGATCCGGGTTCGATTTCCAGCATCGGCAGCATCGGGATTTTCTCCTGCTGGGAGATCTAATCCGGGGTACACTCAGCCTCGTTGGGTCCCTTAGGCACCAATTGAAGAGTAACTTGATTGAAAAGTAGCGGCCCTGGTAGACCGCATAACTGGCCGGGACGGATCGGGGTGCTGGCCACGTACCACACTCCAGTACTGCACCCCACTCATGAAGCCCATAGCGGGCAGAGGTGAGGGACGTGGCGGCTGGGTGGTATAGAGGAAACAGCTTACTGGAATACCCCAAAAACCAACTGTGAAATTTTTCCCCCATTGTGGCGCGGTTTGGTTATATTTGGGATATTCTATCTGTTACGTTGGATTAGTGCCACAAACTGTTCGTAAAACATAGCCATTGTAAGCCTGTAGCTATAGTTGGTGATATTGCATCCGTTATGTTATCAGAGAAGCCTTTATTTTTTAATCCGTTGCAGAAAAGGCAGCCGATAGATTTTAAAACAAGGTTCTGTTTAGACACCGATTAATCTGTGAACGCCACTGTATTGCTACGGTGTGAGTGCTTTTGTCTTAAATTATTTTAGAGCATTATATGCACTTATAGTTGCTGTTATTTCTGTGTTCACAACACAGTAGTGCATTACACATGTTACGATATTTATCCCTCGGAAGCGATTTTATTCAAAAGTGTTATTGTAAAATGAGATTTGCCAAAAGCGTGTAAGTTCTCTGGCAACGATGTTCATGCATTATTACTTGAAAGCATGTTACTTTAACCCTGTGATATTTGAGGCCAGAAATAATGCTTTTGTTATGTAGGTTGGCAGTACTGATTTTTGTTGTAGTGTCCATTACAGTTTAGTGTAATGCCGGCCATATTGAATTCTTGGAAACTGCCGATAAGCTACTTCCCCTATAGGCCTTGGCCCGGAAAGGGCTGTTGTGCCGCGGCGTTAGCTTAAGTTCATATGTCTTTTCTTTTTCTTTTCTTTTTCTTCTCTCGTGGCCATACAAAGAGCAGAGAAATAAGAGGCCATGAACTGCGGACCCACTTTCTAAAATTCTGACTATTGTTTTACCACTTTGTGGCTTCTTATTATAGATGTAACGACGTATTATACCTCAGTTAACAAAAAGGAGAAAGAAGCATATCCTTTTGTAAGAACAATTTGTTCAGAGTGATTACAGGAAGTCATATGGATGCAACACATAAGTTAAAAAACGAGAGCTGTATGATACTTCAAAATTTTCAGCACGCTAATGGAAAGTTGTTATATTTGCCACATTTGGTATGCCACCCCATCTGATTCCTTCAGTCGAATTACTGTTCAGAAATAACACTAGACTATAGCGTTAAAACATCGGATAGCAGCTTTTAGTTGAAGCTTGTAGTAAAGAAACAGAGGCAGCTTGTGTTAGTACACAAACCTAGGCACCAAAGAGATGGCTTATGTGTGTATTTTTGAAGCTAACAGTGAAATGAATGGAAGTCGATATTTTCAGAGCCACAAAGATACTTTGCTCCAATCGACGCACTTGTGTTTGGTTACACAGTATCGATATCGTGTTGTATCGAATGGCAGACTGGGCTCATCAATCACTCATTGTTGTGTCCCGCACCCATTTATGTCAACCACGCCGCTCAACTTTGTTTAATGCATCTTTGGCATGTAGTGGTCAGAGCAGTTCTGTGCCTTGTAAATAAATTACCTACCTTCAAGGACTAGCTGCAGGGGGTGGGGATTTACAAATGCTGGGGCCCTAGGCTAATATAGCTTTAGGACTCCCACTATTACCATTATTTATAACTGATGAAGAGTTATGTGATTATTATTTCCTACCACTACTGCTATTCTTCTTCCTCTTCTACTATTCCTACTGCGACAACGGCGATGGCGACAGCTACCCCTACTCTACTGCTGCCTCTGCTTCTACTCCTACTGCTACTCCTACTCCTACTGCTGCTGTTGCTCCGACTTCTGCTTCTGCACGTCTGCTGAAAGGCAGAAACGCCACTGTCCTCGCTTGCGTCGTGGAGTTCGGCAACTTGTTCAACGCACGAAGGGTTATCTACTTTCGGTGGGGCCGGTTGTAGTGGGCCACCTGGTATATCTCTACAAATACATCTATCAAAATCATCCACATTAATTCAGTGTATGCGGGTCTTGTGTGCTAATATTTCCCAGGGGTTATTAAACTTCGTCTTCAACACTTAAATCTTGCACCCATATGCAATTTTTTAACGTACTTAAACAGCAGCTCTTGCTGCTTCTTGACTCAGTGCAAGTTTTATGCAGTTGTTCCTAGCTTCTTACTCACGTTCCTCAATCACTTTAATTGTTCCATTTATATCCCGCCTTTAACACATATTGGCGGCAATGGTGTTACTTATTTAACGTGAGATTTCAGTCTTTAGGGATTTTATACGTTAAATTAACACACACACATACACACACACAGACACACACACACACACACACTCATACTCTCCTTCATGGTTCCAGACTCTGGGAAAGATTGGGAATAATCCTGGTTTGAGAAAAAATTCCCACCCTCTCCAGCCGGAAATCGAACCCAGGACCCCTTGCACAGTAAGCAAGTGCTTTCCCCACTGAACTAAGGGGTCAGCCACTAATTATTTCCGAACCCTCAGAATCTATAATTCTTTTTTACTTTACTTCCGAAATAACGATAGTGGCTCGTACGATTCCAAATTGAAACTTTGAATAATTAGTAGTGAGTAAGCTTAGCGTGAATAACACTGAAGGTAAGTTTGGCATCATCTGAAGCAGAAGAACGTTCGCAAGGGTGTTTAGAAAACTGATTTCATTACACTACTGGAATCTCTCTTCTCCCCTCTTCATTGGTGAACAGACAATACTGTTATTTAGTCAGAAGAATGCCTTTGTCCTTGAACGTCCAATCGCTCTGTGGAGTGGGGAGCTTCTTGGTACGACGTAAACAGAGTAATACCAGAAGTTCAAAATTACTTTCTGCAAGGCAGTGCCAGTATTGCTACAATATTATATCGTAAGGTCCCTTGAGTCTCCTATAAACACAACTCATTAGTGATTTATTGAAAGTATGATCATAATTGCTTTGTTTTATGCGGTAATTTAAGATGCTCTTTCGCGTAATATTTACTGTCCCGGCAAAGCAAGGATAAGTCCTTTTAAAGCAGCGTGTAAAACGTCAGAGCAAGAGGAATAAACAACAACGTGAAAAGTTAGGTTCACTTGTGTCAAACACAAGGCCATAGCTGAACTTCTGAGTTAAATACAGTAAGTCAAGTCAGCCTTGAAAATTGGTTTCGACACGTGTGTCTGTTATCACTTATCAGCTACTGCAAAGGAGAGGAATGATTTTATTTCTGCTTTCCGAACAGTATGCAGTACTCTCATTTTTGTCTGACCTTTTTGTCTACACACATCCCAATGTTGCCAAACATTTGTTCAAAAATTTATTCCAATACACCCGCTGGAATCCAATTTTTTTTAAACTTTTTGTGCCTAAATGATCCCTTTAGCAACAAACGGAAAATACACAAATACTTCATATTTTGAAACTCTACTTCTCTATGATAGCTGCGGAAGTAACCGATTAACAAGTTTAGCATATTGGCTATCACACATTCGACCAATTTTACTCCTTATTTTGACGCAAACGTTCCTCTAAGTCGAAGACGTCGCCTTTAAGACCTATAAGATCTCGTGTTTGGTGTCCGGACTAGCTCTAGCAAGAGGTCCTAATCTGCAGGGTATGCGTGAGTTATGGTAGGAATGGAACCAAACGAAGAATTAACCAACATATCACTTTATTTGTAAATTTCCAGATTTGTAGACAACCGCCGACGATATTTAAATAGAATGTAACTTTGTAACTTCAACTACAACGTTATAGCACTTTAACTTTGTCACCCTTAGGCAACTGCCGAATTATGTATACGCGGTAGCTTACGTACAACTCAGAAATTGCACGTGTACTCTCGGCTCGATTCAAGACGAGTGTGTCTTGCGTTGCATTTGTTTTTGCGTGAGCAACACGAAGTAAGCGATTTCCATTGGCTAACTTTAGAGCACGTCATGGTAAGATAGGAATCAGCCCGCGGAATCACTATGGCTTTGTACAAACAACAATTGTAACCTTATCACTCATTTAAATCTGCCTAGGCTTCCATTCTTGAGACTTTAATCTATTCAGCTTTATTACGTCTTCCCCTTAACTATTGACTAGAATCTCCTTTTGTTTCTTTCTATTATCAAATATATATATTGACATTATAATTTCGGTTTCAATTTATACAAATGTGCACTATAGAGAAAAATGGCAGAGGAAGTTATGCTTCAGTTTAACGTCAGGAAGTCGCTTTTAAAATCTGGGCGCCTTATATAACTGCTTTGAAGTATACCACACAACAAAGATACCACTAAAAAGACATCATCCTAAACCACTTAAATTTTCTCTGCGGATTTATTTCAAGAATTATCTCTTTCCCAAGAAGTTTCCTGAGAGTTGCGCTGAACTGGAGCAAAGTTTCAGAAATTAAGTGAGCATAGAGAAGTAAAGCAGTTCCTCCACTTAAATGAATAGGAAACTACGTTAAAGGAAGTGGAAGATAAACATGTACTGCTTGATAATGCTCTCGACGCTGTCATCCTCGAACGTTTCTGTAGCTGTTGTATGCCACAATGACATCGGTGAATAGGGTAAGTGCAACAGTAATAAGCACGTTACACGTGTTGTTATATAACAGCTTCTGAACTTTGTCCTATTTTGTTCAATAAACAAGTGCGCACATAATTAATTCTAGTCGGCGGTTTTCTAAAGAAACATCTATTCAGGCATGACAGTGTAACTTCAACACATTCTGAGCTCGCAGACCGGGATAAAACCCTTCTTGGGTAGTCAGGAAAGCTCAAAATTAAATAAATATAAGTAATAAGAAAAGTAGATGTAATAATAATAATAATAATAATAATAATAATAATAATAATAATAATAATAATAATAATAATAATAATAATAATAATAATAATAATAATAATAATAATAATAATAATAATAATAATAATAATAATAATAATAATAATAATAATAATAATAACAACAACAAAATAGCAAGATGGATTAAATCTCGTGTCCCCTCCATTAGCATAGCTGCTTTAGATCCTCAGACCCTTCAACAGTCTGTGATGCCCTTATTAAACATTATAGGAGATTTTCAGAACAAGAAGCACAAAGGTTGCTCAGGAAAAGACTCGAAGATTTTTGGAGTAATTAATGAACATGATTACCATTAGACAATCAAACATCCTCCTTCAAATCCTTCATGAGCCTGTAAATGTCCCTATTCAATAATATAGAAGCATTTCAAAGAGAATGTGTGTATACCAATTAGGACAGGCCTGGAAGAATCGGTCTTTCCATATACTGAAGTGCTGCTCGTGGTTCAACTGCCTGCAGATACCCTTATCGAACAATAAATTTACCTTCCAGAGGAGGAGATGCGTAAATGGATCAGAAGAGTCCCCCTGATATATGACTACATATGTCCCTTGGAGACCATTGCGTATACAGAAGAGTTCTTTCATCCTTCAAACTTAAACTGATGTGGAGACCATTCCAGATAGTGAGGTGATTCCAGACTGTTCTACAGCCGTATCAGGGAATGCAATAGCATTGCACAACAGAAAGACAAGCGGAAACTATTCCAAATAGTGAGATGTTTCTTCAGGCTCTCTAACTTCATGTAGATACCCTTATGAAATATTCCAAAACAGGAGAAACTTTGAAGATGTGAGGTACTGATTTAGGAATGTGGAGGACATTCAGATGCTGAAATGTTCCTCTATGTACAACATTACAATTAATGGAAACAACTTCCACTTTGCATTTCAACATTGTCTTTCCTTCTTACTCTCGATATACTTCTGTGGTGAGATATAAAGGTATATAATACTATTAAACAAGTTTCAACTTGCTGTAAGACATGCACCGCCCTAAATCCCAATACATTTCGTAAGTCCAAACTACCCTGCAATAATTCCCGTCAGGGTGTATTATGTGTACCTCCATCTTCGGTTTTTTCCTCTTTTTTCACACTCCAAACGTGTCCACTATATTAATGTTTACATACTTCTGAACTAACGATTCTAATAATGCTTCCAATCTCTCCAACAGGTTACAGTAATGGAAGAATAAACATGGTTGATGACACTAAGGCCACAATTAATTATTTTGAAAGGTTTGTATCTCATATACTATCAGATTCTAACTACTATCACGATGAGAAGCACAAGCAAATTTTATTTCGTAAAACAAGTTGGATTCACTCCTCATAGATACGAGTGTTACGGTGGAATTACGACATACCCAATTTCATGAGGTGCACCTTGATGATGGCCTCTCGTGAAAGGAGATTAATTGGTTCAATACATTTTAGAGAACAGTTATTGCCGATAGGTGTATTTCAATGCTTTCCCCCTCTCTATCTATTCCAAACGAATCGGAATGTATGCGTTTTTACATTAACAAAATCACAGCACTTACAGATGTGTCAATTAGAAGCAAATCAATACAGGATGCACCGTTAGCAGCAGTATGTGATTGGTAATACGGGAAACTATTCCTTTGTTATTATTCACTGATAAACACTTCTTGTAGCAGGTGTCAATGTTTACCTAAGCTCTATTATACTTACAAACATTTCACATAAAAGAATATATATGAGAATTTAAGTGTGCCTCGCTCTCTAGTTATATACATATTTGGATAGTTCACAATTTCATCAATAATGTCAAGGTCAATTTTTTTCAGAAAAGCATCGACTGCATCAGTTATGTCCATCACATTTCTCTTGGGGCTTGGCAGAATTTTCACAACGTTTTTTCTTTTGGTTTTTGAAAGTTTAGCACACTCACCTTTACACCAACGCATAACTTGGTCTTTTCCAATAAAGAATTCCAGATCTTTCATGGGCTCTATGAAATCATCACCATCTGCAGCTTCCAGTTCAGATTCGCTGTCATGGTCCTCAGGCTCAATGTTTTCATATATATATTCAGAGTAATAAGAGAAAGTTGAAGATCTTGGGAAAATATCCGCGTACCTATTCTTGTCACTCTTCTTCAGAATCCTTATTGTATATCTATTATTAGTCAACGGATACACCGTTTAATTAATTTTTGTAGTTATATTTCTAATCATTTTATTCATTAAGTTGTTTAAAGTCACCTAATATTGTCTTTATTTTGTATACAGATGCCAGAGAGAATGCTCACTGTAAGAGTTTCCAGTACTGGTTGTCACAAGGGCATTTAAATTTAGTGTCCTATTTCATGGGAACAGCGCATTCGAGTCCCGCTTCAGCATGGGAGTTTCTGCCCGGTCAATATAGGTTTTGTATGTGTATGCATAATGGGAGATCAGAAAAGTTAACGAAAAACACTAACGTAACCACAAAAAGCAAAATAAGAACATAGTGATGAGAATAATAGTAATAATAATAATAATAATAATAATAATAATAATAATAATAATAATAATAATAATAGTAATAATAATAATAATAATAGTAATAATAATAATAATAATAATAATAATAATAATAATAATAATAATAATAATAATAATAGTAATAATAATAATAATAATAGTAATAATAATAATAATAATAATAATAATAATAATAATAATAATAATAATAATAATAATAATAATAATAATAATAATAATAATAATAATAATAATAATAATAATAATAATAATAATAATAATAATAATAATAATAATAATAATAATTATATTAGACAACCCAGGATTTGGACTACAATTAGTCTGCTCCGGCAAACTATTCTTAATAAATCTAATGTGCGCATCCACACTGCTTACTCTTTTACAAACTGTTCTTAAAACATATTCTCCTTTCTCCTTCATGTTACACAATAGAGATACACATTTGTATAAATAGTTTCATTACATAGTTTCTAGTAGGTACAACGGGAATAATAAAATACAGTAGGCATATGGGGTAGTAGAATCTTTTAAGAGTTGGTCAATATGTTAAGCTTTGAAGCTTCGTTCTCTTTGGTCACAATTAATAAAACATTATATATTTGGAAATTCTTGGAAGAAATTTATAATAGCTATTATTTTTGTAAAAATAGGATAATAACACCAAAAAAATGCATTTAGAATATTGAAAAACTTCGAGGCAAAATAAAGACGAACGGCTGTTGAATTTCTATTGTGGATATGCACTTGAAAAACAAGAGATCCATGTGTCTTCTTTGTATTCAGTAGGGTAAGCCCATAGCTTGTAGCGTTTATGCAACGACCACAAAGTTACAGTTGGCTTTGGAACATATGAAGGAACGTCAATAATATGAAAGCTATTGCTAGCAGAAAGAAAACTATTCAAAAAGCATACTTCAAACGTGGCATAGTGTAAGGATTTAAGGGATCCTGGGAATGAAAAATGACCGAAAAATTATCAAAATGACGACATTTAGATTTATGCCTGCAAATCTTCCCCGAACATTCAATCATCGGTTGGCATTGAAATTTTTTAGATTCCGCCATTTTTAAAGATCTAGCACAGGCTTTAAATGCCATATGCACTACATTTAAACGCCACTTTTCTGCTTACATTTTTGGCAGTGTACAAAATATGAGCCAGAATATGCTACTTCTTTTAGAGAATTAATAGACAGGGAGCATGATATTGAGTAATTCCATGTCAAGTCAACACAGGTGACAACCTAACCCTCTTGATTTATGAAACTTGTCAGATGTTGCAATTTTGTTGTTTTATGTAATTTGGTGACGTTCTAAAGATCTCTGGAACAGGTAATCTGACCAATGATCATGATGCATGTGTGTAAAAAAATTTCATGTGTTGCCCTCACATGACTTTCTCCACTCTTGTACTAACCATTCTTACAAACTCTTATTCCTATATCTTCTTCGTGTTAGTTAAGATAAACATTTGTACAAATTACCTTATTGCTTATTTCCTTGTAGGTGCAAGGGGAATATGGGAATACAGTAGGTTTTGAGCGATTGTTAAATCTTTTAAAGCTTTGAGATCCCGTTCTCTTTGCACGCTTAACATATAAAAAATGAACAACGGTGCTCCATTGCACAAAAGTTCTAAGTTTCCCGAAACTCACACACAAAACAAGGAATATCTCCGAAATAGTTCACTCTACAAAAAATATTTATTGAAACATAAGTTGTGTATTTTAGCAAGATTTACATTTCTTGTGGAGTAAGATTTTGTCTATCTCTTACGGTTTACGAGTTATTCAAAACTCGTAGACAATTCAAAATATACGTTTCATTTTTCATAAAAATATCTTAAATATATGACATTTTAATCAAAATCGTTAGTCATCAAGAAAATTAAAATCTTCGAAACATTTTCCGTGTAAAGGATAGTTTAGGGTGGGGCTATTTTCTTCAAAATCTTCGTGTCGCATCCCTGAAAGACATTCAACTTAAATACCAACTTTGGTTCTTAACCAACTTTTCGTTTTTTATTTAATCTATCCACAGACTGACAGACACACAGACACAAAGACTGACACACACACACACACACACACACACACACACACACACACACACACACACACACACACACACGAACCTTTTTCCAAAAATGTTTTTTTTTTATTCAGGGGACCTCAAAACATATATTTCTGGTGAAATCTCGACATCGAAGTTTTGGGTGGAATACAATACTTCCTCTACTTACCAGTGGAGAAAGTGTTGTTGCTTTCTAGTGCCTTGCATCTGGCAATGAAGCCATTAGCATTCGTGCTTTCCAATACTTTTGAAGTGTAGTTCCTTCTGATCTTAATGCTTCACAGGTCTTCAAGTGGTCTTCGTTCATTTCTGCTGGATCGTTACACAGTACACATATTAGTGAGGATGAGATACCTATTCTGTAGAGATGACTTGCTAAGCAGTCGTGATTTGTCAATAGTCGGAAGGCTGCAACCGCTGTTTTCCTTGGTCTCTGGGGGATTATATCAGGGTTGGAAAGTAGTGTCCAGTGGAGAAAGTAAAAATTGCTCTTTCTCGATTTTACATTTTTAATACACTATCTGCTTCATGCGCATTAGATTTTGTGTAATGCTGCTAGAATTTTTCAACCATGTGCTCAATTTATGACTTCTTTGGTTTCAAATCTTAACAGTGTTTTTAACTTTAAAAAAATGAAATATGGAAAAGTTTCTTTCAGTGTTCACCAAAGAAAAGAAATTAATTCCTTTTGAAGTTATTATTTTTTCTTCTCGGCAGAGATTACTGGTGTTTGTTTGTCAACTAGGGTTTATAAAATAATGAAACTGTTGTGGTGTGCGCGTGGATTATTTTGGATATTAAGATGTTTTCTCATTGTGAATAAATTAAATAGTTAATTATGGCATAATTATAAAATATTGTGATGGAAATTTGTGTGGTAGTTTATAAAATAATCACTCTTAAAGCTGCAAAGCATTTATTTCATACCTATACAAATATAGAAAATTCAAATTTCATTCTCAGGCTCCCTTAAGAAGGCTGTTTTAATAATCGTGAGTAAAAGTAATGTAAGTTTGGAAAAGATCTCACTTGCGTCAACCTGGTTAACGGAACGACACCCTGTCCTTCGGATTAAAATGTAACGTCGACAGATGAAGTTATACCAGGTGACCCATTCTAGCCTGCATTGGGGTAAGCAGATAACTCTTCGTGCGTTAAAAGAGTTGCAGAAATCACGGTGATGAATCCAGTCAGTGGCGTGCGTGAACTTTGTTCTGCTTGTAAGAGAAGCGGGCAGGATGTCAGGCTAGCGTGTGTAGCACGTGATAATAGACAAGAATAGTCTTATAATATTTTCCACTTCACTTACAGAACTTAATTTTCCTGCTTTTGCAACTAGCTATTTAACATTACAGATTGCAGATTTCAAATTGCCTTAACAAAATCCATACAAACATGAGGGTGCGTAATGTTTCATTGGCATTTATTTGTATCTTATTAATGTTATTGTTGTATTTTATTATGTTAGTAATTGTTATCATTGCTATTGCCATATTGTTGTTACGTTTATTATTTTATTCTCATTAGTTTGTTATTGATAAATATTATTATTATTATTATTATTATTATTATTATTATTATTATTATTATTATTATTATTATTATTATTATTATTATTATTATTATTATTATTATTATTATTATTATTATTATTATTATTATTATTATTATTATTATTATTATTATTATTATTATTATTATTATTATTATTATTATTATTATTATTATTATTATTATTATTATTATTATTATTATTATTGTAATCATCATTATTAGTATCCCCATTATTTTTGTATTTCTATTATTGCTAGTTATTGTTATTTTTTGTAGTCGCTACTACTAACAGAATCTTATTATTAGTATTATAATTATTGCTTTTATTTTGAATTAATTTTAGTAGTCATTTTCATTATTATATTAATATTAATATTTTGTTATTGTTATGGTTATACTTATGCTGTTATTTTCATCGTTATTAATATCATGAAAGTGTACTGTTACGGCAGCTTCATTCGTACAATAGGTGCCTTGTTGATTGATACAATATTCCAATCGTCGTCTTGTATGCATATGGAAGTTTTTGAGAACTGAAGATTTGATAGATACATATGCTTTAACGATTCTTTGAGGAGATTTGTTTAAAATGCAGTATTCTGGAGTATTTCCAAAAGAAATAATCGAATGGGCTGCGATGAGCAGATTTTGTTGGCCAAGGTATTGGGCAACCTAGGCCATCCAGGGTACAACTAATTGAAATGGACCTTTAAAGGTTCATGACAGTAAGGTGGTGCACGATCTCGTTTGAACCAGTGCGTAGTGTTGTATCGCCATGGCACAGAACCTGCGGCTGGTCGTCCTAAAGGTCTCACACAGATTGCCTCGGCTGAAATCTTATCTCGTGGGTGTTGAAGAACTAATAACCACACTTATTATTCTGAACCCTTTTTTATTCCAGTCCACCGTAAATGCTACTCTTCCTACCATATACCCTTTGTTATTGACTTTGTCACTGACTTTTCCTCGCCGTACGGGACGGCACTGATACTAATGTTGCAGGGGTGTTGTAATAATGTCGGAGTGTGTTGTAGAGCTTTCGGTGTGTGTTGTAGGACTCGCGAGGTATGTTGTAGGACTTCCGGGGTGTATTACAGGACTGGGGGTTTTACGTGACTGGGGTTTTTAAAATGCGTGTTCGCCGGTTTTATAACTTTCCCATTTCCCCTGACTATACCCTTACCTTCTGTCCACGCCGTTTGTAGTGATTGGTGGAAATTCATATTGTACGCGCGGCTCCCGAATTTCCACCTATAGGCATGCCTGGTTGTGGCGGGAGTTCCAGAAGGGGATTCCGCCTCACTGCACATGGCGTCCCTATTAGCCTAACAAAAGGCACAAAAGGATTTTTCGCCTTTTGTTCAGCATTGTCTGCGTCGTCACCTTAATGATGGTTTTACCCTGAGTTGGAGCAAATTCTAGCTGATACACGCCTCTACCTGCCACACGGTATGATCGGTTGGCGAATATTTTGTTTAAGAATTTGCTTTAGCAATTGATTTGATTTATCCCGCTACAAACCTCATCAAGAAAATCCTGAAGTTTACCTTGCAGGAATTCCATATACCGTAATATCGTGGTCCTCCAAGTCTGGCTGGGAGAAAGACCCACTGTCGCCACTGCCACCGCCACCGCCACCACCATTAATAATAATAATAATAATAATAATAATAATAATAATAATAATAATAATAATAATAATAATAATAATAATAATAATAATAATAATAATAATAATAATAATAATAATGATAATAATAATAATAATAATAATAATGATAATAATAATAATGATAATAATAATAATAATGATAATAATAATAATAATAATAATAATAATAATAATAATAATAATAATAGTGCTAGTGATAAACCTAATAATAATAAACACCAATAAGAATAAAAATATAATAAAATTAATGTTAATAATATAAACAATATAAATAGTATAATAAAATAACATAACAATAACGATAAAAATAATAGCAATAACTAAATATAATAATAAAATACAATAGCATTAACAATAAACAAAAAATGCCAATGAAATATTACGTGCCCTCATGTTTGCATGGATTTTGTTACGACAATTTGAAGCCTGTAATCCGTAATGTTAGACAATAGCAGCATATACAGGAATGAGTTATTCTCTGCAAAATAAAGTCCTGTAAGTGAAGTGGAAAATATTCTAAGACTATCCTTGTCTATTATCACACACTACACGTGCTAGCCTGACATCCCGCCCGCTTCTCTTACAAGCAGAACAAAGTTCACGCACGCCACTCACTGGATTTATCACCGTGATTTCTGCAACTCTTTTACCGCAGGAAGAATTATCTACTTACCCCAATGCCGGCTGGACTGAGCCACCTGGTATACTTCATAGCGCGTAAAATACGGTGATAGGAAATATAAAGTGCAGCGTTAAGTTTGTGGAAACAATTTTTTCTCATAGTCAAAGTGATATAGCCGTGCGTAACATTGCTGTGAGCTTATGTTGAAATAAGGTATCGCGTAACAAAAGAACGGTAATATAAATATCGAAATAGAAATCCGCGTGAAGTATGTAGTCAACGAACGGTGCCGAGGAAGGTGAAACTACAGCCAGTCGAAAACTCCACCGGCACGCTTATCCTGCTTCCCTCGGTCTACACGTACACCTTACCAAAACCATTTCAGCTGGCCACTATAACAACTTCATGGATTTACCCTGAGTTCCGCGCAACATCTAGATCCACGCTGAACAGAGGACACCGAAAGCAAGAGGTCAGAAAGCTTATCGAAGAAGAGTTAAGAATACCGCTTCACTCTTAGAACTCAAGGTTTAGGAAGATTAAGGAGATCTCTTCTTTTATTCACTAGAGGACCCAGCAGTGACGGCAATTATATATAAATGTCACTGTCCACTCACTGATTAAGATAAATTTGATAAACTTTCTCGTTGCTAACTCCGCTAGGAAGTGTGTTGAGTGGAATACAGTATAATTGGGACGCTCCTCGAACTGAAAGTTCTCCTGCAACAGACTCCCACTTGAAGTACACTTCTATTTCTGTTATCTTTCTCGCCATCTAAAATTTAAATAAGTAAAGAAGTAATCGGAAAGTGTATTTAATTAACGTTCAAAGCAATGCTACCTATATTCATATTTTAGAATCGTAGCCTTTTAATTATGTTATACGAGATATATTCAAAATTAGTCAATCTCGTATGCTACATAGGCCCTATATTCTATCTAGCGCAATATTACATAAATCTAATGCTTTATGTAATATTGGTTTAATACATGTTACTGTAATTCAATGTTATAAAATTGCCACACTACGTCAAGTGAAGACAACTCTCCTGTTTTCATAAATCAACACAAAATTAAAAGTATTTTCAAATACATAAATCGTCAATGGCTCTAAAATATACCAAGGAGAAACTTTTTCAATAATCCAATCCAAAAACAACGAACAAACACCATTTTTCCCTTCGCAAGACTTGGTTACCAAGTAATAACAGACAGAATTTTTCACATAGGACTTTGCAAGTTTAATTTACATTCTTTAGGAGAAACAAGACACAATAATAAATAATTTATCACATTATACGGGAGCTTTCTTCATCTATTATTATAATTTCATTTACCTTGCAAAGTTGTAAACAACCTGGAAATATACATATTTTACAATTTTGCACTGCTAGTTTAATTACGGAGTATTCTACAATAAAATTAAGTGAAACTTTATATACGTTGTGTCTTTTATTTGAATAATTAGTTGCTGTTGACTCTTCTGTCACTATATAGACTAAAACCATTTATTTTTAAACATAAAACAATACAAGCGTTAATGTTTTATTAAGTACTTCCTATTTGATAGCGCTACCAACGCAAACTCAGCGACAAGCACATTAAAACTTAATAGTAGGTCAGAGATTTAAAGTTTATATCCCTTTTCTGTGGAGTGGGGTCCAAGAGGAATTAACCACCAGCTCCCAAATTCGAACTGCTCACAGCAGACTTCAGAAAAACCTTTGTTATTTCATGAAATAGGTTACTATGAGCTGAGAATTGTGGTGCGATGTGTGACAAGTGCTAAAAAGTTAATATGATCCATTTTGCAAATTAATTTCGGGGTTATAGCCCACCTGCCTGCTATGAGAGAGATCCCGGACTCTATTTCCAGTTGGGGAGTTTCTCTAACAGATTATTCGCTATTCTCTCCAGAGCATGGAAGCATGAATGAGGGTGTGAATGTGTGTGTGTGTGTGTGTGTGTGTGTGTGTGTGTGTGTGTGTGTGTGTGTGTGTGTGTGTGTGTGTGTGTGTGTGTGTGTGTGTGTGTGTGTGTGTGTGTGTGTGTGTGATGTTCAAATAACCTAGACATAAAACCCATGAGTTAACAACATTGCTTGCTTATAAAGAATAACATCCTGAGGAGATGCCGCCGATGTAACCACCTCACGTAAACGGAACAATAACAAAAAATGTGACTTCACTTTTCTAAATGTGTGTCACAGAAAACAGTAGCATGGAAGATTTGCAAAGGCCCTACATTGCTAATGGAACTTTTTAGAAGTGAAAAACGGTAAATCTTAAAAAAATGAGGAAATATGAAGGTATAGATGAAATATTATGGTATATGGTATGTTTTGTCTCGTGCATTGAATTCTGCACATCCAAAACGATAAGAAGTGTGGTTGAGAATATGGATTTTCATATTGCGACTAAGCGGCTATTGCCCAAGTTTAGGGATTCAGAGCTGGGCAGTCGGAGCCAGAAACACATAAGTACAGCAGAAATACGATAATCGCTATCACTAAATAACTAGATTCTTCTGGATATTTCTCAATCTCGAACGTTCTGGAAACTGCAACGGCTATATGAGCAAGTGTTCTCGCAAGAACAGTGGCGGAGTCAGTTCGTAAGTTATTGAACGAGCTGTCATGGATTTAAGAATTGGAGGAAGTCATAGTACCTTGCCTGTCTCACTTAAACTTGTTGAGAATAATCTATTAGACTTTGTGAGTCGGGCTCAGAACACAACAATGGACGAACAGGGCCGAGCTACTTCATGGCACATGCCTTGCCAGCGAAGTAAAACGTTCAAGCTCAGGCTGCCTCGTATGATTGCCGTGAGTACGTGACCAGTAACAATGGGGATGGCAGAAACAAAAGGGGACTTTTCTAGTACCTTCGTGAAAGATCTGGTTGAGTCATCTCCAGTGTATGTGGAAACGAGAAAGGTACGTCGTGTCAAGATTCACAGAGCATTGCGAGGGATTGTAACGTTGTAATTAGGGTATGAAGACGGAGAAAGTGAAGAAAGACGTTAAAAGGACTGAGCAAGGTTATGAGAAGCAATACTTGTGAGTTGTGTTAGCTACTGTGTATTTGTGTAAAATGTTAGAAGACAAAGTGATGGAAACGTGGATTTTTGTCATTTTGTTACAGTATCTTTGTAATAAAACCATTTTAAATTAACAGAAATCACATAATAATAAATCCATTGTGTAGAAGGACCGATGCTGGTACACTTACCCTGAGGACGCGTTAGTGAATATGAATTGCTTTGTCTTCACATCGTGATTCCCGCATATTGCACACAGAACTGAGCTGCCTTTGACTTGATTCTCTCACATTGGGGGCTGTCTTGACACATACAGATGATGAACTCTTTACAAGCTATGAAATGTGACGTTGACAAGCGGACAGATAAATCAGATACGAAAAGGTTAACTCCTGCGGAAAACCACAGCTAACAAGAAAAGGCCAGGCCACTCAGGGTTGTCACAATGTTTTAGACAAATTATTTCGAAATATTTCAAATAATTTTATCCATGTACAAAACTTTTAGCTCTGCTCTTTGAATTCTGAAACAAAATTTGCAAGAGGTTCACTAAGGCAGAAAGTTCACTGTTAAATACACAAAATGCAACCAGATCATGGGGTAATATATTTGCCTCTAGTTATCGAGGTTGCGGGTTCAGACCCGGTGGAGGGCAGTGGATTTTCTGGAGCGTAAAAAATCCTTTGCACGCCTTCATCGGAAGGGAATTAAAGCCGTAGGTCCCGATTCAAGGTCTTAAAGCACACAAAAGAACTTCAAGACTGATAAAGAGGTCTCTGAGAAAAATTAAGTGCTATTTCATGCCCAATATATTGTGACGAAACGGCAACGACGAATCCCATTCCTGATACAAGTCTGAGAAAATTAAAAAATCAGTCCAGTTACTTTTGTGTCACTTTATTGTCTTCTAAACGTTTATCACAAATTCAATTTTCTTCTCGTCGTTAACACAGTCTTTCGTGCTATCAGAACTCACAACTTTTACTTCTCGTACCCTTGTCACAGTCCTTTCAGTTTCTTTGTTCGCTTTCTCTATTTCTCATGCACTCATTACGACGTTACAGTCACTCAGTTCGTTGGATGTTCTTTACGACGACCGACGTATCTTTTACGGCGACACACACGCAAAGACATTGACCGACTCAAGTTCGTAGCTTTAATTCGCTCCTCTGGTGTTCCTCGCTTGCTTATATGGAGAGCATGCCGTCACAAGGACCTTCATCGACTTCTACACACACGCAGGCAATCATGTGGCCAGATCTTTCTCGAAACTTTTTGAGAAAGTCCTTTCTATGTATCCGCTTACATTGTTGTTAGTCACGTACACAAACATTTGCGCGAGGCAGCCTGATCTTGAACGCCTTTGCCCACTTGTCGGCTCGGCATGTGGCGTGAAGCAGCCCAGCCCCGACTGTCCTTTGTTTTTGCGCCGCACTCGTCTTCACAATATAACGGGACGCTGAGAACCATAGCAGTTAAAGAGCGTCCATAAATTAATAAAGAATGCAAAGAAGACTGACTAGCATTCTGGAGGTCCCGGGAACAAATATTATCGTCCACCGGCCACACTAACCTGAGTTTGCGTGGTTTGCAGACCAATCTTTGGGTCTTTTCTATCCCTGATTTTGTTTCTCACATTTTCTTTCTGACTCTGCTTCCTTCTCGTATTTTAGATATGCTTTCATGTTTCGCATTCAGGGACAGGGTTAGACAGAAAGCTCAGTTGCTAGCTACAAGTAAGGATAATTTTCTTGAATACTAAGGCCCCACTGGTTGTCTAGGTCGTTTATCGTCTACTACAAGCAACTACGGCAATAGGTGATGTTTTGAGCTGGAGTTCATAGGAACTTCTGTGCGTCTTTGTGGTCTGTCTCTCTGTAGCCTTCTGGGGTTCCTTCTCTTCGAACCTTCCTCCTGGGCACTAGGCGTTCCTCTCCGTTATACCAGGTGTTAAAAAATGTCTGATATTGCAACAGGAATTGGGATTGGTCAAAGCTAGGGTAAATGTTCCTATAAACCTATCTCCGGCAACAAATACCTGTTGAAATATGAGCTATTTTACTTGTGTTGAGTATTTACACCAGACATTGGATTTTATCTAACAAGCGCATTGTAGGTATGTTACAAACAACTGTTAGATAAACATCCACAAACACTAAACAGGAATTGTCGTTCTGTTCTCTGGTAACATCAGCATGTTATGTCGATACTACTACAGGAGATGTTCCATGTGGTTACCATGCATTCTTACACATGCTTCAACTCCTCTTCTCAAAGATTCCAGCAATCTTTCGATCATACCTGACTGCTCTTGGATTTCAGCACATGCATTGTAACGTATGCACATTGCAGATGGGTTTGACATATACCAATGCCCTTAAATGTCCCCATAGCCAAAAATCCAATGAATTGACGTCCGGAAAATAGATAGGCCATGCTGCTAGACCTCTTTGACCAATTCTGCACTGCATGAAGTCCATTGTCTGGTGTAAATAACTAAGTAAAACGTGTGGTATCCAAACGCGTATTTGCTTTAGGACATATATTTATATGATCATTTATTCTAGGTTTGCCGAATCCCAACTCATTTTGCAAAATCCTACCCCGTATATCATTTACTTACACCTATATTTAAGTTTCTTATAACTCTTAAACAAGCTGGTTATGATAAGGTCCGATTTTTATGTATTGTAATATAAAACTGCCAAATATGTAGATATACATGTTGTAGGTAAATATGAGAAGAATGTGTAACATTGTGATGCAAGGTTATCGGCAAGTCGGCTCCGGGTACTAGGATTTGTAAACGGATAAGCCTGGAGCTTGCCCAGCGTGAACACTAACAGTGCTATCACCAGATCACTATAACCTTCTAAAATTTTGCCTTCTCGAAAGTTCTGTGGAAATGTCCAATGGCTCTTTCGTGAAGCAAGCATGTCAACTAGCGAGCGAGTTAACGAGTATGTTTCTGGTGCGACGAAAAGTGTTGTTCCTACAGTGATTTTGTGACGACTGTTGTGACAAAGAATGCTTTTGCTGCAAGGGAGTAGGGAGGTCTTGTATTCGAAAATTAACCACTACCACCATCACCACCACCACAATCACCATCACCATCACCACCACAATCACCATCACCACCACCATCACCACAACCATCACCATCACCACCACCACCACCATCATCGCCACTACCATCACCGCCACCACCATCACCACCACCACCATCACCACCACCATCACCACCACCACCATCACCATTACCGCCACCACCATCACCACCACCACCATCACCACCGCCACTACCATCACCATCAGCACTACCAGCATCACCACCACCATCACCACTATCACCATCACCGCCACCACCATCACCACCACCACCCCCACTACCATCACCACTACCAGCATCACCACCATCACTACCACCATCATTACCACCATCACAATCACCACCACCATCACCACTACCAACACCACTATCACCATCACCGCTACCACCATCATTACCACCATCACAATCACCACCACCATCACCACTATCATCACCGCCACCACCATCATCACCACCACCATCACAATCACCACCACCATCACCACTACCATCACCGCCGCCGCTACAACCTCTCAGTTTATATTGATCCCTAGGACATTATTCATGCAAGTAGCGATTGTGATAACCTGGGAACATGAAAGAAACAATTCCCCATCCACAATCACCATTCTCCCTCATTTGCAGTGTTAAGTGAGCTTATTAACACTAGACCCGCTGCGAATCCATGTCCGCGAATGGCGTGTAGACAGAATGTGTGGATAGAAATCAAACAGAATAAATTAACATTCCAATGGTTTATGAATGCGCATCAATGCAGTTTCATTACTAGTGAGATGTAAAATAAGTATATCGTATGCAATATGCTCCTATAATACACGAACTATTTCTAGCAATAAGTACACCAACACGAGATTTTCGGCCAAAACTGTGCAATGGGATGAATGGTGAATATCTTTTCGTACCTAAAGTTGTGGATTTGATGCCAGATCAGGATGATGATGATGATGATGATGATTATTATTATTATTATTATTATTATTATTATTATTATTATTATTATTATTATTATTATTATTATTATTATTATTATTATTATTATTATTATTATTATTATTATTATTATTATTATTATTATTATTATTATTATTATTATTATTATTGTTGTTGTTGTTGTTGTTGTTACTGTGATATTGTTGTTACTGTTATTATTGTTATTATTATTGTTATTGCACGTTTTCTTTAATTCCTTTCGCACAATTTTGTTTTGAAGGAAAATGTAGCAATATGCATAGTTGTGCTAGCTATATTCGTAGTTATAATCCCTCAAGACCCTCAAGACTCATGTGTTGTACATAATATGACGAAGTTATGGTCCAAGGTTATTGCGAGGTCAGCGCCGTGCAGTCAGAACTTAGCCAGTTAAGCCGCGGGCTTGCCTAGCGCAAAGATCGGAAGCATTCTCCCAGATAATCAGAATCTTCTAGCACTTTCGCCATCTCACACGTTTGGAAAATTTCCACCGTCTACGTAAAGAACGCTCTGGCGGGCTGAGTTTCTAAATACGTGAGTTGTGAGTGAGTAAATCAGCGAGATAGCTAGTGCGTTTAAGGTGCGCCAAAAAGCGCTGCTCCATGAGTGGGATTGTGGTACTGTGCAGGGAGTACTTTGGCTGAAAGGGATTAGAGGTGTCTGATGTTCAGCTTTTCAGCGAGTGAACCGTCCGCAAGAGGAGGCTACATCGGGCGTATTTTGTTACGTCGTTATCTTGCGCGGATCAAAGTGAAGTGGATGTGAAATGATGATAACAGCTGAACTGGTTCACTTTCCTGAAGTGGCAGTTTGAAAATAGACTAGCCTCAATATCCTTCAGAACAAAATTAACGCAAACCCATTGGGTGTTTCTGGAGCGACGATATTCTCCTGACTGCGGAGAAGACCCTGAACCTAAATACCAAATTTGGTATTAATCGACATTTTATTTATGGTTATGTTGTTCACAGAACGTAGGTGAGTGTGCGCACACCCACACACACGCACACACTGTCACACACACACACACAAACACACACACACACACACACACACACACACACACACCCTCGCACGCATGGGGAAAACCTTTTTCTAATTTTTTTCTCTTTTTTCCTTTCTCTACTATGTATAGTAAATGGGCAAGTATTGTATTCCACCCCATATTTCGATGTCGAGATTTCACCGGAAACGTTTTGAGGTCCCTGAATCCAAAAAGAACATCTTAAGAAGAGGTCTGTGTGTGTGTGTGTGTGTGTGTGTGTGTGTGTGTGTGTGTGTGTGAGAGAGAGAGAGAGAGAGAGACAGAGAGACAGACAGACAGAGAGAATGGTGAAACTCAAAAACTTGCAAACCAAGGTTGGTATTTAGGTTTTCCTTTTAGGATGCAACACAAAGATTTTGAACAAAAGTTTTATACCTTAACCTATTCTTTAAATAGCAAATTTTAGAAGATTTTAATTATCTCAATAATTCCTCTAACGATTACTCTTGATGACTTTTACATAACTGGTAAATCGTAAGAGATAAAACAAATCTTACTGCACAAAAATGCACATCTCATTAAAACACACAAGTTAGTGTAGGTATATGCAATTTTTGTGGCGTGATTCATTTCAGAGATATTTTGTTATTTATGTGAGTTTTGCAGTACTTAACCTTTTTTTTCAAATAGAAGGTCGTTATTCACTTTTTACATGTTTCGCCGGGCAAAGAGAACGGAATTTCAAAGTTCAAAGCTCGTATATTCCCATATTCCCTTTGCATCTATACGAAAATCAGGAGTAAGGTAATTTGGGCAAATGTTTATCTCGAAAAAATAAACATTTGTTTACAACGATTAAAACTGTTCTGATACTGACAATAGTAAATATTAAATGCAGATAATAGAAACAGAACCAACAAGAATAACAACATTGTGTACTTGGAACTAAATTTCAGCTCGAAATTTACTGGAAAAGAATCACATCATCCGCAGAACACACAAATGCGGTGTAACCCTAATGGCTTAACCTCTGGAATTCAATTAGAATGACGGTTAAAGGGCCTCCACAATGCGAGCGCGTCAGTGAGGTGTTTGTGGCCAATATAATACAATGCCCAATTCACAATTGAGGTCACTCAATTAAAAGCCAGTAGTTTGGAACCTACAGCCTTGGATGACAGCCAGTGAGTGGCGTGAAGAATGGCGCATTTGGGAGAGAAGAACACGCAAAATAAAACAACAGACTATAAGTGCATAACCTTTTATCTAAGTGAACCAGATGAAAATCAATCGGTGCAAAATGTGATGATTAGTCTGGTGCTCTTGGTTGTACAAACCTGGCTATTCTACTGCAAACCAATATCTAGATAAAATGATTGATAAATGCACTAATGGAAACTCAACAAAGAAAATGTTTCCTGCAAAACAATCAATCTATTTCTTAGTTCCAGAGTCTTGATTGCGGAGTATGGTCTAGTTAACATGAAGTGGGATGATGAACGGAAGATGTAGGGCTTAAAAATAGTTAACCGGACCTGGCAATGTTTCGTGCACTGTAAACGTGAAGACAGCGGCAACAGCTTCCTAGTCTCGCCCTTGATTCCACACTGCACTACTTCTGTCTGCGCCAATTTGCTATCAAGACTATAGCAAGACCTAACAAAGGTACACTATGTTAAATCTCCAGGTAATAAGTTTTAAAGATGTCAATATTTGTACACATTTTTGTAAAATATTAATATTTCAGAGCACTTAAAGCATTTTATTCTGCAAATAGTTTAGTGTTCATTACAGAATTTAATCCAGATGTGTGATTAATCGTCATCAACATCTTCTTCAAGGCTTAAACCTTCGTCAATTGTACCCCCATCAAATTGTTCTCACCATCATTTTACTGGTCTCCCAATTGACCACCTTCCTATTGGACTATAGTTCATGACTGCTTTTGTAATTCGTGTAAGTGGCAGGTTATGTGTATACTCTTTACGTTTCTGTTGCTATCATTTTATGTACTGTATAATTCTTTCTATTATTGATTCCTTTCTAATGTCTTAATTCCTGCTTTCATCTAACAATGTATATCCAGCAACTTGTCTAAGGAGCTTTATCTCACTTGCTTCTATTCGTTTCTCCAGATTTTTTTATTAAAACTCAAGATTCACAGACATGTAATAAAGTTTGAATTGCCATCACTTTATAATATTTAAGCAATGTTTCCTTTCTCACTCTCCTTTCCAGTTTTCTGCGTATTGTACCAAATAAATAATTAAATTTATTTATTTTTTCCTCAATTTCGTACTTTTTCTTACGTTGCTGAAATGTTAAAATATACTTAAATTTTACATAATTTGAAGACTGTCTGTTGTAAAACAGTTTCACTCTCACTAATGACCACCTGCTCATCAGAAAATGAAAGAGTAGTACAATTTCTTTTGTTTATTTAAAAATATATTGATATTTCATTTAGGCGTACTCTTATGACTTCATCCATATAAAAGTTAAAAAAGGTAGGTGACAAAGGAACCCCTGTAGAACTGTAGTGTGATGAATATATCAGCCAACTGTAGCACAGCTACGGAACATTTCCTAACACACCTCTACTTAGTTCGAAGTCCAATGATGAACTGATTCTAGGGTTTGAAATCATACAGGTATGGGGAAAAGCAAATAGGACCACCGACAACCAAAAACTGTTACAGGAAAGAGAGGTGTACCATGTGATGGTCATCGTGGAGGTCCTTAAAACAAATGGCATCACCCAGTGCTTCAATTGTGAATCACTAGGCCATACACACAGAAACTATAACATGGCCTTCCGGTGCGTCCTCTGCGGTGACCTCCACCACCTGGTTGACTGTGGGGAAGTGTATTCTGCCAGTTGGGGGGGGGGGGGGACCTGTGAGACCAACTGACAGCCTTGGTCAGGAGCTCTCCAGGTGCTCAGCTAGGGCCAAAACCCATCAAGTACCCGGGCCTAGTTAAAGATGGTATCTCCTTTGCAGGAGCCACCGGAGGGCAAAAGGCACCCGTGCCATCACTAAATGGTCCCCCTCCACAACCCCAGTCCCCCTCCCCCCCCCAGGCGCCCACCGGCGACTTTGGAGGCTTAAAAAAACCTTTAATCTGTTCAAAGATGTAAATCTCCCGACGCTTCTATCAAAGTTGCGGCCATTTATTATCAAATTCAAAAACTACAACAGCACCATGGAGAAGTTAGAATATGTTTGTAAATGGCCAATGTAAGGGGAGGCATAACTTTAACATGCGCACTCCTGTGGAATGCATACTGCGTCTATAGGAAGCAACACGAACTTGAAAATTACCTACGGCGTAACAAAATTGATGTCCCATTCATCTGGCAAACTAATTTACAACAACAGCACACTTTTAAACTCCAAAGTTACCAAATTTTTCGGAACGACAGAGTTCGCAGACAGGGAGGAGGGACTACTATTTTGCTCAGAAACACAATTGCTCCTGCTTCTGTCACGCTTCCCGCACTGGCAGCATTAGAGTGCACGGCTCTTGAAACCCGTATTAACAACCAAAAGGTGATGCTGGTAGCACTTTATCGGCCCTTTAACTCCCCAAATTTCATATGAGACATCGAACAAATCCTCGCTTTAGAGGACCACGTTATAATTGCAGATGATTTCAATGCCCGGCACCCCTGGTAGTTTTCTCGCCGAGCAAACGCAGCCGGAAATCTTCTGGTAGAACTTACAACGGATAATGACGATATTAAGATACATCTGCCACTAGAACTCACGTTTTGGCACAAATCGGGGCACTCTGACCGCGAGATTTTGGATTTTGTACTTACAAAAAATGCGACACTCCTAGATAACTTTACTGTGTATCATAGCCTGGACTCCGACCTTATTCCTGTGCATTTCGACATCCAGGGTAACAGTACAGCCAGTGCCTCTGCCCCTCGGAGGAGGGCCGAGACCGACTGGAATAAGTTTGCCATGTAAATGCACAGGATCATACTATAGCGAGGCAGACATAGGTTTCGCCATTGAAAGCTTTACTGTCTCGTTACATACGGCCAAGGGAAGTGCTATCACATACACCACAAGACCACCCGGTTTCTGCATGTACCCCGAGGTGAAGCAATTCATTGCGTGGAGACGACGCTTGACAACACTGTGGCGATATACCCGTCACCCTAAATATAAAGTGCTAGCAAATTGGCTACGCAACGTCATTTGGCAACAAATTAAAATCAACAAAATTGAGCAGTGGGAAAATAAAATGTTGAGTACCACCCATTCGGACTCTTCTTTGTGGAAATTACTAAAGGCCTCCAAGGTCTCCACGAGCGTCAAGTCCAGAACTGAGGCGCTGCACACGCAAGGCGGCTTGCACTTCTCCGCAGAGGTGGAAGCCGAGGTCTTCCCTGAATGTTCCAAGACAGATTCAGCAAAAACTCAGTGACCAACCGTGACCTAGAACGGGAGGTCCAGACATGAGTACAAACCTGGGTGGCGCAGAAGCAAGAGCCACAACTATCCCTGTTTACAAGCTCATTAGGAAATCACCTGATGGGAAAGTTGCCGGCCCAGACAAAGTGACTAATAAGGAACTTAAGCATCTCCCGAGAAAAGCCCTGGTGCAACTGACAAAGATATTTAACGCTTGTTTGCAGCACAGCTATTTCCCTTCTACTTGGAAGCGAGTCAACGTTATTATGTTCCTAAAACAAGGGAAAAACACCAGAAGCTGCATAATTACCGCCCCATTAGTCTCTTGCCTATTATTGGTAAATTGCTCAAAAAACTGGAGACCTGGTCTGGGACGCACTCATCCTCGTTAGGTCCTTCAGAGGCCAATTGAGGAGCGACCCTGGTCGAGAAGACTGCATAACCGTACGGGAGGGACCGGGGTACTATCACCAGTACTACAACCCACTCATGACGCCTGTGGTGGTTAGTGGTGGGGGAGGCAGCGGTCGCGCGGTAGGTCCTGACCCAGTTTTGGCTGTTGTACCATGAGCGGGTTCATTAAATTAAAAAGAAGATATAAACTAAGAAGTAATTTTGTTTAAAAGGAGTCTCTCGCTAACGAAACATCTGAAATTAATGTGTTATAAAGCTCAATGGTCGCTCTGTGGGCCAGCAGTAGACCGCTTGACTTTCAATTAAGTGAGCCGAGTTCGATCTTAGGCGTCCACACGTGGACACATCGGAGCAAAGGCGGGTTTTCTTCGGGTTCTCCGAATCACCCCGCCGTCAGGAAACATATATTTCGCCATCAGTTCACATCATCCACTTCCTCACTCTCACACCAGGCTTCGGGCTGATCGCCCGTCCTGGTTTCTCTGGATGATCAACTGGAGTCTGCATTTACTAGCAGGAAGAGCTCGGGGCGCTGACCACGTCCCACTCTCCACCACTGGCACCAGATGATGCCGCATGTAAGTGGCAGAGGGGGGATCTAGCAGCCGGGCTCAAAGCAGCCTTAGTAGCACAGTACACACATTAAAATCATTACAACATAAATATAGAGAGAAGCTCAAGGGTATTCTACATATTTATTAATTTGATCTCAAAATGCTTTACAGTGCAAGAACTACGACATTTTCTTCCTAGTTTATTTTTCCATTTCTTTCCTAATATGAGCCTATTCTGCTCCTTCTACAAAGCACGGAACAAATATTTTCTCTGCCATATTTTCTATACCCTTTAATTTGGGAGCACCTACTCCGATCGAAACGATAATCTCCCTCCGTATAACGGTAATAAATACAAACTTTCATCTCCAACCTCTGTTACCTCGGTATAGTATACGATATCTTTTCTCTAAAGTTGATGAGGTTCCTCCCAAAGATCCCTGGCAGCACTAACCAATGTCATTATCCAATCCATATAACATCATCTTCAGAAAAAGGCAGAATTAAAGTAGAGCTCTTTGTCTCCTCCATAGTTCCTCTTCAGTAACCCTGATGAGTTGCATTAGGTGGCTAGATGAAAGATCACCTTACTGAGCATATACGCTAAAACTCATTTTACGCAGTAGCTAATATTGCCGTTATAAAAATGTGTCCATTAAAAATACTGAGACGTTGCACTCATTTAACTTCTAATCACTTTGTATATACTATACTTCAAAGGCTTGTTCTTCTACCTACTTCGAGACAGACATTTCAGAAATTGTCTTTTGACGTATTTCCTTGAGCGTAAGGAGAATAAAGTTTTAAAGCAATAAAGTTTTAAGCAATAGTCAAGACTTTTAACTATGGCTTTGACTTTGTAATTCCGCTATCTCTTTTCTTCTGTTTTTCTCTTTCTCCTGTTTTACGAGGTTTCACGTTAAGTGGCTAGGTCATGTAGGATGATAAATGAAATGAGTGAAATGAGTTTAGAGTTAGTCGACAGTGCAGCATTCATGATAAGGAAAAAATCCTAGAAAACAATCTCGTCGAGATTCAAACTCGGGACCTCTTGAAAGTGAGACAGGCACACTATCCCCACACCACAGAGACGGGTAAACTCGGTTCTCCTTACATGAAATAAAAACAGAAAAACAGACCATGAAGGGCCATGGCTTACCGCCCGGCCGCTAAGTCCCCCGCCTCTATCCAACCAGGAGTAATGAGTGGGGTGCAGTACTGCGCCCCGAGCATAATACGTTACATTTCTATTCCAATTATGGGTCAATCCACGTCAAATCGAACAACCGTAAAACACGACTTTTTCGTAGGAGGTTCAATTTGTTTATGAATAATAGGCATAAAATAAGGAGACCCGTATTTTTTTATTTCCGTATTTTTAAATTACTTGCTTAGTTATGGCTATTAGAAACTAAGCAATTTCTGCGCGCACCGTAATATAAAATCAGTTGTTACTCTAAGTTCATATAGAGTTGAGAGTTGGGGTTTGGCGCACTGGAAAGGTTAAGTATAACACTTTTAACAACTTTCTATCAATCATTATTACACATAAATTTTGGACCTTTTTTTGATGGTATATTTTGTAAAACCAAAAATAGAATTTAAATCGATGTGTTAAAAATCTAAAAAAAATACACACGTATTCCCTGACTTTATCTATAAAATAAGATGTTGAAAACTATAGAGCTTGCATTAGTGCATTTGCTGCAATTTTTTTTTCTGGAGGCCTGCAAGCGCACACGGACGAGTAACAAGCCAGGTGACTGCAGACAGCCTGCGAATTGCCGCGTCAGCTATGCTAGTCGGATAACTTCTTACTAAGGCAGTACAGTCCATGCAGAAAAATGTCTCCACGATGCACCTTCTTTCTGATACTCCTGTGGCATCTGATACGTGCTTTTGAACTTTTCAATATTTTTGAAAAAATCTTCTGGTGTAAACTGTTCTTTGTTTTTAGCTTCTTCCTTCATGTACGTCCATACATTTGAAATAATTTCTCTACTCTGACTGTGTAATGTTTTGGTCCCTAATTTAGAACTTACAGGTGGCATAATTGATTTACGCTATGATCAATGTCTCACAAATTCACTATATTCGCTCTTTATCGCATGTCTTCAACTGCACGCTTCACTAAAAAGCACCTTTGAATTAGCAAGACATGCAGACATCACTACCTTCCCCCTCCCTCCCCCTGTGCATGGTTTCATTCGCAGAATTATACAATATGAGCTGATGAAACAGACAAAAGCTATGAATTCGCCAACAGGACTTCCAGTCTAGGTCAGGGGCCAAGAACGATGGATCCACCTATGCTTTAAAATTGCACTCCTTCATTCCTTTGTCAAAAACTGAAGCTTTGGTGAAACAATTTTCTTTCGAAGAAGGAGGTAAAGCTGTGTGTTGTATGGAAACATTAGTTTAAAATGCATATTTTAAAAACATTTTGAAGATGCTAATAGTGTACATGTAATAGTGTCAGCTAGAAGTGTTCTCCTTACTGTACTGTAGTAACATTCATGGAACCTCAAGCAATGAACAGTTGCCGCAATGGAAGAGGTGGCAATTGTGTGAGGTTACTGTAGCCGCCACCGCTGCCACGCGATTTCGCTGCGCTGATTTGCAAAGTTAATTACAACTGAACTATTAGAGACTCCATTCTGATTTTTTCTGAGAATATTGAATAAACTTCATTTTATTTTTAGTTTTTTTGTTTTTTTTTTTTTTTTTGTTTTTTTTTTCCAGATTTTTAAATAGTCGAGTTTATGTTATCTAACTTTAAAACTTTAATCTATAAAATATAATATTAATAATAATTAATAAAATTTTCTAATAAACACCTCACAAAATACTGCAATTTATCTTTAATTTGAGCCGAAGATCAAGCAAATTGCTCCATTACAATCGGAGGTATGATTGATCGAAGAGTGAGGGGCGCGCGATTTTTGGGACATTTCAAAAATTAATATCTGCCAAAATAAATTTTTTATACAAAACGAAGAAACACGGGTCAAATATATTTTGTTCCAAAACACTAAAAAAAATTCAAGAAAATCTGAGAGATCAAGGTCATTTTTTGCCATATTTTGTTTGATTTGACGTGGAATGACTCTTATATCAGGGGCGTAGCTTTGGGGGATGCTAATACGCTAAGCGCTCCCCTTATTTTTCTGTGTTTAATATTTTTATATTTATTTTGTTTTGTAATAGCTTTAACTCAGGATAATTATTTTATAGAATCATCTAGCATTGATTTTTTTCGCAGATCATACTGTTGAGCAGCTATATTAAGCTAAAATAGCAAACATAAATTTTACAAGTCAATTCGTTCCGTCCTAAAACAGCTTTATACGCTGATATATTGTTGTTAGCTAATGCTGGATTTCTGACAATGAAGTCATTAATCCTCTTGCTCTTCAATATTTTTCACTGATGGATGGGGCACTAGAAGTGGCCGGGCATATTTGAAGGTGGTCTCGGTCCATTTCCTCTTGCAGATCACATAGAGTGGTGAAGAATATATCCCAATTCTGTTTAAATGTTTTGATATATATATATATATATATATATATATATATATATATATATATATATATCAGTTATATTACATATATATATAATTGTATATATAATTGTATATTAGAGAGAGAATAACTTGATTATTACACATCATAATGTCTTTATTATTATTATTATTATTATTATTATTATTATTATTATTATTATTATTATTATTATTATTATTATTATTATTATTATTATTATTATTATTATTATTATTATTATTATTATTATTATTATTATTATTATTATTATTATTATTATTATTATTATTATTATTTCTTTTTTTAATTAATTTTATATGTATATATGTAGCTATTGCATATCTAAGAATTCGCTTAAGCTGGTTACTGACAACGAGGAGTGAATTTAAAACTTCTGGAAGGCGAATTACGTTTCTAGTAAAAACATTCACTGGAAGGTATACATGTGCACCTTTTCACCTCTTTGCCTGAAGAAGGGGATGGGGAAGGTAAAGGAATCGCACCCTAGAAGGTATGCAAACCGCAGGGAGAGCAAGTGTAACGAGCCCTGAGCCATTCCGTCCTTTCACCGCACATCGAGAGCTCGCCGCCGGACTGGGCTGCTGAATCGATTCCACCAAGCAGCACATTTAAAGTAGAGCAGAGGTGTTGGGTAGCTCTTTATAGCCTTACAACTACGTTACAGCCAAATATACATAAACAAAGGAACATGGTCGCTACAAACCTATCTATGCGAACATGCTTTACAATTGGTACTTTTCCCTCTTTTATTTCAGTTATATATTCCCCTTTTAATTGTAAGGCCGGGATGGGTGACTTTTTACTCGATAGACGATTAAAGTGTGGAGATTGGCCAAAATATGCCCAATATGTAACAAAGGCGAAAGGAACAATACAATTGTGACAAGTGTAGAAAAATAAGCGTTCTAAGTACGTGTTGCCAACTGCAGTTGAACCTGATATATGCGTGTACCAAGGGGAAGAGAGAAGATTTCTTGTAACTCAGTAAAACTTACAAATGAGATTTTGATAATGCATCATATTTTGTTTAAAGAAAAAGCAATTAAGTGGACCTAGTGTGTAAAAGTGTATAAACAACAAACATGTACAAAGAATTTGTTATTGCTTTAAAGAAGTCATTTAATTTGACTTGCATTAAGTGCACACACCTTTTTGTTTTTACTGATGACTATACCTAGCGTGGTATAAGCAATTCCTAAATCTGAAATAATTTCCGTTTTGGTTTTGTGTGGATTAAGTTTCACCTCTCGCAAATTTTACTTTCTATCTAGGTACTGTATAACATTTCCTCTTCTGTTCTCCATGCTGATTGAAAGCAATTGGGAACTGACAGACAAAACCGCTGTTCAACAGTAAACACCAGATACAGAAAATTTTTCTTTTGTTGTTATGATATTGTCGCACCTAAGGCCGCCAGCTCTACCAGCAAACTTCTTTGTCAACAAAGATAAGGAAGGAGTTTCTTTTAGCATATCGTATGCCGTATGCTCATTATAATTATCTAAAGTGTAGTTGTATTTGATTTAATGCGTATAACAGCGAATTACGTATAAACGCATTACACATAAATAAGGCTCTATTACACGTTTCCAAACTTCCTTTTGCCTGGACCTACAAAAATATATGTATAAATACGAATTATTTAGAACTGGGTTACGTATAAAGCAGGTTCAACCGTATATAAGAAAGGCGAAAGGAACAATAATTGTGACAACTATAGGGGAATAAGTATTCTAAATGCGTGTTTGCAAAACTATATGCAACAATACAAAAGAACCGATTGAAGATGATGAAGAATATTATTTCAGAAGCATAAAATGGATTTCGTGAAGGAAGAGCTTGTGTAGATTTATATTTAGCGTAAAACAAGTAAGAGAAAAAAACATAGTGAGTATAATATACCAATATAATTTGAAGACCTGTGAAGCATTAAGATCAGAAGAAACTACAGTTCAAAAGTATTGGAAAGCACGAATGCTAATGGCTTCATTGCCAGATGCAAGGCACTAGAAAACAACAACAACATATACCAATATATGGTATTCATACATTTATTTATAAGTATCAAAACTAAATGCTTTTATTACAATGAAAAACAACTGTATAATACTAGAATCGCAGGTGTTTGAGTGGTGACAGAGCATACATTACTCCCGTACTATTTATTCAGTTTGTGGATTGGATTTTCAATAGTGGGTATAATCCTTAAGGGGATGTTTGAGGACTTCCTTGAAGTGTGTGTGGTAATCGCATGGTACTTGTATACTGTTAGCAAACAATAAGGGTTTAATAGAGCGGTAATGCCTTTCTCTCATGAGTTCAATTACCTATCGAAGAGCGCTTATTCCACTCGATCCTCACGAGGCAAATCTAAGTACCCTGTAAACCACTGGCTAACGGGCTCAATACGCCTAAATCCCTTCGGTTACATTAATCATCATCGTAATGGGCAATTTCACGCTTGGGTGTTAGTTTCGAAACCTCACCTGCTAGTCTGTTAGTTTGAGCTTGTCCACAGTGTTCGTCAGAGGACAGTGCACAAGGGAAAGTTCTCTCTTGACCTGGAGAAGATTGAAACAGTGCAACCATAAGAGCCAGTTGATATGAAGTTGTAACCCTCACAAATCAGAGGGGTTTGACAGACTCATGGGTAGGGAGCAATTATTGTATGGTACAACCAGCACTTTATTTGGGGAGTATTAATCGTGATGCAAGTTACGGATATTTAAATTAAGGGTAGAAGACACAGAACCGACGTAGAAAAATTCTCCTTTATGACTAGAACTATTGAGGAACGGAATGTATTGCTTTAGCAGCCTTTCAGGGTTGTCCTCTGTGCATGAGAAATTTAAATCGAGTAAATGTTGGATAATGTATTATAAAGGTTACTTAGGTGTATGTTTGCCATTTTATAAACTAATTATGAATACTAGTGGTAACTTTATTGGTTATACTGACGGTATAGGTAGTTAAACAGCGTAAATTAGTAAAGTAATTAATACACAAAAGATTCCCCTTTGGTCGAGTTGCATAGTCCCCCTCTGCAAACTGTCATTGAGTCATAGGTTATACGACCTACAAGTATATGGATCTGTTGCGGCTAGATACGCCCTAGAGGATGAGATGCAGTGAAGAAACAACAATAGATTACAGGACGCCTCACGGACTACACAGACGCACGGAAGTGCTTTAAAGAACTACATGTTGCCTTCTGCCAGGAAACCTAGAAGCGTACTTGAATGACGAGAAGAAAATGCAATGAAAAAGGTAATGATGAAAGCAGATCGTGGTATATAAAAGATCGCCTACCGAACAGGGAAAACGACAAAATATCCAAGGTCAGATGACGTGGTTGACGGGAGCCGAATGCGCGATTTAACGAGGTTGAGGCTAACATGCTTCGGTGGAGCTAGTTTAATCAGTAAACTATATCGTAGTTGTCTAATTTAAAACATTGGCGAATATAAATAAATATGTGGTGCGTGAGGTAGGAATTCAGCAGTTTGGAACGCTGCATTGTGCTATTTAGAGGCTGTGCTCCCGTAGTTAGATATTGAAAGAACTGACGAGATTGCAGCCTGTCTGGTCAGTGAATGTTGTAGAAACGCTCGCGACCCTGATTCAAAGAGCTGGGGCGAATGTTTTAGGAGCTATTGGCTTAATTACTTAACTGGATCCTTTCAGCAAACATTCACTCTTGTTCCTACCGATCCAATTGTATGAACACACACTCTCTCTCTCTCTCTCTCTCTCTCTCTCTCTCTCTCTCTCTCTCTCTCTCTCTCCAGACTTCATGGTATAATCCCTACTAGTGTGAAACTGCGTTCAGAAATGTAAACGTCTCTCTCAAGGCGTCTGTTCTTTGGAAGACAAGCGTACTAACTCTATAAAGAAAGTTGCACAACTCATTACAAGAACAGATATGGAATTATGAAGATGATATAGAAAGAGACTTTTGCGGTTGAAAACTCCGTTTCAATTTGCATATAATTCGTATCTCTGTGTGGGCGGAATGATTTTAATGAATTCTAGTTTTGTAGGTTTGGCACACTGCTCCAGAGAGTTTGAATTCTGACAACTTCCATTATTAATTTTAATCCTGGTAAAACATTATTAAGTAAGTCATTACGTTTGTATAGCAGTGTAATACTTCAAACCACATAGTGCATTTTAAAGTAAGACAGTATTGGTTAAACGCAAATTGACTACGCAGTAATGTATGAAGAGCCATTCGAGAGGTACCAGGTTCAATACTCCTTGACTAAACACTTTCAGCTAGAGATGTTCGTGGTTTACTCCGATCCGTGGACAAAGGTGTGGTCTTTCGTCTACCATGATTTCCTATTCCTCATTTCCTTTCCACTCCGTCTTCTACTTACGTTTAAAGCTGTCCCTCTGGTGCGGCAACTTCTGAGGTCCATTTTGCATTAAGTTGATCTTAGCTTTTTCTTCCGAGGTATTAAGTATGAAAACTATGCACGGGATATTAGTGTTACATTAAGTTCAACGATGATCAGTGAAATTGAAAGTGACGATAAAGAGGCAGAAGAAGTAGGGGAAGAAGAAAAGAATTTAGATAAGAGACCAGCAGGAATATGAGGATTGTGAGTTCTTTTCCTGTTTTAACCATCTTAATGAACAATTAGATCACATAAAATAAACAAACAGTAACACAGGCACAACTTCCCAAAATGTGCAACTTTTAGAAATGTTGGCAGGCTATGTAGCATATAAATTAAGAAAATCAAAACCAGACGAAATTTCTTCGCCGTATGGGACATGATACAAACTACTGTCCAGCAGATAAATCGTGGATTTTGTCGTTTTCAAGTCTTGTATTATTCACTATTTTAAACAATTGCTCCTTTACCTTCAATAATTTAAATCTGTTAGAGCTGAGCAAAGTTATCTGTTTTATTAGCTATTTATTTGATTTGGAAAATCTGCATCTGTAACTTCAAGCAGCTAGTACTGTGATAACGATGACCACGGCTGTAGCTAGACATACACCGCATGACGTCACGGAGAGCGTGTGCTACAGAGAAAGCTGCGTGATACCTTATTAACGTGAATGGACTGAAAGGCGTTCGCGCGCAGTTATCATAATAATCCTTTTTCCCCCTAAGCTATATCACATCAAAATATTGAATGCTATGTTTATAAAAGGGAATTTCAAGAAGTGTTATTTTCAAAATAGGGTAGCTTTCTTTCTTTTTCTACTTTTATTTTGCAACACTATATTAGACGCAAATTATTACATTTTCCATAAATTAGAAATATTTTGTATTGCAGGTTTCTTGAAGACGGGAGCTCGAGGATCCGCGCAAGGCAACTTTGGCCTCATGGACCTAGTGGCGGGCCTACACTGGCTAAGGGAGAACTTGCCGGCCTTCGGGGGAGATCCTGAGAGGATAACGTTAATGGGGCACGGCACAGGAGCTGCATTAGCCAACATCATAGCAGTGTCGCCAGTTGCTAAAGGTGATAACTTTGTCTTACTCTTTCCATTTTAGGTTTAGTTAACGTAGTTTTAGCTAGAAATAGCACTTCCATTCACATATCTTTTAGTATCTCTGTCTCCTACATTAGAGTATATAGTAGTGTTTTTTCCAGCATTAAAACATATCTAAACAAGTATATGAATGATTTATTTATCCCAGAAGATACAACAAAATAGCAATAATAATAATAATAATAATAATAATAATAATAATAATAATAATAATAATAATAATAATAATAATAATAATAATAATAATAATAATAATAATAATAATAATAATAATAATAATAATAATAATAATAATAATAATAATAATAATAATAATAATAATAATAATAATAATAATAATAATAATAATAATAATAATAATAATAATAATAATAATAATAATAATAATAATAATAATAATAATAATAATAATAATAATAATAATAATAAAACATTTAAAACGTAACAGATATACTAAAGAACGTAAAAGCTTTATGCACTCATAATACGAGTAGTTATTAATGATACAAGGGTTAAAAGGAACATTTTATTTTATAACTAGTTGTGATTCCAAAACGTGGCCGCACGCCGAGCTGAGGAAACCTGCGATCAAAATAAAATCATTTTAACCCCTGCATCATACGCTATTTTAGACAATGTTGAATATTTATAAGTATATTATATGTAAATTGGGGATTTTATCCCCTCTGGGAGGTCTGGCACGGGGTGCACTCAGTCTTGTTAGTCTCGGAGAGACCAATTGAGGAGCTACTTGATGGAAAAGTAGCGGCCTCAGGTCGTATAGACCGCATAAGTGGCCGGGAGGAATCGGGACGCTGACCATGTACCACCCTCAGTACTGCACCCCACCAATGACACCTGTAGCGGGCCGAGGTGGGGGACGCAGCGGCTGAGCGGCAAGGCTTGGCTCTTCATGGGCTTTTGTGCCGGACTTAGGCTTAGTTTAATATTATATGTAAATATACATTTTTGTTTTACCTTTTTTATGGTCATGAAAGCCATTGGGCTGCGCTGTTCAGTTGTTGCCTTTCTTAGCATCAGTGTTAAGAACATGATGTCTTTTACAAAACCACATTCTACACAAAGAAAGCAGTGGAAAAAATATGTTTTTTATCTTGCACCAGTCCAGAATCTGTTGTACGCAATGTCGTATTTGTTTCTTGATCTTTTGGATAGCAATTCTAATTTCCATCTCTCCGCTGCTTGTAAAACTTCAATAGGTTCAGCACAGTCCATATTCACGTTCAAATGACTCGCCATTTTATATAAGCATTGTACAACTGAGATTTGTGACCTACTTGAATGAGGCCATAGTCACCTTCTGTAACAAACCAAAGTGGCATTATCGGAGTGTTAAAAGCTTTTGAGCACTGAATGAAAGAATTTCGTACTTTTAACACTATCGTGAACTGCTTAAAGTTCGACTTTTACTATCAACTGTCCAAAAAATATGTTTATGCAGTCTAAAACCGGCTTATTATGATGGCATAAATCGTGCGAATTACTATTTCTGGCACCAGTTACAAGAAGTGAATGACGTAATTACCATGACAACAAGGCAGCAATGACGTCATCGCCGCAACAGCATACCAGTAATTTTCTCCAATGTGCCTGTAAGAAAACCTACAATCGTCACTCTCGCAAGTGCTAAACGTTCAAACACCAGAATCACCAGAATATTGTAAAACGAAAACCAACCCATGTGTGTGTGTGTGTGTGTGTGTGTGTGTGTGTGTGTGTGTGTGTGTGTGTGCGCGCGCGCAGCAAAACTCAAAAATAAAACGTAGGTTAAGTACCAAAGCTGGTAAAATTCAGTGCCCTCCAGGATTCAGCGCGAAAACCTTAAAGACTAGTCACTAACTCAAACTTATATACACATAGAAAAATTGATGTTTTATTTACTCAAAAATTGGTCTAATAATTTTGATTAAATTGCCAAATGTTTAAGATATGCATAACAAATGCATATTTTGAATGTTGTGGAACTAGGCTGTCTAGTTCTCTTTATTCGAACAGAATTGTATATAACTACATCGAAGAACTCCATAAGCATGCAGTGACACATTTAAAGAGCGATTTTTGGTATTGTATGAAAGTGTTTGATGGCGAATCGCCTCGTACTAGAAATTATTAAGCAATAGTTATCTCAATTTTTAAAAACGGGGACGAAAAGGTCTGTGAAAATTGTATAAGCAGAAGCTGTTTAAATTCTGGTTAAAATATTTATACAAGACTTTTGAAGCAAAAGCTATGTACGTTTTATAGGTATTAATGGAACAACAAAATCGATTCCGATAAGTAAAGTCCTCCACCACTGGGTATTTCACACTTTAGTAGAAGAACAAAGGATAACAATAAGGAGATATATTAGGCATTTATTGATTTTAAAAATTATTTCGAACAGTTAGAGAGAAGAATGTTATTTAAATTCTGTAAGCAGATAAAGTTTTGAAACAGTTATGGTAGCTTATTTTTACTTCCTATGCTACATATAGTAAATAGGGAAAGTACTGCATTCCACCCAAAAATTTGATATTGTGATTTGACCGGAAATACATATTTTGGGACCCCTTGAATAAAACAATCATAAATTTAGCGAACTCAAAGCATGTATTTTCAGTGAAATCTCCACTTCTGTGGAGTGCAATACTTCGTCTATTTGTATAGATAAGTAATAGGGAAAGAAACAAAATGTTACCTTGTTCTAAAGACATGAAATCGTACTTTTGTTTTCTATTCTAGTGTGTGAGTTGAACATGATTTTAAATCTTATTACTCATTTATTAGATCCTCTACCACTCACACATTGTGGAATGGCTGAGTATTTGAAGGAATTCTGTAGACATAATACTAAACACGTATCAATGACTAATAATGAAAGCTTAAAAATGCGACACAAGCAATATAGAACGACACTTGCAAGACATGCATGTCTAGCATAACTAGGGCAAAATAACATAGCTGCAGGCATCTGTCTGAATTGTTTCCAATGTTTGAGAGCACATGCTGACATTTGTACCGGAGTGATGGATGGCTCTCATTTGCACGTCTGGAGAAACATTTAAACGGTTCATTTCGAACCAGCGGGAGGCCACAAAGCGTCATTAACCGTTCTGTAAATTAGATGTTTCTACCTTCAGAACATTGACATACTCAATGGAGCCTTTCAGTTTGAAATGAAATACGTGTAAAGTTCTTAGGTTTAGTCTAAAATAGACTAGAAAATCTGTTTCCGTTTTATCCCAATGGAAACTCTTGAAGGTTTTCTATTTACCAGCGGCACCCACAACTCGTTTTGCTGTGTTAACTATCGATATTCTTTCATCTCCCACCACGTCCTTACCTATCTTTACCCCTTTCCCCTTCACCTCGCTTTCCTTCTCCTATCTCTTCTAAGCCACAGACCCATGTTTCTCTCCTCTCTCACTCTCTCTCTTTCTCTCGGTTCAGCGCGCACTCAAAGTTTTGAGGATAATGGAACGCTAATTTCCTCAGAAGACCGATTTTTTACTTTTTCCACCGCATGCATCGTAGGTAGATGCATTGCGTTTCAACCAAAAATTTGATGATGCTGAGATTTCACTTGAAATGTGCGTTTTGAGACCCCTGAATCTAAATAAATAATTTCTAAGAAAAGGGCCTGTGGTGTGTATATGCGCGTGGTTGTGTTTGTGTGTGTGTGTGTGTGTGTGTGTGTGTGTGTGCGCGTGTGTGTGTGTGCGTGTGTGTGTGAGCAGCATAACTCAAAAAAAAAGAGTCGGTTAAATAACAAATTATTTAAGTTCAGCGTCTTCCAAGCTACACACACGAAAATTTTCAGGACCTAGACCATCCTCTACGCGCAACATTTTCCGATAATTGTTATTTTCTCCAGAATGTCTAACAATTTTGATTAACATATGTTTAAGTCATGACAAGGACAAATGACATGATAAAATGACATTACTAATGAAATGTATATCTTGAATTTTCTGGAAATGCCCTCAGAAGTCCTCTTCATTCTCGATCACTTTTGCATATCTGATAAACCGTAAGAAACACGCGGAGTAAATCTTACTGCGCAGTCACATACTTTTTTGTAGAGTGAACCCATACGGAGATGTTCCAGGTTATTTGTCTGAATTGTCCAATACTAAAGCTTTTTTTTAGATGAAAGGTAGTTATTATTATTTTTTTTTTTTTATTTTTTTTTTTTTTTAAGTCTTGAGAACAGAATTTTATCACATTTGACTATCGTTTAAAGTCTACAGACCTATTTTATGGACATCCTTTAGCTGTTTAGGTTCTCAGAGTTCCATTCTATATCGAGCGTGAAATATCCCTTAATTTTGCTCAGGCGTCTCGATCAGGCTTGAAGTGCTTTTACATACATATAAATACTTGCATAATTAAATGCATTGTAGGAGTATTAATATGTGCCATAAAAACGTAAATCGCAGAGTGCAGGAATTTGATATTCCCCCTGATCACAATATGAGTGGCAAGGAATAAAACAAAGCTCTAACGTCGAAAATAAATCTACCTTAAGTCACCAAATTTCTTGAAAGTTATTCTGTCAATTGCAACCACTGCACTATTGTTACTTCCTCTTTTACGAAGTTACCTTAAGTAAAAGTATTGCATTCCATCCCAAATGTAGATACCGAGATTTCAGCACAAATACATCTTTTGAGACTGCTTGAATAAAAACAATCTTTAAAAGTATGTTGTGCTGCACTCACATGACTTCCTCTACTCTTGTATTAACTATTCTACAAACTCTATTTCCTATATCGTCATGTTAGTCGAGATAAACATTTGCAGAAATTATCTTACTGCTGATTCTCATATAGATACAAGGAGAATATGGGAATATAGAGGCTTTGAGCGATAGTCCAATCTGTTAAAGCTTTGAAATTCCGTTCTCTTTGCACGACCAAGAGATAAAAACGTGAATAACGACCTTCCATTTGAGAAAAGCTTAAGTATTGCAAAACTCACACAAATAACAAGAATATCTCCGAAATGGTTCAGTTCACACAAAAAAAAAAAAAATAATAATAATAATAATAATAATAATAATAATAATAATAATAATAATAATAATAATAATAATAATAATAATGCATTTCGACAGAAAATTCAAAATATACATTTCAATTTCCACAAAAATATCTTAAAAATATGGCGTTTTAGTCAAAATAGAGCCTGTTTTGGGAAAATCTTAATTTTAGAAAACTTTTTCATGTAAACGGTTTGTTAGGTTGGAGAAAGTTTTTTTTTCAAAATCTTCGTATCACATTCTTGAAAGATTCTAAACTTAAACAGCTTTCTAAGAATGTCGCTTTTGGGGGGGGGGGGGATTAAGGGGGCCTCAAACATACATTTCCTATGAAATCTCGCATCTAAATTTTGGGTCGAATACAGTACTTAACATCTTACTATACGGAGTAGAGAAAGTAAAAGTGTGTCACTGTGCGTGTGTGTCCGTCTGTCTGTCAAGAATATAACTCAAAAGTCTGATGTGTTGCACTCACGTGACTTTCTCTGCTCTTGTACTAACCATTCTTACAAACTCTTATTCCTATATCTTCTTCGTGTTAGTTGAAATAAACATTTGCAGAAATTATCTTATTGCTAATTACGTGCAATTAGGTGAAAGAGGAATATTTGAATACAGTAGCCTTTAAGCGATAATCAAATACTTCAAAGCTTTGAGATCCCGTTCTCTTTGCACGCTTAACATATAAAAAATGAACAACGATGTTCCATTTCACGAAAGTTTTAAGATTTCCGAAACTGACACAAATAACAAGGAATATCTCCGAGATGGTGCACTCCGCAAAAAAATGCATTCAGCGCGCGCGCGCGCACGCGCGCGTGTGTGTGTCTGTGTGTGTGTGTGTTTCTGTCTGAGTGTCAGGCTGTGGACAGCATAACGAAAAGTCTGCTAAAAACATTGCAAGTAAGTTGGCAATATAACCAGCAGAACAACGTTTGGGCGAAGGTTGACAAAACCCGGGTTACACATACTACGTGAAACATTTCCTCTCCTGTTAATCCCGCTAAGGACATGAGCTGGTCAAAAGAAAGTAGCTTCGTCGCCTGCCGTGTCCTTTGGATCCAATTATATGGCATGCCAATAATTGGCATCGAATATCAGCCACTTCTTTTGCAAGGGATGTCCCCGACTTAACAGGGACTAAGGGATATCTTACTAAACAAAAAAGGGTAGATCTTTTCAAAGCTCACAGTATTTCGGAGATATTGTTTGTTTTCGGATTGAATTTTCATATATTTATACATATTTCAACTGATAATACTCCATTGTTTTTTCCTCGGTCATGCAAGAAGCAAGAAGTTTCAAAGCAATCACATATCAACGTGTTCTTTAAAACTCGAACTATCATTTTATTCTATGACAAAATAATTGTTTATCACGGTTAACAACAATAAGCTCTTTTATGATGTAGGTTGAGTTCAAAGAGGAATAATGCGGATTTGTGGTCTTTATTCGCAGTGTAGCCAAGAGTAAACTGATGAAGGTCATTTTGTTTCATAGACGATTCAAATTTAATGTGTGTAGGCTTATGAATATGTGTAAATTTATTTTAGTAAGAGCTTCTCCACAAAATATACAAACACAATACCTACATAAATAAGCAAGTTAAATTAATTTTACTTAAAAACAATTCACTGCACATGTTTGGTTTCCGGAGTACATTTAGCAGCCAACTCCGAAATCAATGAACATTGTTTATGTTTATCCACTGTCATCCCATTAGAGGACAGGCTGATATTATTTGAGGCAAGAGCCATGGTATCGAAATGTTACCTTCATATTTATCATCGGATTCGAGATCTGACCTTTTAAAAGTTTACCGAAACACTTTGCACGCAGACTTCTTCACGTCTGTAGAACCATGTGTGGCTATTTTATCATCAATTAAGCTCACTCTTAGGTGAGAGAATAATACCAAAATATTCCATCCATTTTGGTTACTAAATCACGTTTAAGACAGTTTAATTATTATTATTATCATCATCATTACTATTATTATTAAGAATGAATAATAATAATAATAATAATAATAATAATAATAATAATAATAATAATAATAATAATAATAATAATAATAATAATAATAATAATAATAATAATAATAATAATAATAATAATAATAATAATAATAATAATAATAATAATAATCACTATTATTATTAAGAATGAATGAATGAATGCTATATTAATTAAACAAAATATCAGAGCAATATAGTATGGAGATATCGTCTGAAAAATAAAAAACAATGGATATAAATCCAGTTGTTGTTGTTATTATTATCATTATTGTTATTATTATTATTATTATTATTATTATTATTATTATTATTATTATTATTATTATTATTATTATTATTATTATTATTATTATTATTATTATTATTATTATTATCATCTTCATCATCATCATTACTATTATTATTATTAAGAATGAATATTATTATTATTATCATCATCATTACTATTATTAAGAATTAATAATAATAATAATAATAATAATAATAATAATAATAATAATAATAATAATAATAATAATAATAATAATAATAATAATAATAATAATAATAATAATAATAATAATAATAATAATAATAATAATAATAACAACAATAATAATCATCATCATCATCATCTTCATCATCATAATAATCATAATAATTAATAATAATAATAATAATAATAATAATAATAATAATAATAATAATAATAATAATAATAATAATAATAATAATAATTATAATAATAACAACAACAACTGGATTTATAGCCATTGTTTTTTATTTTTCAGACGATATTTCCATACTATATTGCTCTGATATTTTGTTTAATTAATATAGCACTCTTTGCAGTTCGACTTCTGTTTTTGTATTCAAATGTGCTCATCTGCGAAGGCTAATGTTTTTATTACTTAATTTCCTAACTTAATTCTTCCCGTTGTTATTTGCTTCCATGATCTTAGCATATTGTCAAAATATACAGATTGTCCCAATATTAGACCGACAAATTTTGGGAGCTGGTAGATAACAGACATTTTTGTTAAGGAAAATTTTTTGCTGTGGTGCTTCAAGCGTTAGACGAACTAATGCTCTACATTACTGCCTGCCAGCCAGCTTAAGTATTTGCGGTAAAACCAACAATGCAAATTAGTATTGCACTGATCTTAGTAAGGCACATACTCTTAATCCAAGAAACAAACACAGAACACATAAGCATAACACAAATATCTCATTGTTTACAGCTAATCACAGCTTTAGTATTCAAAGTGAATTTTTGAACGCACGCCCATTGCGATTAATACAGAGTGCATCGACGTGCCCTATTCTGTCGTACTCTCACAGACATTAGCCATTTCTGTGGTTTAAAAGCCTGTCAGTCCAATTCCGAATAGTAAAGCTGTGATTAACTGTAAACAATTAGATTCCTTTTGTGTTTAGTACATTCCACAACTTTTGTCTGGACACTATCTAAAGCTTTCATATAATCTATAGAAGGATGTTCTCGTTCTCGTTCTTGTTGCTGTTCTGCTTGTTGCTGTTGTTGTTTACATTTGCATATTAGGAACAATAACAAGAAAATAAAACTTGTGGCAGCAAGCATTAACTTACGCAAACACCATATCATTCATAATATAAGATTTGAAGGTTTCACGGCGATGATTAATAATTAGAGCTTCTAAGCTTACCAACGTATAATGTCTATAAAATTGTTCGAGCTTTCGGCTATGTTTAACTCCATGGCCATCATCAGGAAATGAATAAAAATGGTAATTTATTTATTAATTGTTCATTTCCTGACAATGACCATGGAGATAATGAGTAAATTAATTATCAATACATAATGGAATGTCTTAATTGCACTGTATTTATGAATGTATTTCCTTTATATCTGTGGAAGACAGTTCTAAGAAATCTACAGACCAAAATAAACAATATCTCTTGTGCATAACGCACTGAAATAGTAAAATAAATAATAAAATGAGAAATTAATTACCTTTATTGTTCCAAACATAGCCTAAAAATTATTCCGTTTTGGCAAAATCGCACTAGTGGCTTTTATCGGTCACAGATACTTTTTTAAAGGAACTTAAGTCATATCACACTTCATAAAACACATAAAGCAGATCGACCACGAAAGGAGGTTTTGCTCTTTCTAAATGGATGCTCCACTTTTTTCCAACTCTAAAGTACTTCATTTTAATGGTTGGATTAAAGTTGTTGCTGGCTGTAATTAGAAAGACAGAAAGAATAAAAATAGTAGGGTAAAGCAACGTAAATTAGGAAACTGAGGTACGAAAGTTCGTGCAGTTAATGGGATATTTAAACTCGAAGCGCTTCAGGCAATAAATCTAGTCTCTCGAAGTATAGCGAGCGATTTAGAAAAGAAATAAAAGCAAGATTTCGGAGCTTAAAACAGTGTAAATTAATGAAATAATACAAAAATATGTACCCAATTAGGTACCTATAATTGCTGAAATGTGCTGCAAAAAACGGAGAAGAGACTCTTATTTTTCTATCCTTCCCTAAGTTTCATTAATTTTTACTTTCTCTACTACGTAAAGTAGGGGAAGTATTGAATTCCACCCAAAATTTCGATGTGGAGCTTTCACCGGAATTGTATGCTTTTTGGCCCCTGGATCGAAAAACAGTATTTTTAGAAAAAGGTCAGTGTGTGTCTGTAAAACAGTATAACCCCAAAATGAAAAGTCGTTTAGAAACCAAAGTTGATATTTAAGTTTAATATATTTCAAGGATGGGATACAAAGATTGTGCAGAAAATTTCTCCGTCTTAAACTAACCTTTTACATGGAAAATATTTCGAAAATTTTGTTTTTCTCAAAAATGACTCTAACGCATATGTTTAAGAGATTTTCATGCTGTGGTCTATGTAGTCCTCCTTGCTCTTGAGGACTTTTGCATAATTTGTAAACCGTAAGAGACATACCAAACCTTTAACATGCTGACACTAAAACATGTAAGCATTTCACTTCTCTGAAAGGAACATCTGGCAAGTCTTTCTGGAATTGAACTAGAAACAGAAGAATGGAACAACAAATTGTTTTGAGGAATTGATTTCAAGACCTTTCCATCATCAATGGGTCACTTAAAGGATTGGTGCTTTTGCCTCTAACCCTCAAAGCTAGGTCCTCAACCCATTATACTCGTATTTCTGTATCCTTCATTAATTTTCATTTACTTTTACTTTTCCTGCCTCTACATAGTAGACACTGAAATGTTGTATTCCATTCGAAAATTAGATACCGTGAGTACACTAGAAATACACGTTTTGAAATCCCTTGAATATAAATATTTTTAAAAAACGTTCGTTCTCTTTGGATCAATTGTGTGGTCTATCAGAATACCATCCATCATAAGGATGGTCAGTAAGGGGGATAACCCCGGGTGAGTAGAATCTTCTGTTTTCCAAGACGTTTTTCCTAAATCGTACTGAATTTCAGCAAGGAATCCCCACAGTAGGTACAGGTTAGGTGCATCCAGGGTCCCGAGCCGGTCACCATCAATTCACCCCTTTCATATCCATCAACAGTGCCATGCGTAGCTGCTTTTGACTGCTACTTTTCATCACCCTCTTCCTGTTCTAGGTTTATTCTGAGTATTAGTTTGTAAGGTCCTAGATGTATAACTCCTGTCTCACCACCAAGGATATTTCCTATCTCCGTTGTCCTGTCCCACGGTTTCAGCGCGGCCCCCGACTTGTGTGCTCTTCGGACCTCTCAGGCGCGAAGGTTGGTCCGACCCTTCACACGGCCCCCATGTGTAGCCTTAGGTGCGGAGCACGTCCACACCGTCATGTACACCCACGTAGCTCTCTAAGGGCCAGTCTGTATTAATTCCCCGACGGTCGTATGCCGTCGGGTTAGTATCACCGGCCGGATGTGTTACCACTGGCGGAACCCCAGTGTAATCAACCACAAGTCCCCTGAATCCACGCTGACTCCGTTGAGGCATTGGGAGCCACAGGTGGTTATTCCTATGGTAGGGGCATAAAGCCGAGGTGTGCGTCGTGAACGGTTTACCCATGTGGAAATCGGAGGGTAGTCCCTCTAAAGTACGTCTTCAAGTCGGTCATGGAAGGCAAGATGTTGGTGTCTTTTATTCTTTGACCCCCGGATGGCAGGCTGACGCCAACGGTTCCGGATGGGGGTGCAATTCAATATGCATCCGCACAAACCGTCCCTCATTGACAGTGTTTTTGGTGTTGACCCTGCAAGGTGAAAGAGAGGCGATGAAGGACATTAGCCTCTTTTACATTAAAAAGGAAGTCGATAGGATCTGTTGCCCGGTTAAAAACGCAACCAAACTTAGAGATGGCACGTTATTGATCGAGGAGATCAGTCGTAGAGGCTGTTGAAGGAGAGTTTCTTGGGCTCCTGCTCTATCCGGGTAGCCCCACATAGACCTTAAACTCGTGTAGGAGAGTTGTGACCACTTTGAGCATTATTATTAGCATTATTACAACTCTAAATATTGACATTGATGTCTCTAGGCTGAGGGATAAACGGCTCAATATTAGCCTTCATTAAATTTATCAATCAACTTAACTGTGTTTATCCTCTCCTAGCCATAGCTTGAGAAAAACATTCCTTTAGCAGCTAGCAGCAGAAGATATTGACTAAGGCATTAAATGTGTCTTACAGTCCATTCGTATTCTTTTCGGCCAGGGCTTCAAAGAGGGGGAAGGGATCGGGCTACACCAGCAGTGTTAAGGTATAGCGCATAGACCTGTGCTACGTGCTTTTGCGTGCCGGCGTGCTAAAGTGAACAGAGGTGGTCAAAGAGCAAGGGTGGACAAAATCGACATTTGTTATCTATGCACAGTAGTGTCGACACAACGCATCTTATCACTTGGTTTCCAGGCTACCAGGACTGGAGTATACTGATGCATGCACAGGATGGAATAAGCACTAGTGGTGGACAAGACTTAGTATTAAGTATGCTTATCTTTAATAAATGAAAAAGATTTACAGGACTGGAGTATACTGATGCATGCACAGGATGGAATAAGCACTAGTGGTGGACAAGACTTAGTATTAAGTATGCTTATCTTTAATAAATGAAAAAGATTTATGCTATCACAAAATAAAATTTCCTCAGGTTTCTACATAACACAACGAAGGATATCTTAGATATTGTTATCTTCACTAGTAAGTTATCAAGTCAGCATAAAACACTAAATTACAGATTAATTTGGTTTTAATAGAAATAACATTGTAGCACAGTAAATTTCTAGTTGTGGTGTCGTCACATTCATTTGTAGAATGTTTTTTTCCATACCAACTAAGTTACATCAAGTCTCATAGCAGTCACTATATTCCTGTTGGACGTTTAGTCCTTAATCTTGGCTTAGTTAGCTTGATTAAAAAAATATTCACATGTGTAAGTGCTGGCGAGTATTGTCATAATTCGCGCTAAATTTGTGAATATTCGGTTGTTGTACCCCACTTAAAAATCTGTAAAAAGCAATTAAATTCAGGTGATTCTACGCATACTTTAATAGTGTTATACGAGGTTCGGAACTTTAATAGTGGCAACTATTTATTTCCAACTGATACAAAAGTTGACAGCGACGTGGACGTCGTAGGATACCCTCAGCAGCGCAGGTTCTATTTATACTTGCAGTGGAGCAGTCTACTGCTTCACGAATCTCCGGAACAGCTCTGAACCAAATGCCACGAAGTGCAGATTCTCTACAACCTTCTTAAAAACCTTGATGACACTGTATTGCTGTACGAACTCTGGCACATTCAGTATTTATCCAATTCTGTTGTTCCTGCTTCGAAAATATCGTGACATTACATTAGACTGGCAGCTTATACAGGACTGTTTCTCTCGCCATTGCGCATTCGCATGATGTGGTAAGGGAGAGTATTTGCTCAGAGGTAAGGTAGGTATATAACTAACGTGTGCTATCACAAACAATATTACGTTTCATTGCATAGCGACTCTGCGGCAGTGTTGCCAGTATTTTTAAGTTCCAACCCTCGTATTTATTTGTTGCCTTCGTGGTTACTGTCAAATATCTTTAGCGCACTTCTTCCTAAAACCCATACGCACTGCGTAGCTACAGCCTACAGCTATGTGCCCCGCGTGTTCTAGTGATGCATACGTGCTATCTGGCGCATATGAGCTCCGGTTGACATCCATTGTACTAATTACACCATAAAATTAGTGTAACATTAATGGCCATCCTCTGAAAATGTATCGTCATCTTATTGATCGATTATCAGGACCTAGCTGCCTTCATTATAACTACAAAGGATCGATATTGATTTTTTAGTTCACCATAGCGTGTGTAGCTAGGCGAATGATTCTTGTCTCCAATATCCTTTATAGCATTTTGAGCTATGGCTTCAATTTCAGTAACATTTTTCTTCCGAAGCCATTATTGGCTGCAATGTTTCTTTTTAGTTCTAACCACACATATTCTATGCGATTCAAAACACAATATGAATCAATAATTTATTTGTGCTGGTAAAATATACAATTTAACCTACTAAAGCCAAAAATAAAATGAAACAAGTATATTTAAATCTAGTAATATTTCCTATAATTATTCCAGCTAGTGGAAGCTAGCATTCATTCCAACTGGAAACCAGCAAGAATTTGTTAGCTACTGGAACCCAGCAGCTATTTCTTTAATCTATTAAAAACAAAACAATGAACAAATATACCTTATCTAATATATTCCTACCTCTTGGAGTTGCATATATGTATTACTTCCCCTCATATTTAACATTTTGTTTTATATGTAACGGGAAGTTTATTACGGCCATTAACTAGTTTTATCCCTGATTGTTCCTTTCCATTTTCCCTTCTTTCTCATAGTTTTTTTAACCATTTTAACCTTATTTTCCTAAATACTTTCCTGCTTTCTCTGTGTATTCGTCTGATTTTGAATTACAAATTTTCCTAACCTTTGAGTCTAATGGGAGATTATTCCATTTTTGGGTAATAGATTCTCTCTTGTTTTATCCATTACAATACAAAATATAGTATCAACTATCATAAATTCCCCGCATTTTGTGCATTCCTCCCCCCCTTTTTTATCTCTACCATGCTACTTAGGTTCATTACGCCCGTCCTTGTCCTTGTCATACTTCATTCTGGCCTCTTTATTGCATACTTCGATGTATTTCTCTCTCCTCCATTCCATTTTTAAGAATATATAATCTATTAGTGATCTTTTGTCATTAAAGCTACTCAGAATTTCTTTCTTTTCGATATCCTCCACTCTTGTTATAATTTCGCTCCACAGACCCTTACTTTTATTGTTTCTTTCTACCCCTACCTACCCCATGTTTCCTCCATACCTATTTCCTCTAATATTATCCGTATTTTGTGGATCCAAGTTTCTTTTTTGTCCATGTTCTCCTTACAGGCGTGCATTGTTTTAATATATAATTTTCCTCCAATGAATTTATTCTAAACAAGTATTTAACTGCTCTCTCTAGTTCTGCCTGTGCTGCTCCATTTGGTGAGCTCTTTGGCAACCCCTATATTATTTTACAAATCCTTGTGTTATGTCTACATTTTCCCAACCTTTTTCCAGCCCCCATACTTCTGCTGCATATAGCATCCTTGCTTCTACCACTGCCATACAATTTTCATTTATGGTATTTTTTACACACGCTCGAATTACCTCTATTGTTTCCCCTTTTCCAATACATTTTTCTTCTGTTCACTCCAATCCCCTACACTACACTGTTGAGCCTAACTCCTAGGGAGTCAGTTTCCTCACTGCTTTCAACTCTGTTCCCTCCCAATACCATTTTTCAATCTTGCTTAATTTATATTCTTTCATGAAATCATAATTTTTTATTTCTGTTTATTTATTTTCAACCCCCAGTCTTTACAATATTTGCTAATAGCTTCAATAGCTTTATTTAGCCCTACAATGGAAACGGAAACTGCCACTAGATTGTCTACAAACATTAGCCTGGTGTTTCGTTATTGTTAATAACTGGTGCATGTTTATTAACCTTTGTATCCCTTCTATAACATACTCTATAAATAAGTTAAATAACACTGAACTAAGTTTACATCCCTGACTTACTCCTGAAATGCTCCGTTACTTTATTGTCTGGCAATTTTACACAGAACTCATTCTCCTGATATATCTTACGCAATAATTCAATAAATATATTGCTTACCCATTTTCATCTTAATTTTATCCACAGTCCCCTCTTTTAATGGTATCAAATGCCTTCTCTAGATTAATAAATACCATGTACACCCTTCCTCTTTTATTGCTCAAATATTTATCTACTATTGCCTTGATTATGAAAATGTTTATCAGATGTTCTCCTGCCTGCTCTAAATCCCACGTCGAAGTCTGATAATTTTTTCTCCTGCTCTATCCATTTCTGTAGCCTGTTAGCTGAAATTCCTGTAAGAATCTTTCCTAAAATTGAAAGTAAACTTATCTCCCTGTAATTAGCCAGATTATTTGTTTCACCTTTTCCTTTATATATTGGTATTGCCATGCTTATTCTCCAATTCTTGGGTATCCGTTTTGTCTCCCGTAGTTGATTCAACAATTTTATCATTATTTTTCTCCTAGTTCCATATTTTGCCCAAGCTTTCCAAAATGCTCCTGTAATACCATCTATTCCCCCAATTTCTTTTAGCTTTTAACCTCTTGATCTGTTCATATAACTCTGTCAGCGATTTCCTCATCTAATTCACCAATAACTTGATGGCCCTCCTGTAAAGTAATTCTACTCTCAGTAGACCATATTTTTTTTTTTACATCATTAAATTGTGTTGCCTCATTAGCATTGTTTATTTATGTATCCCTTCTCGTTTTTGCTCCTCAGTAAGGCACCTATATGCTCGTCTAAGAGTTAAAAAGGTTTCCCTCTCTTCTCTTTTCCCAATTACCTCCAATTTCTTACCTCTTGTGTCACTCTTCTCTTTGTCATTTGACAATATTTATCAAACCAGTTCTTTTTGACAACTTTCACTCTGCCATCGGCATGTTTTAAGCTAAATTCTACTAATTCTAAAGATTTCTCAATTTTTCCTATATTTAGTTACTTCTCTATTCTCTCGTAGTATTTTTACTCTTTCTCAATATTTCATTCTCTTCTTCCCTCCATGTGTAAGCTTTTAGACATCTATAGGATCCCCTTTCTTCCTATCATTATTTGCTTCTCCTTATTTTAATCTCAGAGGGAAATGGAAGATAGATGTTACTGTTATTCGTGACCTCAAAATCTGAAATTCACTTTTCGATATCTGGTGAATATACGTATTATACAATCGACCACACTTCGGCCATTCTCAAAGTACAATGATAAGGGAGCAATCTAAGAACTACATGGCCATACTTAGCAGCTAATTCATCAACAGCGTGTATTTTGTATATTGCACGTTTTCGTTACAAGATTTTTCAGCTGTAGTGGTGGCCTGTTTTACCATTCTCTTGAAATAGAGAGAACGCTCAAAATCGCGTACACTGTTTGCATATGTAGAAACTGTGTGTGCGCTGGGAAAGGCGTTACCCACTGCACATATTCAATAGTCAGATTGCATAACTTCATTACACCAATGTCTTTATTTCCTTCTTATATACGAATTGGATTGTATATTCAAAATAGTTGTGCAATGATTCTGACTCACATTGTAAAAAGAATACAGATGTTACCACAATACTCCCAAACGTAATAGTAGGCGGGATTTGGCAAACGAATGTAGTCGAATAGGGAGTTCCCGTTTAATACATTAGAGTTGGCATCCCTACACAAGTCGATACGTACAAATACCTACCCAGTTTCCGCTTAATTTACTCTGCATGTCAACAAAGACATGTGCATCTAGTTCTTTCGTATTGGGTGATGAACGCACTACCCTTATTGCAGTAGGAATACGTTCTGAGTTTAAAACACTAGTTTGGTTTGCTTCATAAAAGTTGTTGGGATTATAAGCGTAAAAATGTGAGGGCAGGTTAATGAACAATATTATATAAATATTTTCTTCATTTGCGGATTTATAATTTTACTTATTAATAATAGTAAATATGCTTTCAGGTTGGTTAGTACCTTCAATTGGCGTGCCACAGAAAACACTGCAGACTACTGTAATACGGTAATGAATACTGTGTAGTAACTGAGTTTGAACAATCTCTGCAAGGCCAATGAGTTCACATTATCTAGGTCAGTTGTTCGCCCATTGAGGTGTAAAGCAAAACCTACAGTCTACCTCACAGGGGCAGTTCATTTCCCGGCGCAGTTGCGACCATGCAAAAAGCATTAGGTATAAACTGTGCGATTGGTTTGTGAGAAAACTGTTAGACAAAGAGAAAAACAACAAACACACCAAAATGGGTACACATTAAGGTACCATTTATCAAAATGTGTGCACTTACAGCCCTAACACCCTATATTTGTGGTAAAGTGTATTTTCCATCGTGAATAGACATAGCTATGTTCACAACATTCTTTTGAATAATTCTCAAATCTTTCTAACATGCATGATATTTGCAGTTATCTGATTTACTTACTCCTCTTATGGCCATTAGAATTCAATTACTCCTTACAATCCCATTTCTGCAGCTTATATTCTTCTTTCCTGTTCTCCATATTTCTGATCCATATAACAAAGCGGTATGGTCGCGGTATGGACTTGTGAGCAAGTTCAAATGGTGTCGGATGCTTCAGTCTGGAATTATTAGGGATCCCGTCTACGCTTGCACAGGTAGTCTCCTGGTTCTGTTCGTTCTTGTATTCTCTCTCTCATCCCACCCTCACAAGGGCCGTGTTAGAACAACAGGGCCACATTGGCCTATGTGCCAAGTAATACCACGGTTTTGTGGACGCCTCCGTCATATGTGTCTTTACATTTACCATCTCAGATCACTACCTCGGAGGTCCCGTTCTGTTCTGCTCAGACCAGGCCATCAGCTCTGGTCATGCCGTGATGTACTGGCCGAAGAGGAGAGAAAACTCCTGTTCAGTTACTTTTTCCCCTTGTCTCTTTCTCTAACAAACTATGCATACCGACAGACTCACATACTTGTAATGGCAAAACATAACACCACAGAGCTTATAAATGTGACTTCAACACACTTAAATTAGTATAGAAAGCATGTTTTAACTCTGTCATAGGTATGGAGTATTACTTTGGGTAATAGAGAGTAGAGAGTAAACGGATAGTCCTCATACAAAAGAAGGAATAAAAATTATTTCCAACATTCATAGCTGACTCTCATGCAAAAGTCGTTTTAGAAGACTGAAGATATTAATCTTACCGTGCATGTATGTATTCTCGATCTAAAATTCTGTACATGAAGTATAGTCAAATTTGTTACAAACACTGAAATTTACACTAGACAAAAGAGCAACATCCAACAACCCAGTACAAAGCTTTCTTGCTTTCAGAAAGATGCATACTATGAAACCACAATGCTTTTAAAATTGCTGTTAAAGAGTATCTATGCTCAAAATCATGTTATTCTGTACAAGATTATCTAAATGACAAATTGTCCTGCAAATACTTATATGGTTTTACAAATAAGTTCTGGTGCTTTAGTTACAAATCATTGTCAATTACATTTGATACATGTCCGGAAGCTAGTTAAATTTATATACATATTGAACAACTGACAAAACATGCCATGCATTGCTAATTATATAGTAAAATAATAGCACGTGGCAGGAAAAGCTCAGCGAAAGTTTAAACAAAGTTAAATTTGTACTTGTACATTATGTTAGTTTTATAATTTTCTCAGGGATAATTTGGTTTTGTTTCTGAATTATCCCTACTTTGTTTATGGGCGTCTATATGTTTTTGTTATACTGTATATTTCCATTGACGTGTGCAATGTTCACGGGCTTCTATGCCTACTTCTGAACTCGCTGAACGTAATCTTCTAACCTAATAACGTATTATTGATAATATTGGATAAATAATACCATTAAATCTCACACGAGCTTTAATTTCTGCTTCTCGGTCGCGTATTGCAGGCAAAATAAGGCTCTTGTGGTATTTATTATCTGGGATAAACATATCTTGCCAACACCTTTCTCTACAATCCATTTCGAGAACTTTTCAACAATGTGAACACAACTCGAGGTAGTATATACTATCCAGACTGTATCTTGTTTCTTCTCTTGTTGACGTGATACTCTTTTCCACTTAATAGCTTTTTCCCTGATTTCGGCCTTCTCTTGTCCCCTTTAATGAAAGTGAGTGAATCACATGACGAAGGAATTACTCAACTCGCGTTAATCCTCTTTCTCTTCTTGTGTGCTATGCTGCCAGTCCTGGAAGTAGACAGGCGCAACAGTTCATAGAAGGGGATAACTTCAATTCTCCACATAAATGAGTGTTTTTCTCTTCCCGTCTTCTACCACAATTTATCTAAATTAAATCTGGAATGGAGTGTAGTAATGTTGGCAAAGACGGTATAAGTTAATTTTAAGGGGAAATAGTTGGAATTAATTGGAAGGATGGTAGCCCAGATAATTCGACAGTACAAACCACACATTTGATCCCACGGAGTAGTTTCAGTAGAATATAGTTCACAAACATTAGCTTAGAGTAGAGTACTATAGTTATTTCTCACACAATATTTTGCGCTGTTTAATTATATTGTGACAAATGACAAAACCCAGTCTAGTTATCTTTCTGTCACTTTATTCTCCTCTAAAATTTTGTCACAAATACACAGTCCACACACAGTCACAGTCTATAGTCTTTTGGACTATCAGAACTCAATTTTTATTTTTCATAACCTTACTCAGTTCTTGTACTGTCCTTCTTCACTTCATCTGTCTCACATGATCTAATTACGACGGTTTAATCACTTGCGATACTCGTTGGATCCTCTTACGACGACACATAGGCACAGGTGTCTTGCACTCACTGACACACTGACCGACTCATGTCCGTAGCTCAACTCTAAAAGTCACATGCCTGTTCTTCTCAGACCTCGTTATATACTGGCAATGACGTCACACGGATTCTACTCGAGTTTCACACACAGGTACCAGAAATGAACGCAGCTAGAAGTCTCGCGAAAGTTCTCGAAACCCTTTTTGATTCTGCCGCTTCGATTGTTGACAGTCACGTACATACAGCGGTCGCGCGAGGCAGCCTGACCTTAAACCTCCTTGCCCACTCACCGGTACAACACGGCATGTGGTGTGAAGTAGCTGGCCCCGTCCGTCCTTTGTTGTGCGCCGAACCCGACGCCAAAATATGTTTAAATACGAATATCAATCTGTCAGTATCTAAATCATGGCTTTAATTTGTATTATGTCAGTTATGTTACCTAATTGATAATCTTATTGGTAACAGTCACATTGTAAAGTCACAGTCGCTCCATATACCTGCATTGCGTACATGAATTCAATCGTGTATTACACCATATTGAATTGCAATAAATTAAGTCTCAGCATGAACGTTCACCATTCTTTAAAATGTACGTTAAGCTTGATACATAGACATCTTCCAAAGTACATTTAAGTTTAGTGATGTAGGCTTTACTCACATAAACCTATATAATGGAAACATCAGTCACCCAAACAAGAAATAGTTATGGTTAGAAAATAACATAACGGTTCCCTTAATGGAATATTACTGCACTAATGAAGACAGAAGATAATAGACATTAACGGTTACCTTGGAAGATGCTGAAGTTAAATACCTATATTTCTTTTTAACTGCTTTTTCGTTTTCAAGATACGCTGCTTGCAGATGCACGGACTTTCAACGGAACTTTTTCTAAAATGCTCCTTTTGATTGAGTGTGGCACCTCTAAACGTCTACGTCTAATGAAATCTATATACATAGAACTCTTTTGTGTAATGCACGAATTTGTCTACCTACTACATATGTACACACGTGGTAGAGGAAGTAAAAATAGTTGTTTTCAAAAATGGTACAAATATTTGTCTAAAGCAACATATATTTCGTATATACTTGTATGACAAATAGAACTCACGTATATTTTAAATTTACTGGAAACATTTGGAAGGAATGTTGTATAATTATGCTGAAGGAGTTTAGTGTGGTTCATTAGGTTGGGGTTTTTGTTTTGGGGTATAAACACGCCATATATTCTCACCATTGTCATAAGAATACCCGGACGGACAAGCAAGACAAGGACTAAGGATACCTAACAAGCCCTTTATTACGAACAAGATGATGAAGACCGTGTGGGTAACCAAAAAGCATTATCCTCAAAGGAGTTAATTTAGCAAATTTGAACAAGGCTGAACCGTGGGTGAAGAGAAAGAGGAATGCTAAAACTGTAAGAGACAGACAAAATCTTGCCACAGAAAAAGCAGCTGTTTAAAATATGAAATTTATTTCACACAACCTTCTTTGTGGAATCATTGATATCTTAGATGTGTATGTATCATAAAATGTTTCAGTTTTTCAATATGTCATTTGTTTTACGCGCTCTTGCTATTCAGTTATTTCTGAGTGAGTGTATAGAGCTTAAGAGCCCGTCGACAACTACGTTATGTTTCTGCGAACATACGAGTTGTTTCTGCTGAAAATAGTATGGAACTTCAAGGCTGGTGTATAGCGATTCGCTTCTAAACATCCGACTACGATTAGGTTTCATCTGTACCCCTTATACCTGCAATGAATGGTGTAATGACAGTATTAACTCAATGTCTCAATGACAACTTGAGGAGGGAGGGTTAGAACCTTGAATGAAAGGCGATCTTTTGTGCCTATGTCCCTTACGGGCACCTCACAGGGAGGATGGATAAGGTGAATGGATCCGAAGGGCGGCCGGAACATTGTCAATACAGAGCACGTGGCAGGGGCCCTACACTTTCCCAGTTAGAGGCACCCCGGCGAAGGCTGGCTTAGCTATCCTCCCCGCTTAGGGCGTGTGCCATTCCATGGGGGGCTAGAAAACCAGTGGCTCGACTTCCAATCCAGAGGACGAGATTTCCAGAGCGCATTGTTTACCCCTACCGTGCTGCTACCGCAACGCTCGCCGACGCTTTCAACCCTGAAAGAAACCTAACAGGATGAAGGGTGAAATGAAGTTATTAATGTAACCAAATGGGGGGGACAGGAAATTCGGAGAATGTGGAAATCCTTCCCAATATTCGACCCGAGGAAACCTCCGAAAAAACTCATGAGTCTGGAAGGTCGGTCACGGTGATCGAACCCGCCACTTCCGGAATGCGGGCCACACATGCGCCTGAGCCATCTCGCTCGTTAGATTATGCTAATTAATATCGAAAAAAAGTTTTCGTAGAAGCTATATAAAAACGATAAGGGCTAGAGACAGTCATGTGAAGGTAGCAGATCAGATTTTTCTTGAAGGGTAAGATAGAAGGTGCGATTTAAGCACCACTTATTCTAAAAGGCCATAGAACAGATGTTCCGGAAGAGTCGCTAATGTCATTTGTCTGGCTGTAACAGGTGGTCTTGCTGAGCAAATCATATTGAGAGAGAGCCTTTACTTTCCTATGAAAGTGGAATTCTCTCGTTTGGTCAGCATGTGATGCATGAGGGAAGAAAGGTTAAGTGCAGCTCCAAGTACTTGTCTGGACCTCCTTGCAACAGTTTTAGGGTGCCCTACGCGAAAGCCATCGACAGGATTATCGATTAGATAGAGAGTGCGAGTGCTTAGGTAAGCGTTTTCAACATCTGCGGAAGAACTTAAGGTGATGAAGGAGCTGAGCGCACACGTCAGGAAGGATTCCTTTTCAAACTTTTCAAATAGTGATCCTTTCATTTTGATTTCGTTTGTGTTGTAATCTATATTAGTATTATGAAGAGCAAATTAATGTGTTGGTTTGTGTATGCAGCGTACCGCTAGATCACTCTACCGTGTTTGACAATATTTTCAGGGTTGAAAAGTCTACTTAAGTCTCTCTGACGGCCATGGGGTCGTAAACACCATCAAATTCCGTGTCATTTTTGTAGTGTTTAACGCCCGCTTTTACTACATACGGCAGTACAGGCGGTGACACTGATGATACATGAGTAAAGATGGAGCACCAATGGAATGATATGGCGGAGGAAACCGGAGAACCCGGAGGAAATCCACCCCAGCGCCGCTTTGTCCACCACGAATCCCACATGCGGTTGCCTGGGATCGAACTCGGGCCACTTTGGTGAGAAGTCTAACCACTCGGCTACGGCACGACCGAAATTTCATGTCAAGGTTTTTGTGTAAATGAAATTTTAAAAATCCACCATTTATTGCAACAAAACGGCAACAAATTGTGGGTTCTTTTAAATTTAATTTATACAAAACCGTTGAATCTATTGAAATACGCCAAAGGAAAAAGTTGTTTATTCAATTTTCTGTGAATATAGCCATAAATCAAGAACCTTCAGTAAATAATAACTGTGCCAGGTGATGATAAATTTGTTTGATAAAAATATTTTTTCTAGTAAACTATAAGCTTTTCAACATTTTGGTAGAAGACTTTCTTATTATTCACAACATGAGAAATTTGCTGTCAAAGTCTGGCGGATCATTTCACTTCCATCCTGTATACATATACATATATAAAGATTTATATATAAGAAATATAAGAAATCTATTTTTCGCTCTATTCTGTATTGGTTCTGTATTGTATTATCGTTTTGCTTAATTCTTCTCCATTTAAATGTTCTCGTACAGGTTTGGAATTAAATATAGGTGGCATTTGCCTTATTCTACTTATATTTTCTAGGTAAAATTCTCTACTCTATGGCATTCTCAACAAAAAAATCAAAATCGTCTTCGTACGTAAACGCCTTTATAACTCCAATGTGTGTGTATCCTGCTGCATAGGCTTTAGTCCTCATTCTTAGTCCTTATTTAAGGAATTGAATTTAGGTTTTGTGTAGCACGTATATGTATGTAAAGTGTGTTTTTTCAATTGTGAAAACATCATCAAATTTTGTTAAGTAGTTCTCAGAATACCCTACATAAACGCTCCCATACTTACATGCTAATGTTTGTTTTATAATAGTATAGATATAATTACATTTAATGCTTACAATATTTGCAACGCGGTAACTGATATTTCTGATACGATGGTTTTAAGAAGAAATTAGCACAAACACGGATGAAATTTTGTAGCTCTCTATATTGGCTTTGTTCCAGGAGAGAAAATCACACGTATATAGAGAAGCCAGTTTGGTCCGTGATAACTCAGAGAAATATCGACTTTCCTATTTTAAATCTTTTGGGACGCTGCATCAGTCATTTGTCTTGGGTAGTTTACCAACAGCGCACTATCTCTCTGCCCGCTGTGTTAAATTAAGCGTACTCACTTATGATAAGTCATCCTTTGTATTCCTGTCACATCTCTGTAGATGTCTTCGATAAAACTGTCCAAACAACAATACATCAAAAACATTACCAACCATTTGTTTTCTTCTCTAATATAAATTCCAAACTGTGGATACAGCATGTTTCTGAGAGGATTCTTGAGTTAAACTGAACAGATGCCTCTTCCGTCCTGATAAATATTGTAACCAAACGAACCATTTTAATTTATAAGAAAAACACGGGTGCTTCTGGCTCACTTTTTGTGCTGATTTAAAATCTTTTTACAGAACTTTTCCATCACCCAGGATTTTCGTGTAATTACATTTAAAACATGTTTCGTGTCTATACACTATAATATTATGATATTTTAGCTGAAATTACATTTACCCAACTAAAATGTATGTGAATGGGATTTTCGGCTGTATTTTGCTAGAGGGCAGTGGTCTGCTAACATTTTTGGGCATCATTTACCCAGGTAGCGCCTTTCCATTTCCGCAATCTCCAGTTACAGACGTTCACGGTGTTCGTCGCTCACAGCCTCTAGGTTTCCAGAGAACAAGTCAAGATGGGAGTGGAGAAGTTGTATTTTCAAAGACATATTACATAACATTCATAATTCAGTATTTCTCTAACACGCCAGTGACAAGTTCGCTGTAGTTATCAGATCTGAGTTTTCCTAGAAATTTTGCGACAAATTTTTGAAAGATTGCCATCCGCACATTTAATTGATGTTCAAATTCCGTATATTTCATCAGTTCCCTTATTTGAGGGCCAACAAATATTCCTTTTTATATTTTAGTTTCACTGATCCTCGGGAATTTATTTTTCAGGAAGACAAATGCACTACCATCAGGATCCATTCCTTTCACAAAATTTTTAATCAAGCCTAGTTTGATACACAGTGAAGGCAATAGGATTTTTTCAGAACGTGCTAATAGTTGGTGAAGAATATTATCTGGTCCATATTTAAATGGCACTCTCTTTGGCCAACATTTTTAATACAATGACTATTTTTACCTCTGTTATTTCACTTCCACAAGCAGCAACAAAATTTAGTACAAGTAAGCGGCAACCCAAGAAATATGACTTTAACTATAAAATTCACACAAATCTGCCAAGAAAAATTGTCATACTTGATTGCGAATGGTAAGAACGTCATATTCTCATAATTTTCCTTCAAACCAACTGAGTGGGCTAAAATGTGTTTCCATTATGTAGTAACATTCCTTTCAAACTTGTTTTTGAGAAGTCTATGAACAAACGCCAAACCTGAAATTTATGCCCAACACTCGGTGATTAGAAAAAATTCTCAACATTATTGCAGAAAACTAGTTCCTTCTCGTTAGAATGAAAACGCTCAAACTTCTTTTGGCATCGGTGGAAAGAAAAGCTCACTCTTTCAAGAAATAAACTTACACATTGGAAAGTTCGCTAAATCTTCCGCAGTAAGTGCTGTTTTACAGGTAAGCATTTAATCGTTATTTTTAAAAGTTCATGTAAAATACTAGCTTTTTCGAGAATTTAATAACAATTTCTATAGGCATTATCAGTTATAGGAATTCATAAGCAGCTGGCCTCAGGTTATCTATAACCAAAGCATTATGCTATTATAAAGCGCCAACGAGTCACTGACGGTCAGGTAAAAGGTTCTGGGTAGTACAAACCCCAACAGACAACAACGGTTGGGATGATTTGTAACCTATGACCTATCACGGCGTAAACTCTTGTAATAATTCAACCTTCTCCCTTCCGTTTTAACTTTAATGCAAGAAATTTCTAAGCATGGTTATTTCCAAAGTTTCTTTCTCTCTTTTTTTTAACTGTGAATTTCGTATTATTTTCCTCTGCTTTGTGCCATTCTCAGCACGCCCTTGTCCGTTTGTTCTCTGTTTTTTATTTAATTCCGAATATCATACATATAAATGTTTCTTAAGACTACCCAGAAGTCAATTTGCTAGGTTTTCTACCTTTGGTGTGGGAGTTTCGGCTTCGTTCGTGGTACCAGCACGGGAATTTTATTTCGGAATGCATCAGACTTATCAGAATCTTGGTATCAGTTTGAGCAGCTCTTGATTGAAATGTAGCGGCCGCCGGTCTTGAAAAGGTCGGTAGGTGGCCAAGAGACTGATTAAATGTCATTCCCAACAGTGCACTCTGCCCATGATTGCACAACGTGGACGGAGGTAGAGCATGTACGAATCTGGGATTGGAATTCGACCGCCAAAGTATTACGGCTTAAGTTACATCACCACGTTCCAATTGCTAGTTGGCTGGAAAGAAAGGGAAGACATGATCTTGTCAACGGCATGTAAATAAATGTTCATATTATTTGGGAGTTTAAGGAAAGAGATTATACACTTCATCTTAAATGACGAAAATTGCTAAGCAATGACACGTTTGGCTGTTTCTGCAGTACTACGAATTGGTACGTCCTATACAGAAAGCAAATTTAGAAAAAAGAGTACCATGGTTATTAAACGAGACCTTCGTAACTTCTCCTTATTTCCCTCTAATGACAGCAATTTTCATGCTACTCTTTGGACGTAGTCATAACCAATAACATGAAAGGGAAGTATTGGTTAGTACTGACCGCTCAGTAAATCGTTACTCAACTGTTGCTTGTTTCACACCACGCCGTACACATCAGAAACTACACATCTACAAATCTACAAATTTCAGAATCTGTGCAAATTCACAGAAATTAAATTTTTATGCCACGCAAGAATGGCGGTTTGTTGCCTAGCTATTAGAAGAAAACCTTCCATTCGAAAGCATAGACTGCTTTATAGCATAACGTAATGGAGAAACATGTTTATTTCGATATGGATTTTAATTCCAGTACAAATACAGGGAGAATTTGTAGAAGGGTTAAATGTTTTTATATTGTTCAATATAATATTGCATTATGTTTACTGTAAAGCTTTACGTGTTTGTCATTCTAAGGACAAAGTTATAGTTTTTATTATAACACAGAACCGTTTAACTGATTATTTCAAGCAACATTAGCAATCTTTTTCATAATAGACATTAAGAATTTGGAGATAAATCTATAGAAGATTAAAACATGGCTTTTTTCTGGCCAGGTATATCTTACGCTCCATCCAGCTCACCTTTGCTTGTCCACATTACAGCTCTTGCCCCGTGCTGCAACTGTCGTCGGTCACTATTTGTGCTGCACCCTTTGCTAGACCCCGTAAGACGATGAGAAACTGAGAGGTGATCCTAAACGGTGCGTGTTACTAAATTCCTTTTGTATACATTTGTATTTGTATTATATCACTATAGGCAAAATACTTATATTTCCAATATATTTTGAAGAATGTGCTGTATGTACTATTCTTCATTAGGATCTACATCAATTTACACAAAAAACAATTTAAAACCCTGCATAGTTTCGAGTAGAGAGTTAAACTTTAGCCTATCCTTTACAGAGAGTTTTGTTTATAAATTGGCACTGCTTTTAAGAATGGCAACATGGGCATGTTCGAGCCGGTGGTTTCAGTCTTTGCAAATAGATACATGCGATTTGTCTCATTTTGTTCTTTAGCGCCTTTTTCTGTGATTGAGATTTTCTGCCTTAAATGACACGTTTTCTCAGAAATGTCTAATATTCCATTTATATGCCACTTTTAACATATAAGTTCATATCAGCAGTTTTTTTTTCTTTGGAACAATAATGCTCAACAGCAATGGTGTTCACTCGACTTATATTGGCTTTAATCTTTGGGTTGGTATTACTTTGGGTGATTACATTAAATTCACACACACACCACACACACACACATTCACACTGTCATTTCTGCTTTCAGACTCTAGGGAGGCTGGGGAATAATCCTATAGAAAACGTCCACCCTCTAGCCTGGAATTGAATCCACGACCTATGGATTTGAAGGTTAGCATACTAACCAGCATACTACAGAGACAGTCTCAGAAATTGCTGGAGATAGCGAAATTAAATTGCAGAGTGACACCAAAAGCTTATAATTTGAATTTAATTTGGGATTAATTATACGGTTGGTGTTCTAAAAAAAAAGCTGATAACTTTTGATGAATAAATGGCATAATTAAGGAAATAATCCTATCTTCCTTGATATAAAAGGTGACCTGACCTGATCTGAGTGACCTGAGAAGATATGCATCTACATCCTGTATTAATCTCAATCGAATATCTTCATTTTTCTGAAATAACGGGCTATAAACCCATCCTCGAAAAGAATGTCAAAATTCATAAATATGAATTTTAGTGCAGTTAACCTTTATAAAGCTTCTAACTATAATTGACTTTTATAGGTGTATGATCATTTAAAACAGGATTTGCCAAACTACGACGAAGGTGCCAAATCCTGCTTTTGTTTGTCCTACGTACAAAAATATCAGTAAAAAGAAATGGTGTGGTTATATTAAAATAATGTATTCGCGAATTGCGAACAATTATTTAAAATTAAGTACTCCGATTTTTATTTGATATCCTGTAATGACCAAGGACCTACTGCAGTAGCAATGTAGGTCCTTTAAAATTTATGGTAACCCGTTCCACGGGCGCGAACAAGATTGTGCCGTCAGAGGCGCACTAAAATCCTTACCTTACCGTAGATGTTGAAAATGTTGATCTTCTGCTGTCAGAGATGTAAAACTGTTCTCGGTCACTGTTCACGATCAGCAGCAGCAATCTGAGGCAGATAGCTGGTTTTCCTACCTCGACGAGGTTGGTAGATGTTCTCCTGCTCGTTTTAGTCGTAGGCTTGTCCGTCCTCGGCCAGCTTCGTCATTTCTTATTGATGGAGCACGGACCCTGGCCTTCGGTAAAAGACCCGACGATCTCATGTGATGGGATTGTGGCGAATAAAAACACAGTTTGTGGAGTTCCCTAGAGTAGCTTTTCCAAATTTATTTAGTCAATTCCCTTTACATTTATCTTTGGTCGTAAGTTTTTGTTCTAGTTACAACTATACCTCCGCGCATTTACGTCAATTACGAGAGACCACTTTGTTGTCTTTTCAAGCCCGCGCGTCCGTTAATTCACTTCCAGGAGTCCAGGAGTAAGTTCAAGTCGCCTGGCTTAATCCAGGCGGATGGTAAATGGGCCACGGTACCTATCCGTTTAGTACGGATTTACCCGTGTGGTTTACAGGTGTAGTCTAATTTTACAAGCTTTGATGTAAATGTCGGTTGATGGTTGTTTGTAGTGTTTAACGCCCGCTTTTACTACTATGGCACCGCAGGCGGTGACACTGGTGATACATGGAATGAAGGTGGAGCACCGGTGGAATGAGATGGCGGGGGAAACCGGAGTACCCGGAGAAAACCCGCCCTGATGCCGCTTCGTCCACCACGAATACCACATGCGGGTCCCTGGGATCGAACCCGGGCCGCCTAGGTGGTAGGCGAGCGCGCTAACCGCTCGGCCACGGCGCCGCCTCGGTTGATGGTGCAGATTGGTTTACTATATTGTCACTGGCGGTGGGATGTGTCCGGCTTTGGATGTCTGACCATCCGAGCGACCGTTGCCCTACTGCTTACTTCGCCGGCCGCTTGAGGGACCGTCGAGCAATGCAGTGCCAGTGACAGGAAACCGAGAGGATTAGACGCCAGACGCCAGTTCGAGTCGAACGGAGGTGAGGTGATTGTTCCCCCGGTCGAGTGTCTTTACCGCAGTACCTAGCCGTCATACGGCTTTACCTGCGCGATGGTTTTGACGGTGTCACTACAGGGATGTTTTCACTGGGAAAATTTGTTGGATCAGGGGTTTTTATAGTAACGGGAGGGATTGTAGGCAGGGATTGGTCCGCAAGTGAGCTGTGCGCGAATTTTACGCGCTAATTCCTACCAGGGTTCTGGCCGTCAGTCACTCGCTGAGAGGTGAACTGATCTGGTGATTCGCTCTGTTTTGAGTACAGATTGCATTTTCGCCTTTCCCATCTTGAGATTAGATCGCCGGACTTAAGATGTCCTTCGGCAATCTTTTGGATGGTAGTCGGCGCGGCTGTCTCTGATCGTATTGGCCCAGGGTATTCACCAGAGGGTTAGGGTGGTTCTGGAGTTTATTGTACATTGTTCGAGCGCGAGTTTTGATCACGTCGACAATGTACGGGATACCGGAATGTTCGTGTAGGATATGGGCAGGAAATCTTCGGCCTGTATCATAGATCATCCTTAATGCCCGGTTCTGCAACGTCTGGAGTCTGATGAAGGTGGACCTAGCCACCACTCCCCAGATCTCGCATCCGTACAGGACCAGAGGCGGGATGATCGCTCGATACAGCCGAAGCTTCAGGCGTAGGGGCATGGTTTGGGAACTGAGGATGGGGTACAACTGCCGCAGGGCAGCGTGGCCTTGCAGTACTTTGCCCCTGACGTGATGTCTATACGTCAGCCGCCGGTCCAGCGTGACCCCGAGATACTTCGCCGTAGTGACCCAGGGGATCCGACGGCGCCGAAGCACGAGGTCCAGCGGGAGCCGGTTGGCTATCGTATTAGCCAGGAGAATCGCAGAGCTTTTCTCCGGGTTTATAGCCATACGCCAGTTCTCGCACCATCTATAGGATTAGATGAAGGGTGTGGAGTATATATGGCGGTTTAGGTGTTTGAGAGGATAGCCAATGGCGTCTTTGGGCAATCGGTAGTTGTGTTGCCGTCTAAGTAGGCGATGATCATATTGCCCCAGTGTGTTGACCAACTGAGTAGGGCGAGGTATAAGTTTGGCATACATTGTGTGAGTCCTGCCCCGCACGACGTCCACAATGTATGGTATGCCGGAATAAGTGTGGAGGATGTGTGATGGGAACTTACGGTCGGTATCGTAGATCATCCTAAGCGCCCTGTTCTGCACGGCCTGCAGCCTGCGGATGATAGAACGAGCCACCGTTCCCCAGACCTCGCACCCATCGCACGGTACAAGCGCAGTTTCAGGTGAGTAGACATGGTTGAGTGGAGTATGGGATATAGCTGTCTCAAGGCGCCGTGTCCCAGACCGACCTTTGTCCTGACATGTGGAGTGTTAAGTACCTAAGTATATCAGTTACAAATATATGACTTATATATATAACTGTAAGTTAATTTAATAAAACTCTGTGACTGAAAAATAATGCGATTTGAGCACGTCAAGTGTGCGAGTTTACTGCTCCTATCTTTAACTTGCGTGGCTTCCCGGCGATTGATATTCTGACGGTTAACGTGGCCCTTGCTAAGATAAGTTTGGCAACATCTATTTAAAGCCTGTCATATAGCGATTTAAATGTACACCATAAAATTGTAGTAAAATGATAACTTCTGTCCACAATAAACTGAAATTATTTAAGAGAAGTTTCAAACGCTAAATTAGTTGCAGTGGAGCAAAGACCACAAATGAGGATCTGTATGTATACTAAGTGCTTTTGAAACAGCATAAAGTCAGAAACAGTCTTAGATTAGCATTCCAACTTATCACCTCAGTTTCTTCGGGTTATAACACATTCTCCTTACCAAATTGTTCCACGTGACATATTTTTCGGTATCAATGAAAGAAATGTTATATACCTCCTTATAAGTTCAAATAATCACTTTCTATCAGTGATCTAACGAGGCTGAGCGCAGCGGAGGAAAAATCCCATACCGGTACCAGGGATCGAACCCGGCCCTTCACGTTAGAGACAGGCACGCTACCCCTGCGCTAGGATGTGGTCTCCTTATAAGTAACAAGATAAAAAATATGATATGGACTTTTGTTAACATCCTTAGTTGTAATGTTATTAAGCAATAATATTCATACTATATAAAGTTTAACCAAAAACTGAGCTGCCGTATTTAACATTTTTTTCTCAAACTAATAGTACAATAAAACACTACACTATTTTACGACTTAAAAGATGATCCTAATGCTCCAAACTTTTAAGAGGTTGGCAATGCCAGTAGTTGGAGTATCTGCAGTTAATTTATAATTTCATTCAGTACAACATTTGCAAAACTGAATCCAAACATATTTCCTGTTCTATTCTGTGTTTTGTGCTCTTCGAATTACTTCATCTATTTCAGCATTAGATGCTTCACCGAAGCGAGAATCAGCCATTTTTTTACTTTTAAACGTAACAATTCTGTTGCATCAAATTACAGTGACGCCTGTACGACAGTGGAGCTAGATTCTCAAACCTGGTCACAACATAAGAAAAGCAAATAAGGTGATAATTAAAATTCAGAGAAGGTAATAATGAAATTTGATGATTTTTTCGCGAATGAAGACTGTCATTGGTGGGCGTCTGAGATTGTTACACACGGGATTGGGTGATTTTAACCAAGTCACACATGAATGGAGTAGTCAATATATTATTAAACAGCTTTATTATAAAATATTAATTTATTTCAATAAACAACTGTATTCTGTGGAGGAATTTTCCAGAATTTCCAGAATTTTCCAGAGTATAAAAAACTAACAAACTTAAAATACGCAAAAAATGTAATGTATGAATTATACAGAGAAATCTAATAGCTGAACCAAAATGTCACATGAATTGACTTTAAATAGTGGCTTTTAGCAAATTCACAAATGGGTATCCGTAAATTTATGGGAGAAAGCTTTGGTCTTAAACTCCTTTAAGCTAATCAAATGACTACGTTGAAATGGAAGTTGGTCTTTCCACTTTATTTGCATTATATTTTAACGCTAGCCCAACCATAGAACGCTTAACTAAACAAATCTAACAACATGCATATTCAACTCACTGCTAATGTGCTTCAGTTTCTTGTTTTATTAAAGCATTTCCTGTGTTTTAGAACTTCTGCACCGAGTTGTAATGCTGAGTGGATCGGGATTGAGTCCATGGGCGCTACAGCGAGAGCCCCTAGCGGTGAAGCGAAGAGTTGCAGAACAGACTGGTTGCCACGGAGACTTAGTGGAGGACGATCTGGCACCATGCCTACGAGCGAAACCTCTCCAGGAGCTTTTGGCCATCAGGGTGGATCCCCCGCGCTTCCTCCCTGGTTTCGCACCCTTCGTCGATGGCACGGTGCTGACATCATCTGCATCGGGAATGGGAGAAGGTAGCACTTCTGACTTCCCCGATACCGGCAATCTTCTTCTAGGCGCTGCATTACAGGTTCGTCCTCTTACAGAAAGTGTTACTACAAATTTAAGGAGAGCCTAAAGGCAAAGATCACCAAAATTATTTTTAATTTGTTGTGTAAACCTATACATTGTACTGTCCTCTTTCATGTTGAGTTTATTGTATGACTAATGCTCAATGCTTATATTTTAAACATATTTTTCAATATGTTAGTGCATCTGCATTTCGTACTATGAATTTTGCACCAATTAGGAAATTAAATAGCTTCTACCTAGAAGTAGAAGGATAACCCTTATCTTAATCTTTATAGGAAGTTTTGCTCTACAAATAGGTATTACTGTTACTTAAGTACGGCTGCTTATTTGTGTTCAAGCAATTTGGTTTCTTCCTTTCTTTACAAATATATTACAGCTTATTTTTTCCGTTTTCCCCCTTTGTACAGTTTTCTTTCTGTGAGTTACATTCTGTAGTATAAGTAACCCATTTTCTATAAACGACTGAAGATAGCTAAATCACATTTTTAGAAGCAACTAGCTGAGATTTTGGACCTACTTTGATGTTAATAGTCGTAATTTTTTTTTTTTTTTTTTCATTTTAAAAACAATTTCACATAAATCTTCCAAAGATTCTATAACTGAGTAAATCTATTATCCTTATAAACAAACGTAGTGAACTATAATATTTCAGTGAACTTACAAAGTATTCATTGATATCGTGTAAAAATTTCAATCTGACGTCGCCTTACAGGTGGCCAGGCAGAGTCAGCTTTCTCATGTGCAGTTATCTCTTACTGCGTTAAAAGAATTGCAGAACACGACGGGGCAATTTCAAGTATGTGCATGTCGGTCGAGATCTGGCGCAGTAAAATAGTTTCACTTCAGCCAATCCTCATTCTATCTGTGTCTTTCTACAATTTCCCTACTAGACCTTCTTTGTCCCTTCCTCACTTCACAGTCAACCGTCAACCAAAGCTAAACAGAACGGAAGCAGTTAGTGCGAAAGATGTATTCCAAGGTGTAGTTAGAAAGTGAATAGATTAAACTTAAAGTTAAGGGTTTCATTTTAATGAAAATCCTTAGCATGGCTTCCTTCGGAATAGAAGTAAAGCCAATGACCCGTTTCGTAAATGTGTGGCATAAGGGAGATCCTCAAGTCTGATAAAGAACTCTGAGAAAAATTAAGCAGCCTTTCATGCCTAATATAGAAGGGAACGCTGAGAAACATAGCAGTTAAAGGGCGTCCATAAATACAAACTCCATTTTTGCTTAGAGTTATCTAAATCTTCAGGGAACTCTTCCTTTTCACTCCGATATCAGTCTTTGCACCAAAAGTTTCCTGAGAGTCGGAACAACAATATCTTAAAGAACCTAATTATTTTATTATTGCATCAGCCCAGTTTTCACCGATTGGTTCCCTTAAAAATTTTAATTAAAAATTTAACTAATGTAATAATGTGTGTGAATATTAGTAGTGAAATAAAATATTATTAAGTCAATATTCCTTATTTAGGTTTCAGAGACGATGGCAGACTTCCCAGGACGTGATCTTCTGTTCGGCCTAACCACAACAGAATCGTATTTGGATCTCAGTGCGCAAGACCTCGAGTTTGGCTTCAACGAAAGTCGCAGAGACCGTATTCTAAGGACATATGTGAGGAACGCCTATTTCTATCACCTGAACGAGATTTTCTCGACGCTGAAGAACGAATACACGGACTGGGAAAAGCCTACCCAGAACCCACTTAACGTTCGAGACGCCACTCTGGAGGTGTTGAGTGACGGGCATACGGCGGCGCCGCTCATCAAAGTCGGGTATCTTCACACGCTCCGCGGCGGGCGAACGTACTTCTTACACTTCCATTATCAGTCCAGCGAGCGCGACTTCCCGCAGGTGAGTAACCAGATACCTAACTGTTTCCTGCAATCTGTCTCAAACTAGAACGAGCCTATTGTAAACACACGGGAGGCACAGAAAAGGGAGAGACAGAGAGAGTCTCTGGTGGAAGAAAATTTATGGGATTTTATAGAGACGTCTGCTGACTGATGTAGGGAAATTCATGTGTGTTTTATTTTATTCTTTATCGTCCAATATCCGGCTCTATAAACACCCATAAATTTCTTTCCACCAATCAACGGCCTAAAGCATTCCGTTATAGTGTATCTGCTTCTCTTTCTACCCTCCCATACGTCTAGATCAGGATCGTACTGTTTGAGACGGATTTTATAGCAATTGATCTAACAGGTTAAGTATTTTCCTACAGGCTCTACATTGAGAAAAGTGGCTTCTTGTACCCAATCCAGTGAACATAACCTTCCACGGAAGCACCAATAACAGCAGTGTTGACGCAGGGGCAATGACAGACAAAAGTACAAGCCCGTGGCATTTAAATTAAAGAATGTCTAGTTCGGACATTTACACCTGCCTCGTAAAGAAAAAAAAAAAAAAACAGGGAACGCTTACGACAGTTTTTAAGTTTGTTACCTTATTTATCATCTAGGCAAACTTCGCCCTTGGAACAGTGTTGACCCACTAAGAGGAAAACACAACTGACCTTTCGAATCCTGGCACAAGTGAACTACACTCGTCACAGTCCACTGAACTCAACTCTCACTGCCTACGGAGAAACTGTTCACTTTACAGTCAACTTCGACTCGACTGGCCAGCCCCTTACATAGACCTCTGAGAGAAATTAAACGTTCTAGAAAAGGAAATTTACTGGAAACGGGCAAAACGAAACTTCGGGAGCGGGAATACGGCACACAATGGCTGTTATTCTGTACGGTAAGTAGTTCTGTGGAAAAACAGCTGTTAGCCGCTCTCAGGTATAGGTAACATTCGTCGACCTCGGAGCAGGCTGACAGTCACTTTGGCGCCGCGGTCATCAAATGTGCATAAGATAAAGACGGAACAAACGGACAGGCTAAGGGCAGCTTTCAAAATGAAGGCTACTCTTGTTATTACATTTCTTAACTGAACATTCATTTAAACAAATTGAAGATTGATTCTTCTGAAATAAGATACAAGAACAGAAAATCAAATAATTACTTGAAGCATGCTACAATGCCCGTTTGTCCCTTCCGCTGGGGAAAATGGACACCATTTTTAGTGGCTATCTCACTGATAGAATAATTATGACACAAAATATGGATCATTTCCTGTCTGTCTACACTTCACATGGTACTAGTCCACAGAACTGAATCACTGCACCCAATTCTCCCCTATCTTGTAACACTTAAGCATTTCTTGCAGATATTCTCATTCTTACGGCAAGCTTCCGGCTTTTACTACTGTTGTCGTTTTTTCCCCTTTTAGCGCGGGCAGCTTTCCTAGCTTTTAGATCAATTCTGTGCTTGTTATAAAATCAGATTTTCTGGAACTTCTTTTCATTACTGATTTACTTTTAATTACTTTACTTCTAATTTACTTTAATTTTACCGATATTTAATTTTGATCAGCATCGTCTTGTTGAGAAAAGTTTTTATAGTGGCCTTGGAAAACTAACCTTTCGGACTGTGTTACAGTCAACACCTTTGACTATCGTTAACAAATTTTTTCATAACTTGATATTTACAGTTAATTTGAAATGCAATTCACAAAATCTTCTTTTACCCATAATTATAATTAAATAAATAACACCTTCTCTTTTCCTTTCTTTGAATATTGTAACAAAGACGACAATATCTAGTCGTCCCACTTTATCGTCTTCTAAAATTTTGCCACAAATACACAGTTTTCTTTTCGTCATGAACATGAACAGTCCTCCGGGCAAGCACAATCACGACTGTTCTTCCCATAGCTTTGCTCATTCCTTTCGGTGTCTTTCTTCACTTTCACTGTGTATAATGTATTACTACAACATACCGACCTCGATCTTCTTTCGACGCCCCGACGTAATTTTCATGACACACACACTCTCACAGCTGACACACTGACCGACTCATGTACGTAGCTCTAACTCTAAAACTCACTACTCCATTCTTCTCTGGACTCCTTATATACTGGGGATGACGTCACACAAACCTTTCTCGATTTCACACGCACTAGGAATGACTCAGCTAGAAGCCTCGACAATGTTCTCGATCCCTTTTGTTTCTGCCCTTCGATTGTTAATAGTTACGTACTCACGTACACACAGCAAACGCACGAGGCAGACTGAACTATTAGTCTTTGCCCGCTCGCCGGCCCGGCGTGTGGTGTGAAGTAGCTTGGTCCCCTCCATCCTTTGTTGTTCTACGAGTCAAAATATATTAACAGGAATTTGTAATAATTGATCTGAGGTCCTAAATAATCATTTGTTCCTTTTGCATGGCAAAAGCATCAATAAAAATAATGTCATTTCGGCTGGGTTTTGCCCAGAGGATTTGTTAAAGAAGCTAGGTTTTACAATATAAGCGTTTTACGATTTTATATGGATAACGCTACATAAAACTGCTGCATTTCGCTATAAATGGGCTAAGTTGGCAACATTGACGACAATGCTGATTGCCTGTCGATATAAATTTATATCTATGTACACTGAGGAGCAGTAGTGCGTCGTTTGTTTTCCCTCAGAAGTATCTTCTAAGTTGTCGTACGTACAGTACCTATCCTATCTCCAATATTGCGATCTGAACTATAATCGCAACTACTGAGGTCACTATCAGACTCTTGGAATACTTCTACCCGTGTTAAATTCGCTGAACTGTCGAGCACCAAAACAACAAGCGCTGAAAAGAATGAGATGATTTATCGATGACAGGTCCCAGCGGTTCCAAAATGGAATTTGTTCTTAGAAGCAGAAATACAATCCCAAAAGAAATCCAAGAAAATTGAGTAGCCTTTTTCATCTTTCCACTTCCCAAAAGTTTTCTATTTCGCGATTTCAACTCAGGAAATATGGAAGCAATTGGCTGAGAAATCATTTTCATTATGCAGTAGATACTGCTGCGATTTGTACAACAAATTCATTTACATAACTTTCTCTATCCACTCCTCTACCGGGAGAGCAAAAAAGCTTCTGAACAGGGTGTGTGGTGTTTTGCCTGCCCGTATTCTCGTTGTCGTCTGCCGCTATCGTAGAAAGGCCCGAATGAAACCACACAACGTTATTAAAACTACTTTTAAAGGCTTTACTTGCCAACTTCACGAAACTAGATGCTGAAACTGGGGTAGCTTAAACCATAAATTGTACAAGACAAACCCAAACACCCTGAAATAATTGAAACAAAATATCCGCCAGGAAATTGCCAGTACTTCTCAACGTAAAGTATGGCGAGTGATGGATAGTTTTCTAAATAGATGGGAAAAATGTATGGACAACGACAGTGGCAAGTTTCAGTATTTCCTTTTGTAAAGTTGGTAAGCAAAGTCATTAAAATAGATTTTAAAACATTCTATGGTCTCATCCGCGTCTTTCTATCATAGAGGCAGACGGCAACGAGCGCCGAGGATGCGGACAGGCAAAACCCACGAAGCCCATTCGGAAGATGTTTGCTCTCCCATTACAAACAATGCCTAAAAAATGTTATTTTTTAATCTACGTCATCTTCATCAAAATAGCAGCACTGTGGCCATGTGGTTAGACTACTCTCCTCTCACAAATTAATTTCTAAGCCTAAGCCCACATTGAAATTAATACAGCTCTAACTAATATTCTTAAGAAGAGGACTTTTCCCTAGCTCCATCTAAGGGATGTGAGATCTCTGATGGACAAAGGGCTTCTGGGCGAGTTGCTTCGGTTTCCCCGCCATTCATTCCACCAATTGCTCTATAATCACCTTTACTTTCACCCATTTCACCACCATTCGCATCATTTTCTATCTGACTCTAGTAGATTCGGGCTAATCACCTATCGTGGCTACTCTCTGATCCAAGGTGTATTTGTTCTTCAAGCAATATCTGATTGCAGGCGCTGACATAAGTCCTTGAGGGGATGGAGTGTAAGTACCCCATTAGAGGAGGGTAATGTGATTAAATAAGTAACTTTAACAATATATATTTTTATTACACATTTACACACATAGTTGTAGCTAAATAAGGCCTAAAGTGACAGTCAAATTAAAAAAACACAGATGTTACATTCACATGTCTTTCTTTACTTACTTTCCGTCAAAATATCCTATCTACTAAGTTTTATTAATACAGATAAACCTTTGTTAATCATTTCTCATTTCGTTATATGTATAAAAAGAATATGTTAAACTATAAAGATAGTCAAACATTTTCAATGGCAGTCAGTATGTGGTAAGTTTGAAATTCTGTTGTCTTTGCAGGAACTCAAAAACGAAACAAAAGGAAATAATAGTGATATACAATAGAAAAAAGTATGAAGTATTTTAAAATTCAAGTCAATATAAAAGAATATATCAGAGATGGTTTTGCCACAAAAATGTCGTTTTACATAAACTGTGTACTTCAACAGGATCTACATTTCCGTGTGATAAAATTTTGTACGTCTTCTTAAGATTTACCAATTTTACAAAAGAACTTCAGAAAGTAGTTCCTGAAAATTAAATTTATACGTAGACCCTAAGGAGTGCCGATAATAATCTAGTAACACATTTATACGATCGCATATGAAACACAATGTTTAATCTCTGACTTGTAAATTTTCAGAATACTGTTCCTTTTCTAATTTTCGGAAATTATGATTAATTCAAAATGTCTTATTTCTTGCTTCTTTAACGTTTTTAACTAATATTGGCATTTTTGTTGAAGAGATTGAGTCAGAAGTTTTTTCTGCGTGGCTTAGCAACGTAAATGTAACTTATGAATATAAGTGAATTCCAGGTATCTGACCTTTAAACTAATGGTATTCTTGTCAGTCGCTTCCACTGTAACTTTAATATGACCTTTTCTCGTGACAAAATTTTAAACTGCGCTACTAATGACTAGTTATTGCTTCTTACATTATTAATTGATTTTTATATATAAAAACAGTTTATTGTAATCGTATATGAGCTTTCCCATCATTTCTTGATAAAAGTATTAGTCTTACCCGTCATTAATTGCAATATCAACTTCCTGAGTTTTTCCGTTTTTGTAGGTAAAAATAAGAGTTTTAGAAAAGCTGCGAACAGAGCTCTCTGAATGACAAACAATGTTCGCCACGGAAACAGACGTCGCAATATGTAAAGAGGATGCAGATTTCTCTGCCACACTCACACACGTTTACATCTGCCTGCTGAGACCCAGCCAGTGTGAGGACTAATCTGGTTATTCAGCCATGGTGCCGTCATTGATGGATTCGGAGGTTTACCATTACGTCACCGTGAACAGACACGTACAATGGAGACAGAACATGTACACGTCTATTCCGTTGTTTCTCCAGCTGACTAGCCGAGTAAAACATGTTTCTCAATCATGTAACTACACCCCGCTACACAATCCTGAAGTCAGTACCTATGCTCTGAAGATTGAAACAGTTTTGAGCTTTAGATGCGTTCCTAATAAAGTTCAGGGAAAATGAGCATAATATTTTATACACATTAGAGACCAGTTTAATTGCAGAGCTTGAGTCGAGTTTACATCAAGGTGAAAATTGAAAATGGTCAAGCTGAATACTCTTATTCCTGTCTAAGTAAATCCAGAGTGACTCCACTCGTCTCCAGATTTATGTTTAGCAGAATGCTCAGTAGTAGGTTATAATTCCTGAACGGTGAGAAATATTGCAGTCTCACATACAATGTAGCATTTTTATTCTAATAGAAAGATTTTCAAAATATAGATAGAGTTTACAGAAACTATTTCATCCTATTACAAAAGATTACCCCGTGTGGTAAGTGTATTTGTTTGATTATGCTTACAGTTTGTTATGGTTTGCATTTGCCTGACATCATTATCTGTGAATCCTACATTAGCATAAATGTGTTTCAGCGAATGGGGAGCGTTCGAGGGGAGGATGTGCCTTACGTACTAGGTCTACCCCTGGTGGGAGGACAGCCCTTCTTCCCCCACAACTACACTCGCCAGGACGCCTCCGTTTCCCGTCTGCTCATACACTACCTCGCCAACTTCGCCAGAAAAGGGTAAGTATAGTGAAGTTGTTTTGCGTCATTAACCACTGGTTTGTGGAAGATAGTCACAATATATCGACCTGTGCGAGACATCCCCCTTGGTTGTGCAGAATTTTTGTTTTCACTAGTCCACTCAAGGTCATTTTCCCCGCTCTACAATCACCTTCCCACTCGACTCGGTTCTTCTCTTGCAGTAAAAGTAGTATTGTTCTGACAGTAGAGTCCTCTCTCAAGCTACAGAAAGGGAGAGACGGAAGGGTAAATTGTTGAAAGAGACAGCTTCATAAAGGGCAAGAGTGTAATCTTGTGTAACCTTGACTGTACTGCCTTGAGTGAAATCATAGTATGTGTAGGTGAGTATTTTGGTTTCGGAATCAACACGAATTTTGACAAAATGTTGACGCAGAAAGGCCTCAAATCCCGTATACTTCCTCCGATACGTCACATTCTTCCAAATTCAGGAGAAAAATTTTTTTTCTTAGCAAAGAAATTTTAATGGTATTTCCGAGAAATATACAGTGTACTTTTGCAAATTAACTAAAATTATTTTGTTGTTTAACGATGTTGTCAATTGCCAAGATCATATCTGTACCGGAATTTTGTCCCACCGGAGTTCTTTTACATCCCAGTAAATCTACTGACATGGAGCTATCGTTTTTAAGCACACTTAAAAACCATCGTTCTGGACCGGATTTGAACCTCCGACCTTGGGATCAGTAGGCCATCGCCTAACCAACTGAGCCACCCTACCGACAGTGTGTACTTTTGCAATAATCCTTTTGATGTTTTAATGTGTCACCATGAAAGGATTATACACGTATTACATGCAACGTCTTATGCAAGTCTAGCATTAAAATACGTAAAACTAATTAATAAATGTTCTAAATGAAAAATTACAATGTATCAGAGAGCACAGATGTATGACTAAATATGGTTGCTAAGCAGTTGTGGTTTCGTTTGTTTCAACACTTATAGAGAAAAATGGAAGGTAATGATGAAACTATTGAAAATATGGTTTGTATTCCTCCTGACATTTAGAACAAAACCAAGAGTGCTGAAAGATTACTAATTCCAGAAAAATAAGGTGAGTTCTATTTGAGTATTGTTGCACTTGGGAGAGTGAGTATTTCAGGTGTTTTACAGGCACATTGGAAAAAATTATGTTGTGGCCATACTGTGGCTGTGTTTTTGCCATGATAATTATATCATTATTTTTTAGCACTGGTACCAGAAGCATGGTAACTTCACACGATTTATGCGAAATACGCCGTTGTAGTAACTGGATTGCATAAAATACATTTTATTATACTATACTTCATTTTTTTCTTTTCTTTCTGAAATAAAGTCGTTAAAACCATACTTTGTCACTTTTATCTTTAAGAATTCACAACGTTTCACATGACTTTGATACGTATAATGAAAGCTAGTAATGAATCCCAAACATAACCTCGGGTAAAACCATAGGGATAAAAATAAAAGCATTCGTTATCACAACTATCATTACGATCAACATGAACATGTAACGAAATAAATCCATAGTAATTTAATTTGCTCTTTTCATAATGTTATCCTGACACCATAATCAGTGGTGCCTTGGAGCTTGTGCTTCATAGTGTCAATAATTTACACTTGTTTGCTTTCTCCCCACATTATCCCTGTAGCGTTCTGTGCTTATGTAATACAAATTAATAGGCAAAAGGTCTGCTAGGCTAATGAAAACGTTTTTATATCAGATACACCTAATGCGAGAAATACTATTACCATACATTACTGTTATCTTCTGGAAACTAATCAATAACACATCTTAATTTTTCAACACATGCACTTAGATTGCAACTTAACTCGAATAATCAAGCGTACAATATTGTCACATCGGGTGCAGCAGAAACAAAGGACTGTCGGGGCTAATCTACTTCACACCACATACAAGATCGACGAGCAAACAAAGGCCCCGAAGTTTCAAGCTGCCTCGTGCGACTGTTTGTGTATAAATGACTAACAACAATCGAGCGGCAGAACCAAAATGGGGCTTTTCCAGAGCCTTTGAGAAAGATCCGGCTGCGACATCGCCGGCGTGTATGAAGAAGTTCTGGAAAGGTCCGTGTGAGCTCATCCTCACTATATAAGGAGGCGAGGAGACAGCATTGAAAGAGTTACAGACATGAATCGGTCAGAGTATCAGTGAGTGCGAGACAGCTGTGTATGTGTGTGTGTGGTACGTCTCGATGTGAAAGAAGATTAACGATCGTCGACTGATGTGTCATCACACTTAGCGTATGAGAGAGAAAGAGATTGAAGAAACAGTGAAAAGGCTGAGCCAATGTTACGAGAAATAAACAGTTGTTACTTGTAACATCACGAAAGACTGTAAAGTGTGCTAACATCAGTAGAAAAGAACTGTCATTTTGTACAAAAGTTTAGAACACAGAGTAATGGAAATGACTGGATTTTGACATTTTGTTACAATATACCTAACAATAAGTTTTTTTATTCACTTTTGCTATCATTAATGCATTTATGCTTGCCAGATTATCCCGACGTGCCTGTTTAAAACCATCAACCCCCAATTTGATTAAAAGAAATGCGAAAATAAAGCTCTAACCAATAATACACATCCACCACTACGCGGTGACGTCAGAGCTTGGTCTCTATCCTCAGAAACATTTTATAGAGCTTGCGAAATGGGGCTGTAAGATGATTTTCCTTCATTTGAAAAGAACATAACATTACAGCGCAATATTATTTTATGTATATGAAATTCTTCTGTTAAATTGAGGATGAAATTTTCATTAAAAAGTGAACTTGTGCGCATTCCGAATTCAACCATAACAGATGAAGTTTATCGTTCCGAATTTTTTTCACAGTGTACGTTGGTATTTAGTGGTAGTATGTTTTGTGCAACCCTCATGTGAATTTCGCAGTCAACAGATGCTAACCGGATGCCATCCGCTGAGTAGCTGTTAAATCGGTGCGTCACAACGTAACGCTATGTGGACAGGAAGGTATGGCAGGCAATTTGTCTACCAGCCCTGCTACGTTGCAGTCTGTCGTTATCATTTGTTGGACACGGGGTGCTTTTCACAAGTTTCGAATATTTTGGATTACACGGCTGCTTTTCGCATAAAAACAGCCTGCATGAAATGTAAAACTATTTGAATAATGGATAAGCACAAATGGGAGAAGGTTCAGTAATCCTGTTCCTTGCATTAAAGAAATATTCACTAACGTAGTAAGTGCCTTATTTTGCTAGGAGTAGATTTTTGTGTCCTATATTTTGTGCTTTCTTAAAACGTGAAATGCCCCCATAGCCACTTTACGCAGTCAAAGACTATATATATATATATATATACAAATATACTATTATTAACAGGTTGTTGCTATTATCAATACCGCTCATTACTGGCTCTTCATGGCACACGTTCCAATAATAACAATTTTTCTTATAAGAATGACAAATACTGGGATTCAACGTGGCTTATGGAGAGAATGGGTAACAATTTTGTAGTATTCTTTTTCTGAGTAACGAAGATGCAAAAATCATAGTGCATTACTAAATATACAATAATTAATATCTGAATTATAATTACTTGCCATGCTGTATTCGCAACAATTCACGTAACGCCTGCTCTTTTCCTTCACAAGAAGGAAATGCATGAAATGGCTGCCTTGTACATGGCTTCAACACGCCAAATGATAAATGAAATGTAGGGAGAGAAGCCAACTTCTCACTTAGAACATATTGCGACACCTGCCGTCTATCGCACGTCAAAGGCTTAGGATCAAGGTACCTCACACCCTTTGGCAGGCCGGCGCACATCAAAGAGAGGCAAGGCCAAACTGCCTCACACCACTCGCGGCGAGTAAACACAAGCAACAATGGAGTGCAGCAAAACAAAGCGTTTCGAGAACGTTCGTGAGTCTTCTGCTTATTTGTGATAGGTGAATTTTCGAGAAAGATCCGTGTTGCGTCACACTCGCCATATAAGGAGGGCGACAACGAGAGAAGAGAGTAGTTGCAATGATGAATCGTCGCATCGTGTTGTAGTGTTTATGAAGGAATCATGAGTTTTAGTGAGTGTTGAATAATTGTATCGTCAACGCCAGCTTTTTTTTTTTTTTTTTTTTTTTTTTTTAAACAGGGAATGTAAAAAAATAGAGAAAAAGTGTGTGTCAAGGTCACAAGAAGAAACCAACTGTGCGTTGTAAATTCACGAATAACTGTAGATTGTGTTAATGACGGTGAAAGAGAATATTAAGCAAATTATTCTTAAACTTAAATTACAGTCCAACAAAATGAACATTTCTTTCAAAGGATATAATTTTAGAAGTAGTTTCTATGGTTTATTAAAAACATAGTTTCTTGTAATTATTTAAGAGATCTTCAGTTTAGAAGAAAATAGAGTGATAGAAAAAGTAACTGGACTGAATTATCATTTTGTTGCAATATTGTGACGCAATGACTATAATCTAAAGCTGTCAGGAGTTCTGTATCAAGTAGCTGAAACAGATAAGCAGTGCGTTCACTCTGAGTCAAGCAATTGAAACAAGCAGTTCGTTCCTTCTGCGTCGAGTAATTGAAACGGATAAGCAGTGCATTGGTTCTGCATCGAGTAATTGAAATGAAAAGGGCACGTCAGGAACCACACTATTTTCCTGAATTAAATAACTCAAATAATCCAAAAAGGCTTGGGCTACAATAAACGGAATTTTGAGAAATAAAACTCTTGCCCAATGCTATTAAACAGATAATAGCTGACTACAAAGCAATTAAAATATAGATATACGCGAAAACTTTAACCATTATTTTGTAACCATACTTGGAAAGTCAGTAAAAAATCGTGCAACTACACATTACTGCTTTCCATAATTATTTTTGTATCGAACAGCGTGGGTCATTCATTATATATGAGGAGGAAAATTATTAGCCAATACTTCTTGAACCCACTTTTCAGATCTAGTTCGTTGATCCCTGGTAATTGTCTAGAGTTATCAAGGAGTAGTAAACGAGAAGAGACTTTTCGGTGAATCCCTTTACACAACCTGTATAAACCACTGTCAATCTGTTCCCTGCATTAATGTATACCAAGTTCTTCTCGTTCGCAGAATTTGACGAATGTACGTAATGTTACTGTGCAGCCTGTTTTCGTCAATACGGAAAATACTTTGTCAACTTTTTCACAAATGCTTTATTCTTTATATATGTGCCAGCAAGTCAGAGTGGAGTACGTCTTGTAAGAGTCTTTCTCTGTTTCTTTCTGGCATCCACCTGTGAAACTGCTTTGCAAGGCTAACTTCGTCCCCACAGAAAATGGATCTCTTCTCACACATTAGACAGCGACTTATTTATAGTATAGATACGCTTTTCAGCAACTTAAAAGACGTATAATATTTCGCATCACACACTTATCAATTTTATCGACATTCCCTGTTATTTTAGTGTTTCCCTGGGGTGGTAAGACTACTCTTTCACCTAAATGTTGCACCTCTGTGCGAATTCTCTTAGTTGCTAGTTTCCAATACTCCGGTATTAATGGCAGCCATTGCAGTAGCTTGACTCACTAGAAAATTGTTATTAGTTTCCCCATTGCATCCTTCAATCACTTTTCTAATGATTTTTCTGACCCTAGGAGTGCACCACTTTTCTTTCTTTCCTTCCTTTTTGTGAATGCATAGTTTCACTACTCTGAGGTGTGACAACGGAAGCTGAGTAATCAGCTGACACATATAGAATAAAAATTCAGAGTGGGTAACGGCTTAGCATAAGAACGATATTGGAGATGATTATAAATGGTCGCATAAGATAAGGTAGTGTGTCTCGCCTCTCCCCTTCATTCCTCTGAGATTATGATCTGCTGGGTGTACAGTAGGTGTTTTATACACACAATCTAGTAACAACTACTTAATCTTGATAAGTACAAACAAGCATGTATTGGTTCGTTCTGTATTATACTTTGTCTGTCTTGAATATGTGTATTATTATTTCAGAGATCCCAATAGCGCAATACGTGACCCCAGCCAAGATAAGGAAGATCCAGTAGAAGCAGGCCCGGCTCCTTTCTGGGATACATATGATCCCATCAATCAGCTCTATTTGGAATTAGGTAAGATTATAATATTATTTAGATATGGTGTATCTTTCAGCTTCAAAAATCTGAAACTTGAGGGTTGTTTCAGAAGTCACGGCAACTGAACTTGGGACAGCTCGTTAAATCCACTGTATGCTTTTCGAGAACTTGTAGTGAAGAATTGATGTCTGTAAGCATAAAGTCAATATGCGTCTGGCTTTAAACTAAATATAAGTGAAGTTAAACTGTTTTCAACATGGGATGCAAGATCTTGAAGTAGAAGCAAATGGCAGAGTAAGAAAACTCATGTGAACCTTAAGAAGAGTTAGGTAATTTTATGCCCTCATGTTACAGTTTGATCAAGATGGTAAAGTGCAATGTACTGCACGAACCCGGGAGTGAGATGTGACTTCTGGGCTAGATCTGGTCACCTTAGATGATGCAGGGGAGACTAAAGAGATGTGATAGCCATTGAACCTCAGCAACACACAAAGGCCATTGAATGCGAGTTACGTCAGCTCTGAGAAGGGAAGGTGCGGATGGTAACAAGATCCGAATGACAATGAGCACTAGCAAGGTACCAAGATGGACGTGATGTCTCTAGGAGGAACCCTCAGCCGGCCAACCAAGTGCCAGGAAGAAATTTTAAACAGAGAGAACTACCTTCCCACCACACCAAAGCCATCTCCTGGTCTTGCAACCCATAAATAAATGAAATAAAATGATGGGAAAAATAAATGTTGGACAGGAAAGTTGTGGTAGAAGAGGAGCTGCACCATATTTGCCTATCGCCTTGAAAAACCCACGAAAAAACCGTAGGTCAGAGCCGTCAGCCCAACAGGAATCGCAATCGGGACTGCGAATACGAGGCTCACCAGCTATCATGGATCAATTTCGCTCTGCATTACAGACAGGAACTCAATAAATTATCCTTACTTAACTTCATCAGCGACCTTAATGCCTTGTATTTCTTTTAAGTTACTTAATAATTGCAATTTTGAAGCTTCCTGATGGCCTCCACGTGGTAACCTGTCCCAGAGCAATATTTGAACTCCTGTTATTTGATTAACCTCACATAAATTCCAAATGAACAATCCTCATACGTTTACATATGCAGGTAATGGAAGGATGTAAAGTTATTCAAGGCAGTGTATGATGCACAGACACCTATTGTAAATCACACGCCTGTCTAACACGTGGTTGATGTATGCAGGTATAAAACCAACGATGCGGAATCATTACCGAGGACATAAGATGTCTCTGTGGCTGAACCTCATCCCTCAGCTTCACAGACCGGGTGGAGACGACCTCAACATGCGCCACCATCACTTCCAGGAAGAGGGTGCTCAATACTATGAAGGTAAGTGCCATCTGGCCTCGAGCCAACAACCAACTCGCTCATACATTACTATAGCAAGCTAAAGTAAACTTCTTATGAAAGCTTTTACACTGTAAACAATGAGAATCACAAGAAGTGCTTCAGAAGTTTCCAGGAGGCTTTCTCAACCACCCATACGTTAACCACTATTATTTACACTTTTACTGTAATGTAGATAAACATTTTACACCTAAAGGCAAAACCATAGGTGTATATGATTGACACGAATTTCTCTGCAAATTCTTCAAAAACTACGTCTACAAAGACTTATTCTTCATCTACTTTATATTAATCGACAAAAACCTTTGCATAATAGTCTTCATGCACATATTTTCGTTGGTGCAGTAAGTAACAGTCAAATCTTGTAATAGCGGATCGCTATGTGATGGTTTGAAGTTAAATTCTTTTTGCGTGGCTATGCGAAAAGTAGAAAAAGAATAGTGATTGCGAGGTTGAGAAAGATTAAAGTATTTGACAAATTCTGTGATTTAGTGGGATCTACTCCTCTATGCAGTAAGCTTGCACCTGTCTATTAGTTTCCAAGTTATAAGGAATCCATTCTAAAAGAAGACTTCACAACCCTATTCCCCAAAAAATTAATTAATTAAATAAATAAATATATATATATATATATATATATATATATATATATATATATATATATATATATATAATTTATGCAAACATCTTTAGCAACGGTATTTTAATCATAATCCTTAAAGCCATTTTTGGGGAAACCATAAATAACGATGATTCTCCCATGTAAAGGGTAGTTTTAGATAGGGGAATTTTCTTGGCGCGGCGCCGTGGCCGAATGGTTAGACCGTTCACCTATCACCAAGCCGGCCAGGGTTCAATCCCAGGGATTCTCACGTGGTATACGCGGTGGGTAAAGCGACTTCTGGGCCGATTTTCTCCGGGCTTTCCGGTTTCTTCCACCAGTCATTCTACCAACTGCTCTACCATCTTTCGCTTCATCCATTTCGCTTGCATTTCATATCTTTATCTTCCTCACTCTCATACTTGGTGCTTCCAGGTGTTCACTCTGTCCGGTCCATAGGTTCGTCTGCTCCCCGACAGGCATCTGACCCTTGACACAGGCTCCTAGGGGGTGTAAATCCTCCTTACGGGGACGGTAATGAAGTGAAGGAAAAGAATTTTCTTGAACATTTTCGTGTCTAGGAGGACGCTGGAAACTTAGATACCAAGTTTGTGATTTAACCAACTGTTCGTTTTTTGGTTTTTGATCACAGCAACACCTTTTCCTTAAAATTCTTTATTTGAATATAGAGACGTAAACACCTGCCATTTCCAATTAAATCTTGGTATTTAATTTTGGGTGGAATGCAATTACTTCCTCTACTCACAATAGGTATGTAGGAGAAAGAATAAAATGAAGTTGAAAAATGTATAATAAATAAACATTACGATTTGTTAAAATATAAAACATAATATAAATATTATGAAATTTGAAGAAATTGTTTGCTTACCTACTACATAATTTCTGTGCAAGGTTAAAACAAAAAAATGGTTTCATTGCAAAAATACGCATTCCTCAGCAAATTCCCTCATACTGTGCACCAGGCGTCACCGTTAAACATTCTGCTGCAAGGTTACTTGTATAACAGCTGGACACAGCAGGTTAGATTCAAAGATCTGCACAAGTGTTCTCAACAATGCTTCCATATTAAAAATAAAATACAGTTTCTTATTGATTCAAGTTTATGTATTAAACTTTAGCGACAAACTTTATTTGCGTTAATTAACATATTCATTACTGTACTGTTATTGTTTACCCTTCTGCATTATCTTGACTTTATGAGGTCTCAATAATAATTGTCAAAGCGACCAAAATTAATAAAGATTGGTTATATCAGGAGAATAAAATACTAAATTTCATGGATTAATTGTGACTTATCCAGGGTTTTAAGCAGGACTTTAGAGAGATGTGAAGCAAGGGTTATAAACTCCCTAGCGGCGTCTCCACTATACCATACTTATTGGGCATTAGGGTGGTCATTACGTACCACATAACTCCCCATGGCGTCTTCGTGTCTTGTTTATTACTCACCATAACACTCTGTCAACCGCTCACGTGGCCAGGCTATTATTCTCATAGCACTGTGGTCCATTTTGGATCATAACTTGCATCTTGCTCTACGTGGGATCATTTTACCTTCAATTAGTTTCAGGCCATCTATCCAAGAAATGGGGTAAAAATGAGAAAACTTCGATTCCTTGTTTTTCGTGTTTTATTATATTTGTAACTCATTATTCCATGCTACATTTTAAGTCACAAGTGGATATTGAATTGGTCCTGTAAGCATTTTGGGAATTTAAACTCCATTTTTTTTTGCAGTATTTTTCAGCATTCAAAAGAATTCCTGGTCCACAGCTTATACTTCATTACGTTCCGTTTTTCCGGAGAACTTCGGGAATATTTAATTTAAAAATTATTGTAAACAGTTAAAAATACAACAAAGATCAGCTAAAATTAGTTTCCGTAACTCACATTGAAAAACCTATCAAATTCAGTAACACTAGAACGAACATTTTTTTTTTTTTTTTTTTTTTTGGTTACACTAATTAAAGGTTTTAAAAAAGTGTCATTACTTTTATGTACTAAGCTAAAATTAAAACGTTGGAGCAATACGAAAAGTCGTATGATTCAAGAAGTATTTTATATCACCGTACCAAAAATAGTTAATTATAAGTAAGGAAATGAACATCTTAATAACGGTGTGATAGAGTTGTTAAATTATTTTTTACACTGTGTTTTGTATTCTGAGTATATGCTAGAAACATAAAGCAATCAAATGAAAACTGGTGGTCCAAATGACCGTGCTGTCGACGGGCCCTTAAACCCCACACACACACACACACACACACACACGCACGCACGCACGCACGCACGCACGCACGCACGCACGCACGCACGCACGCACGCACGCACGCACGCACGCACGCACGCACGCACGCACACACACACACACACACACACACACACACACACACACACACTCTCACACTCTCACACTCTCACACTCTCACACTCTCACACTCTCACACTCTCACACTCTCACACTCTCACACTCTCACACTCTCACACTCTCACTCCCTCACTCTCTCACTCTCTCACTCTCTCACTCTCTCACTCTCTCACTCTCTCTCACTCTCTCTCACTCTCTCTCACTCTCTCTCACTCTCTCTCACTCTCTCTCACTCTCTCTCACTCTCTCTCACTCTCTCTCACTCTCTCTCACTCTCTCTCACTCTCTCTCACTCTCTCTCACTCTCTCTCACTCTCTCTCACTCTCTCTCACTCTCTCTCACTCTCTCTCACTCTCTCTCACTCTCTCTCACTCTCTCTCACTCTCTCTCACTCTCTCTCTCACTCTCTCTCACTCTCTCTCACTCTCTCTCACTCTCTCTCACTCTCTCTCACTCTCTCTCACTCTCTCTCACTCTCTCACTCAAATGAAAACTGGGGATTTTTTTTTAAATGTTGATAGACGCATTGCCTTAGGGTTCCTTATATGCTTGGTAACACTGTTCATCTAATTTGACTTAGGTGTCTTAAAATCCTTCATAGTCGGCGCCGTGGCCGAGTGGTTAGACCGCTCGCCTACCACCTAGGCGGCCCGGTTTCGATCCCAGGAACCTCCATTCGGTATTCATGATGGACGAAGCGGCGTCTGGGCGGGTTTTCTCCGGATTCTCCAATTTCCCTACAAAACCTACTTTATTAGGTATATAACCTAACACTTTACGTTCTAACAAAGTAAAAAAGGCAACACCCACCATAACAAATTGCTCCTCATTTCACCAATTGCTCCATCACCACCTTTCCATTCATACATTTTGCCTACATTTCGTATCATCCTCTTCCTCACTATCATACCTGATGCCTATCATATGCAATAGGCTGTATCCTTTATCACCACTCGTGTTTGTATTTGTTCCTGACAAAGAAAGCAATAGTGTAGCAAACTGCCTATTGTTCCGCTCTCCTAACACACTCGATAATTTTTCCGTATTTGCAGAAGCTTAACATCAAATAAAGGTGTAATAAAGTATGTTAGTATGAAATGTTCAACAATTCACAAAACACTGCATGACGAAATTGATCAGGACCTCTATTTATCATGAGATATTTGAAAAATCAAGTACCAGTACAATGTCTAGCTTTTAGATTCCACGCCGTATCATTATTTCTCTTTACCTATCACTTAAATATATCTATCTGAACTAGGTACAACAAGTGAATAAAGTGTGCTTTGACCGCAGCGCGCCTCTTGGTGCTTTCGCCATCTAGATAGTCCCTGCAAAGATGCTACTACTAAAGTCTGAAATTTCACTTAATGTTTACTAAATTATTAATTATTGAGTACTAAGCATTGTTGAAGTGTAAGAATACACAGTGAAGTGAATCTGTAACTAGCCTAACTCTTACGGTGCGCGCATCATTCAGTGTTCTGAAACATAAGTGCGAAAACCATTACGAAGTGGGGAAATGACAATATTGAACGTATTTAACAAGTTAATTGAGAAATATCCCAAACCTGCTATAGTTTACGTAGTGAAATTAACATCCGAGATTACTGGTGTCAATTTTAAGTATTTACAGCGTACGCAAATTAAAGCCCCAGTTGGTGAAGTCAGAACTCTGGGCAAAGAGAGACAAGAAATCTTCACCAGTTCTTTGATAACAATGAATCCCTTCACAAAGTGCTGTTGGCAGTTAACTGTGATCCCGACCTTCCAGATTTAAAACAAACTTCTCTCCATAACCTGCTTCTGGAGATTGATTTCGAGTTTGTGAGTAGAAACCAAAAAAACGTTATTGTGGACAGAGATGACTAAATGGCAGTTAATTTCCATGTGCTGTGTGTTATTTTTATCGATTAAATATGTCCTTTCGGTGGTATATAACACATTATACTTGAGCGTAGCGGTAACTGTGCTCTGGCATTGCGAATGCATGTGGCTGCGGAGTGATACAAACCGGCGATTTGTTTACCTCCACTTTATAAACTTGATGTACGTAGTTTATCTATCAAACTACTCAACTTTAAATTTTTACTTTTTACACTGCATGCAGTAAGTAGGGGAATTGTTGTATTCCACTAGAAAATTGTATAACAGATTTCACTAAAATTCGTGTTTTGCAGCGTTCCAAATTAATTGCCTTTGAGCAACGGCGTATCAGAGGGACTAAGAATGTCCTAGATTCTGGATAAATATCAGTCGGCTAAGAGATGTATACAACAATTTCTACGAGAAAATAAAATTAATCACTGTCAGCTAAAGTAGTATAAAGGTGGACCGCGTAGGTCTCCCCAAACAGGTGATCCATTAGTCACAAGTTTAAACTAACAATGGTAGTAAATAACGAACTTGCGGCGAAGCATTTTATATTATAGATGCTTCATAAATTATTGTATGTAAATTATCTTCAACAATAAGAATGCACATCAATAATTTTAGCAGGAAACGTTAAAAAAATAAGGGAAGTAAATACTGTAAGATTTGAACAGTAAAATTCAATTATGCCGTTAGATTATATTGCATGTCTGCGAAAAATATACATATCAATATCTCGAGAATTAAGCATATTGTATTAATATCTGCGGTAAAAATAGAAAACGCACGAAATGCAAGAATTTCAAATTCTGCTCTCCTAGAATTGCAAAAATGTAATCGCATTACAATAGCACATTATGACACAATAAATAGAATTGTACGTATAGTACCCAAATGCAGTTTTAGTACTGCAGTATTCCTATTATATCTGTAATACATGCAACCTGCACTGCCGCAGCGTTCGTCGGTGTGCATAACCACCAGGCGATTTGTATTTATCTCTAAGCAACGTGCTAGAACATGACAATGAAAATAGTCGCGGCTATCTTACCCGATTTTGAAACTTTTAAAGTGAAAATTTTCTAAAACACCGTGAGTTTTTCCTCGGCATTACACTTTCTAATTGGTGGAGAGAATTGCGTTGCAAGTAACCAATACGGTCGTAGCTTCTAGAACTTAGAATGTACCATACCACTAACATAAGCCAGTGCACTAGGCCAACTCATGAGCCAATTTAATTTAGTTGTATTTAAAAGCTCCCTGCTTTTATTCAAAAACCTGTCTTTATCAGGTTTGAGGTTCCTTTAAATGGGTTAGGGTTGGTGTGAGTATAGGTTTCGGAATCGCAAAGTAGGTGCCCTAAGTCGCAAACTGTAGTAGCTAACTCATACAGAACTGAAACCTTTTACGTGCCATAAATATATCACATGGAACTCCCGACTTTACGTCCCTTCCAAATCAAACTATACTAGGGATTTTGTACGTCCGAAAAATACGTGGCCCTCCGCCAGTTTTGAATCCGCGACCTTAGAAGCACATTACCATTAATCCGGAGAATGACTGTCGTGGGCAAATCCACACCAAAATCAGGAACAGGCTTTCTCTAGCAACAATAAAAGAAATATTTTATTACAGTGAAATCTTCAATGCAAGGATGACCGTTAAGATGCACCAGTCAGCTGAGAATCAACTGCCGAAATTGTCGATTAATCTTAGAAATTGTTTCAACTCTTAATAAAAATGTCACAATTCCGTGTGTTCATGAAGGATATCGTGAAATGTTATTCAATGTTATCTTTGCTTTCTAATATATGAAAAATTGCATTTACTTTTCATTGACGTATAAGTAAAGTCAATGCTAGTAATATAGCAGTAGTATTTTTATTTTTATTTTATCAATAATGTCGTGGAGTGGGGCTTTTGCTTACTTTCACATTATGACAATTTTATCTTCTTTTTCTTGATGCGACTTTTATTTTACTTGTTTCCTTTAGCACTGTTTTGGCTTTTGTCATGTTTATTATATACTCGTATTTACTTAATAATATATTATTTTAATACGACTTTAAAATTAACTGTGATTTCAACTAATTCCCACGTCACATGACATGCACGAGAAGTGGATAAGGAAAGCTAAATTTGCAGTCGTATGCACAGCTCGGTATGATGTTTCATCTTCTTTAATATCTCCTTGCCACTGTTTGCAAAGTCCTACATCATGGCGGCTCTACCCTGCTGTCCGATCCAATATGCCTCAGAGAAATGGCATGAATGGTGCCCAAAATGACAATATAGCTTCTGTCAAAACGGATCAATTTTAGATCGAGCACGAATGAGAATAAAGCGAAGAGGACGTAGTGATCCATGGAGGGTCATTCGACGGTCCTTCCACCACGATGCTGCGCATTTTCTGCTCTGTCCAGTTTTAGAAGCTTTCTTTGGAACATATTACTTCAATTTGGTTTATTTCGAGGAGTGGAGAAACTTTTGTTTTGTTCGATTTATAATCCGCATTTAGCAACTAAGGTTATATCGGCGGTGTTTCCTTTGGAACAATTGCTCATCGCCACTGACGTTCATTCGCTTACTACTCTGTGTAACTTCATATTCAAGGTGCATTGAATGGTGCAAGGTGTAATATGCGACTGCAAAAACTTGACCTTGGTGCTAACTTTCACTTAGTCTTTCCTAACGCTTCTCTTTGCCGTCTTCCTCTTCTGCAATTTCAGTGCTGTCTGTCTTGTACTGCTAATGATTTCCTGTGGTGTGCAGTCCTAATGTGATTAATTTGGTTTCTAATAGCAAATTTGTGTTTTGTCTTAATGATCTAGAAAGCACAGGCACAAACCTCATTTGTACTTTCTCTACTACATATAGTAAAGTAGAGGAAGTATTGCATTCCACGCTGAATCAAAAAAAAAAAAAAAAAAAAAGCATTTTTAGAAAAAGGTCCGTGTATGTGTCTGTGTGTCTGCCTGTCAGTCTGTTTGTGGACAGATAACTCAAAAACGAAAATTCGGTCAAAAATTAAAGTTCGTATTTAAGTTTAATATCTTTCAACGATGCGACATGAAAATTTCGAACAAAATTGCTCCACCTTTGTGTAATCAGTTCCGTAATGTACATTTTACCTTAATTTGAATGAATTTAGTCAGAATTTACTGTTAACATAATGTTGCCAAATCTCTCTTGGAAATTAAACTTTGATATTTTAACATTAAATTGTCAGTAAATTCATTCGAATTAAGGTAAAAATCCATTTCAGCATTGTTCACACAATGTTTCCGCGACAGCTAGTGGCATAATAAAATATTTATACCCATTCGCCAAGAAACCAGATGCGTCAAAGCTTGACAATTTTTTTTTTTTTTTTCAGTTAAGCGGTTCTTTAGTGACAATAATTGTACTGGAGATATTTGTTACTCATCATATAGAATACCTGGTTAACACATGACCGAAGGAGTACCTTCCAACCGGCATATTTCTTCTCTACTTCAAAGCCTAGGCAACATACCCATTCCTACTTCATACTTCAACTAGCTGCATCGTTTTCTCCGCCGCCCTACATCTATTCTTCCTAGGGGTCTGTATTTGTTTACAAGGGTTAGAATTCTATTTCTATCCATTCGCCTAAAATGTCTTCATTTTTTGTCTGCGGGCCCTAATGACCTAGTTGTCGACGGGCCCTTAAACCCAACTCACCCACTCACTCACTCACTTTTTTGTCTGATTCTTCAATTCTCTCATTTAAATTATAAACACCCAATCCGTCCGGATTCAATTCTATTTATATAGTTTCCCCTTTAATCATCCTTAAAAATAGTACTTCTGCTGATTGTATATTATTTTTATCCCATTTTATTCTCCCTCAATCGAAGGTTCACTGCCAAAAGACACTGCCACTGCTACTTTGGTGTGTTAAAACATCTTGAAAATCTTCATATCGTATCCTTGGGAGATGCTCAACCATATACTGTCTGGTTTTATCGGACCTTTTGTTTTTGGGTTATGCTGTTCACACCAACAAACACGGAAGATCTGGTATCGCATTTTTCAGCACTTACTACATATATTATGTGGTAATGGCAGCAAAAAAGGAGGATCTATGTGTATAAGTTAAGGTGGGGTTGATAAGGATATCAGGACAGTAACTGGTTGAAAAGCATAATAGGGTCAATCGTGAAATTGTCCAGAAAGCACTGCACCTCGCGTCTATGTCGCATCATTTATCGTTGTACGACGGCTAGCCATTTCATTGGTTGCTTTAGGCCAGATGTAAGTGTGTGCCATTCCTTGTGTTAAATAACCTTAACCAATAACCAAAAGAAAGATTACAAAATGGCGCATAAGCGAAATACATATTTACGCTCTCGATTGTACTGGCTAAAAGAGAAAGAGGCAGTGAGTGCATCCAGTTTGTCATACAGACCTCTTATCATGATTGGTAGATATATAACCTATATATGTTGTATAACCTACAACGCCACACTCTGTCTCCATCGATGATAATTTCACGCAGCATTGGAACGGAAGTGGAGTATTATTTGCGGAGATGAAATCAGGAACAATGGTCATTGGGAAGAGTACATCCTGAAGAGAATTCCATCAACAGTAGCTGTCGCTCTGTAATAGTATCAATTTCAACGTAACATCTAATTTCACACATGGCAACTGCCTTTTCTTCATTATAGTTCCAGCTAGGAATAATTGAAAATCTGGTGGGATAATTTCATAGAAGGTTCGGCATCAGATACAACAATCTCATTTTACCAGGATTACACCATGAGATATCTGTGATTGAAATTGAAACCATTCTTATGTTGCCTATACAGTATAAGCCTAATGTAGGACGAAACACGATACGCACAGTCACATCACTTGTTTTCCTACAAAATTCTATCTATCCCAGATTTTTTTTTCTTTTTTGTTTCCATGTATACACCTTTAACACAATGGTGATATCGGAAGTCTTTTATCTTTGGAACATATTGCCTATCGACAATGGTCTTAACTCGTACTCAGGGTTTTGTTCTGGGTTTGCTTATTAGACCACATACATTCACACTCCCATTCCTACTTTCAGACTCTAGGGATAACAGATCTTGACAAAAGATAAATTCCCACCCCCTAAGACCCGGGAATCCTTCTACAGCAGGAAGGTGCTCTACTGGCAATGTTACGGGGCCAGTAAGAAAGAATATTTGTTCTAGTTCTTGATCAAAACAAATAACCATTCCATGTTAATGTCTGAATGATACATACAGCAATTACCAATTCGTGTGAGACAGGTTTCACTCAATTTGTTGAATGTAGTAATATTTAAATCTGAAGATTGGTTAAGTTATGGATACAAATGAATACTTCGAATTCTTTAGCATAATTGCATAATATATACCTTTCAAGTGTTTTAATAGCATATTGTCAAGGAATCAATTTATTGCCTTCTCTACCAGGTACTACTAGATTGAAAAGGTTTACAATTAACTCAAAACTCTTGACATCGATATTTCGCTGGAAATACATGTTTTGAGACTCCCTGAATCCAAAGAACGTTATTTTTAGAAAAAAACATGAGTGTGTGTATGTGTGTGCGTGCACAAAATGAAAACTAAATGTCTTACACAAACTTGGTATTTTGTTTGAGCTTCTAAAGATTATACACGAAGATTTTAAGAAAATCCCTTCATCCCGCACTAGATTTTACATGCAACATTTCTGGAAATACTCAATTTTCTCAAAAATATCTTAAACGATTTTATTTAAATTAGCATATAATTGAGACAAATATATATGTACATGTTGAATGTTTTGCTGATACCCTGTAAAGCCCTGTTTATTCACCAATCTAAAAATGTCGTCTTTCACTTAAACTCACTGGCGGTAAAGGCCGAATAAATATCAAAAAGTAACGGGAATTTTTTTTCGGACACCATGATTTCCTTTTATTCAAATTTAATTACAAGCTTTCAAAATAATCTCCTTCTGACATTACACACTAGTTCCAAAGTTCTACCGCTTTTCAAACCATTCAGAGAAGCCCTTGTTTGACATCCTGCTCAGTATACCCGAAATAACACTGCTTAGTTCTGTATCGGTTTGAAAATGGCGCCCACGAAGATGTTTTTTTCACTTGTGGAAACGGAGAAATCCCAGAGTGCTAGATCCAGCGAATATGGTGGGTGGGGCATGATTTCGATACCTAGTTGAGTGATTGCCTCTTGTGTTGCTAGGACTCGATGAGCAGGGCGTTGTCCTGATGGAGGAACCATCCATTCGCAGCCAGTTCTGGTCTCTTGGCAGCCATTTTCCTCTTGAGTGTTCCTTTAAGGACGTTCCTGTAGTACTGAGCAGTTACTGTGGTGTGTTTGGAATCACGTGGTCATAAATTACTCCAATTTTGTCGAAAAACACAAGATACATGACTTTCCCTGCACTTGGTTGCACCCTTGCATTTTTGGCCTTAGGCTGTTGGGACGTTTCCATTGTGCACTTTGTTGTTTGGTTTCGATCATCGTGATGAAACCAGCTCTCATCACAAGTTACCACCTGGTCCAGAAAGTTGGGTTCCCTTCGAAGCCTTGTGATCCTTTGCTGGCAGGTCATGACCCGATGACACATTTGTTCCTCATTAAGCACTCGTGGAATCCATTTTGCCGCCAATTTTCTGCAGCCCAAATCATTATGAATTATGTCTTCAACTGACCCATAGGCAATGCGCACAATGTCTGCTATCTTCGCTATCGTTATAATGGTGTTGCGGTCCACCTCAGTTTTTGAAGTGACGGTCCGTCCTGAACGTGGGGCATCTTCAAGACTTTTTTCACCATCTTGAAATCTTTTATGCTAGGCATTCAAAAACACGTGTTTTTGATAAAGTTTGGTCTCCATGTGCTTCCTGTATCATTTGCAGCGTTTCAGTTCCAGACTTTTTAGAAGAACACAAAGCCGAATTGCCGCTCGTTGTTCTAACTTGAAATCCATGTCGGGTCACTGAAACACGTGCTTACACAAGGGGTTTCTCAGACAAACTGAACAGCGCACGGACAGTGTGGAGCCCACAGATTGTACGTGGCGCCTATCCCAGCGTCAGTCAAGGTCAGACCTCTGTCACCACGATTGGTGAATTTTGACGAGTGCGTGTTTAAACAGAACCAAATAATTTCCGTTACTTTTTGATACCCCTAACCCATACTTCTCTTATCTAGTTAAGGAGGTGATCATTCCTCACGTATACCTATTCTTAATTAGACAAGAATTCGCAGATCTAGCATAGAGATGATTATCTGTCCGACATACATCACAAGGGATGGCAGCATCTACAAGGTGACAGCACTAACCAATAATATGAAATGGTGGCGTCATGTAATACCCTAGAAATAGATGTAAACTGTGGCCAAGAAAGACATGTTGATTTCCTTGTGTCGTTTCTGCACCGCCCAATGTCATTCTCTAAGTGATTTTTTAACTTATTCATGTATAACCAAAGAATATATTATAATTACACATTTGCAACTTTAACATAGTGAAATATACTATAATGGTTCATAATACTGGCAGAAAATCGAGAACGTACGTCGGTTTTAAATAGATTGATATTTTTTCTGGTTAAACATGTAGTTACTCAGTTAAAATGTTGGCTAATTTGACATGCAGTGTCATCCATTTTAGATTTTGATAATATAGATAAGAATGTGTAGGTATATATAGAGTCCATTTAGTCAACGCGGGTGTAATTCGGTCGCCTCCTTTGAGGAGCCCTTGTATCGTTTTACAATATGGCCCCCTGCTCCTCAGTTCTTTCTGCAGAGTGGCAACATCTTAATATGAACCCTTACAGATAATAAAACAGAAAAGAACTGGAATCCAAAATTTTAGCAACCGAGACTTACGTGGAGTCAGCATGTTTCTGTTACTTACTTAAAATAAGGTTTGCTGTTGGTCTTCAAGGACAGGGATAGAAGTTTGCCTTTTCTGAAGAATGGGGTTGGATTTGACAGTCATTAATTGTGGGTAGCGTATATTTCCTTTGTGGACCAACTGCACATGCGTTGACTAAATAAGTCGGTCTGGGTGGCTCAGTTGGTTAGACACTGGCCTACTGATCCCAAGGTCGTGGGTACAAACCCGGCCCAGGTCGATGGTTTTTAAGTGTGCTTAAAAACGACAGCTCCATGTCAGTAGATTTACTGGCATGTAAAAGAACTCCTGCGTGACAAAATTCCGGCACACCGGCGACGCTGATGTGATCCTGGCAATTGACAGCGTCGTTAAACAACAAAATATTTGTTGACTAAATAAGACTCTAAACACACACACACACGCACACACACACACACACACACACACACACACACACACACACACACACACACAAACTTGAGATAAACAAAGGCGAGAGACGGCTCCAAGTATGTGATCGAAGTGAAAGTTCTGACTGGCCCCTGACCGCAGATTTCGTATTTTCTCTATCTTATTAGGTAGTTTTAAAATATGCTAATGGATGCATTTAACGATTTTATTGCAACATAATACATTTTCACTGTTATTTGAAAATAACAATCAATTAGTTTAAGGAAGCTTAATAATTGTTTCACATGATGTGCACATGCTGCGCGGAGTAATACAAAGTGTGTTTCTTAGAACACATCTAGTATTATAGGTAATATGTTTCTCTCCTGTAGTTCCTATACCTTCATATCTACCCTTGGTTACACAGTGAGATTATCATCAGTTTGTAAACTCAGATATAATTTCTCTAATCATTTGTACATTTGACACAATTAAATTGACAGTCCGTTTCAATACCGGCCTACAAATCCAACTTCACGATCTTCCTTCCAATATAAGATTTAATCACATTCAGAAACTAATGTGGTTGGTAGTCTAACTCCACAAGAAGCACACTGTTGCTCTTTTTGGGTACAAGAATTATGATTTGTAATTATGTTGCAGGTTCTGTACGACCGCAGACGATGCAGCGGCCTTCGTATCTGCCACCCCTTCATCACCATCCTACTACTCCTTCGACAACCACAACTTCCACAACGACCACGACGGCGCAAACCCCGGTCGCCACAATCACTAGAGGGGGCGGTGCTGGAGCTCCTGGGTCCGCCACGAGCACCACCACCGAGTGTCCTCCTAACGTGACGGTCCCCGGGGGCGGCGCATCTACGGGCACATTACGTCCCAATAATAACAACAACCTTCTGCGTAAACTTGCTTCTAGTCATTATCAGAGCTACACCACGGCACTGACGGTCACTATAGCAGTTGGCTGTTTTCTTCTCTTGCTCAACATTCTCATTTTCGCAGGCATCTATCATCAGAGGGATCGTGGGGGAGGTGGAGGTGGTAGTGCAGGTGGTCATTTCGGCGATAAGAAGAAGGAAGAACTTGCTGAGGCGGGCAGCTGTAGCTCAAGCTCTGGAGACGGTGGTCATTTTGAAAGTAAACACGCACTACTTGTCGACCAGATAGTCTTGACGTCATCTTCGTCATCTCATCACCACCACGGTGCCGTAGTCGAATTGCCTCTGCAAGAATTCAAGACTTCCCCCACAAGTGGGGCTAAAATGAGGCCTAACTGCACGATGCCTCAACCTCCTGGATATCAACCACCTCCAGCACCTCACACTGCCATAGCCCCAACGTCGTCCAATGCTTCTTCTGAACAGCAACAGCAGCAGCAAAAACAACAGCCGGCGCCTCAGGAAGAACAACACGAAGAAGAGGAATCGGCGCCACATCTCACTAGCCCCTCCATCCCCGAGCCTCCCCCGCCCCCTAAAAACCAACCTCCAACATCCACATCATCCCAGTGTAACCAAATAGGAGGCGGCATACTGAGACAGCAGGGATGTCCTCAGACACCAGGAACTATGAAAAAACGTGTTCAAATACAAGAGATTTCAGTGTGAATGAGCAATGAACAAGTTATTTCTCTCTACTGCAGCATGAATTTTTCATAAGTTGAGACCCATAAGGCTTACAGAAAAGGAAAACTACCGTTACTGTTTTCCTTAAAATAATTATCATAGGACATGTAATGATAGTGAGACTGAATTTGTACAGGCTCAACATTAGTGGTACACTGGAAGAGGAAAATAATTCCTGAGAGTCGTATACTATTTTGAAATAGTAAAAGTTTAAGAACAAAGCTTTTGTTAAATAAAAATGTGCCATATTTATTGTTACTACCATAAACAGAGTTTTAAGGAGTTAAGTCTAGTTAGTATTTCTATGAACATAAAGCCAAAAGAGTAATAAAAGCTGGCTCATTCATAAAAAATAAAGGAAAGCATTGGTCACATCATGAAGTGTAAGAACTGAGTTTCACAGAACAAAGCACACAGAGAAAGAATGCAACATTAAAAATATATTTAGGTAACGTTTTGTATCAATGTTGCATTTATGTTTATGTTTTGATGGAACATCCTGAACTTGAAAGTTTTACAATTCTATTCATAGAAACGAAACAGAAGGTATGCCTGCCACTGAAACAAGTTTGAGGTTATGGAACAACACTGCAACCATGAGCATAACTTCCATAGCTGGCAACTGTATCAATGGGACCACAGTATGGAAACATTTTGTCTTTAATAGGTAGGTTTAACCATCATCCTAATTTGGAATCACATCTGTATTAAAAGTGTTCCACTTCTCAAGTTACATTGCTGATGCATAGTTAAACTTTTTATGTCCATAATTGTGATTAATATCCAAAAAAGCATAAAACTGTTGTATAGTACTTGTACTTTGATTTATTGGTTATACCTTTAAAATTGATTATACTAAATATACTAGATACCATACTTCCTTAGTTCTTCTGCGAAAGCCTAAAATTAACTCGATGTTATTTTTAAATTAATATTTTTGGCAATATTTCGCACTACCAGCAGTTAAGATAATAACTGTTATTGTTGACAGTGGGGTATCCATTTAAATGAATTTCATGAATAATGAAAGGCACGCAATAGAGATTTTGGGAAAATTGTCTTTCATTATTTGTTATTAGTTGAGTAATACACTAATATTTATGCTTCACTCAGATCTTTACTAAGCACTTACTAATAATTGTATGTTAATATTAACAGCAAGATCTCAAAACAATTGAGTTTCAAATCAAGGTATGATCATGCCTTTTACTCCAAGATAATAAGACCCTGGTTACGTTGTAATTATTTTGCTAGACATTATCATATACATTTGATATGATAGTTAATCTAATCTTTGTTTTCAATCCATTAATCTTCAGTACATATAATTTAACAATAAGAAAAATGCAATCAAATGAATTTTTATCCATTCAGCATTACACTTTTGCTTAATCTACATAGATTTCTAATTGGATGCTTTGGCAGTTACACTAAAATTATCCACATATAGCTTTTGCACTACATAATTTAATTACCATAATGTTTAACCAGTTTTGGTACGAAAGGCATACATAAATGTTATTATAAAGTGGCAGAAGCATTGTAGGGAGAACCTTTGAGGTGTGCTAAATAGGATGAACGAAATACCCAAAGTCAGTCATACCTTCACTTTTAAAGATTTATTCTTATCTGGTGGATGTCATCTGGACCACTGAAAGGATATATTGACTAAATAAAGATATGAGGTGTCAGCATAACCAATAAACAACCTTTTACATGTTTATAGAATCAAAAGGCAAACAGGATTATGTAGACCAAACAACCTTGTCAGTTGTGTTAACCACTACATTATAAAAGGACCCATTCGGAAGTTTCACTTTCACTTCACTACAACTTACGAGGTGCTCTGTGACCATCTAGGGTTAAGGAACTGTGACTAAACATCTCTACACAGTAAAATGAGTGGAGAGAGCTATTTATCAATGTTGCTAACCAAAGAATGGAACTATAATTTTGCAAAGATCGGACCACATTTCATGTCATCTCCCAATATTTGTCATTGTTTTAATGCACATAATACCTTTGTTAACTTCATTGTTAACAAGTACAATGTGGTATACCAAACTTGTAAATATATAAGAACTACACAAAATTAAAAGGAAATTGCAGTGCTTCAATATTATACTTTTGGCATGCGGGGTGGATTCTACCCCCTAAGCACCTCCCCTCCTGAATGTATGATCCTGCAAAGCGGAATTTTGTTATTGCAAGAACAAAGAAGTTTTGCAATTTTGGTTCCTAACTCACAATGCAATAAGTATGTGATCCAAATTCCAAATTCTGGTCCATCCAAACAATGGGCCCTAAACTGATGTACAACTCACACCTATTCTATCCATAAATGCTAACACATGAACAAATAATAGAATCATTATCAAAATAATAAGAGATTAGGTTTATAATATGCCCAAATTTATTTATTCTGCTAAAAATGGTATAGAAAATACAAATTTGTGCTTTAGTAACTATTTTCTTATACATGTTTATCAGCATACAAAAAATCCAATATTTGAATACTTCATAATAAAGCTGGATAATTCTGCATAAGCATACAAAACCACTACCTAGAAAAAATATTTGTCATATTGCATTACACTTGAGTATGGTACGCTTCTTGAACAATTGCACAAAGAAGAAACAGGTAACGATTTAGTACATCTTCTTTTATTCTCCAAGCATTCTAAACTCAATTGCAAGGAACCGAAGCAATGGAAAATTGTGTAATGAACAGCACAATGTCCCTAAATTTTCAACATAGACTTCAACATTTAATTACAAAATAATATTTTTGAAATACGTGAAACGAAATATATTATACCATTGTTAATAAAGTATCATGTGCTTACATACTTTGATATTTGTCCTCTTCGAAAATGTGTAACTTATTATGATGTTACCTAAATAACTATACACTTACTTTCAGTAGCAGTTCTATTCTTTAAAATAAAAATCACCAGCATCATAGAAAACAGAAATCAAGAAACAAAACTTCAATTAAAAGAAATTTTATGGTAGATTAAATTAAAACCATTTCTAAAAATTATAATAAACATGTAGTTTTCTAAGTTATGAATCGCAATTACTATATCAATTTGGCCAAAATGTGATGCATAATGACAATTATTTATTGTCATTAGACACAATCTTACTAACATAATTAAAATGTAATCAGAATTGATCACACAGAAGATGTAGAAATTCTGATACCTTTTCGGTGAATTTGCTGTGTTACATGCTGATACCATGCACATTAGATGAAAAGCTTAAGAGTGCAAACTGGTCTTATTATCTACATTTACCTTTTATTCATTCTCCAATATTTGCTTAGAATAGTTTTAAAAAAGTGTTATTTACTTAATTCAAATAACCAAAATTAATGTTTACAAATTTTTTAAAAAAAAAACAAATAGCATTTATGAGAAGTTCACATAACTTCATTATAGTTGCCATATCAGTTATTTTCAAGAAATATACCAGCCACATTTCCTCTATTTTTAATATATAAGAATTCATGGCTCCCCTGTTTTCATTTAACATACATTCCTCAGAATTTAAAATGTAATTAATTTGGTTTATAATTCAAAACATGAGTGAATTGAAAATATTTAATCATTAGTTTTATGCAAATACATTTTAATTCATTGGCAAAGAAGAAGAGGAAATCACAAAAGTCTCTGAAAGCACTAAACCATCACAATTGTTCTTGCACAACAAACTTGTGGAAAAGGTGTTCATGTCTAATTTGTATCTGAAAATTCAAAGAATTAAGCTACTACAATAAAATATTATAGACAAAAGTCCAACTGTATTACTGATTTCATTGAATTAATAGCACAAAAGAAATACAACATACAGTATTCACACCCAACAATAACCTAGATAATATGTAAATAAAGGAACAAAAGACAAGTCATGTTTGATACCTTTACACATATTCTCTTGGTTTTTCTTTGTACAATGTATAATCAAGTGACCTCTAATGGTGTTTTTATTCCGCAGTTGTTAATAGCAAACTAATCAAAACAAACTTTCTTACTGTATATGGACTTTTAAGTGTTTGAGGTTTGGTAGGTTTATTTCAGATAGCTTTTTTGATATACTTTGGTTTTTACTTTATTACATAATGATGATAATAATAAAAAGTGTAAAAACTTAATCTGTTTATTAATACTAATACTGAAATTCCTAATTTCATAAATGAGTGACTGACAGTTAATTGGAGTTATCAAAAAATGTAATACATATTCTTAACTATAATGAAGATGAAGTTTCATAGATAACACGAAGGAATTCTAAGAGTTAATTAGTTAATTTATATTTATCAGGACATAATACATGGAAAATAGCTTGAAATAGGCAAAACTTTTATCTCAGTTCTATTTATTTATTCAATATCCTGGACATCAGTTGGGCTAGAATTTTTATGACCTAAAATTCACCATAATATGCAAAATAAAATGTATTGTTTACAAAAAGTTTAGAAAACTGTATACAGTAACATAAAAATTTGTGCTAAAAATATTACAATGAGATAAAATTACAGTAGGTACTAAAGTGAATGAATAAGTGAGTTTATGGTATACAAACCTGAAGCTTCAACACTGAAGCATATAAAATCCACCAATATTGCAAACTTATCTTAAATGTGTTGTTTCAACAAATTAAATGAGATAAGATAAGTGAAGCTTGTGATCTCGACTTTATTTGTAATATTGGTGATGCGAGTTGATGACAATGGTTTATTTAAGAATAAAATGCACATCAGAAACCTAAACTATGCAATATGATTTTGTATGGTTTTTGTGCCATTAAAATTATCAGTACATAACTGATGTATGCTCTGACATTTTTAGGTGCTTCTTTTTACTTAAGTTCATGAATTCTGAACTTCAATATGATTGACTTTTTACACTTTTCTATAGAAACAAAATGTTATATGTAATTCTGAGAAATGTAACAATTCAAAATATGAAAGTCTAACTAAGAAAACTCCCTGAGAAAAGCTCTGTACTTCCTAAGAGTGTGAAAATATGATGAATATGACAATTCACCTACCTAAAATGTGTTCTTTTAGAAAGAAATTTTCAAATACATATTAACACATTAGAAATTACTGTAATTTTACTGTTTGTTCCATAACAAACATTTATAATATAGTTAAGGAGCATAACGCTTGCCCAAAACTATTTGCTCCATCATGAAAATCCTAGCCCTAGACATTCTGAGCAACACAAAAACAGGAAAACCATTGAAAATACAGGGTGGACAGGAAGTCATTACATTCCTTCTAATATGTGCTTCATAGAAGCATTACAAACAAAAAAGTCGAATGTCATTTTGTTTTTTAATCGGCTGATTTCGAAAAAAGAAATAGTTTTTATCCCCATTGGATGTGTAATTTCACAAGAATGCATGAAGATAATGGTTTCTTAGTTGTAACATGCGTAGAGTAACTTATTTCTGATAAGCTTTGGCAGTAATTATGGGCATTATACTGGGTTACGAAATAATTAATCACTTAAAAGATGTGAAGGAATACTCCGAGCTGCTCTCTCAGATGTTAAGTAAGTCGACAATGTTGCATTGAGGTGGTCAGGGAATTGAACTAGTTTGTGAATGTAAACAGCTCGGGCACTTTCACTTTCGCTTTCTTTGGCCTACAGTAAACACAGAAAAACAAGGCAGGGTAAGAGTTTGTTTTCAAGACGCACCGCTACGCTGTTTGCTTATGCACTGAACTGGAAAAAGTGACCACCCACACAAAGTGTAGTGTTGCCAGATTGTTTTTGACAAAACAAAAATATCTCCATAGGAAATGGTCAGAGACAAAAACGTAAGCTACAAAATGTGTTCCAAATACCGAGATCTACGACTAGTATAAATTAATGTAATGAATTTCCTTCCACCCAGTATGTAAGTTAGATAGATAAACCATTGTCTTTGTAACAGGGCTGCAAATTTAAAGTACCATCATTAAACATGAATAATAGTTTTGTAAATGAGAACGAAGGTTTAATTTTCATGGTATCATTAATTTTTAAATTCCATATTGAAGTGCCAATGATACTTGATTTTGCTTTATAAATCACATTTATATTGTTCTCTCTCTGTCTCCATAATGGTTTTATGTATAAAGGAATTGAAATACTGACCACAGTTCTAAAGCATAAGGACATCAAATGTTTATGGTCCAACATTTATCATTTAATGTGCAATGTAATAAACTTTGTTATAAAAGTATAATGTTACTGTGCTTGATGTAAAGTGCTGCATGCTATGGTAACTTATCTGGTTTGCTGGCTTGTTTTACTACACTTATGTAATTTTAAAACTCACATGTTTGCACAAAGGTTACTGTTATACCATATGTCCAAGACTAATGGACACCATAATTTAAGGTCAGTAAAAGATAGTCAATAATGTCAATGCTGTTGTTCATTACAGCAATACCATCTCTTGAACATGAAAATAATTTGTCATGTCATATTTTCAGAATGGGGTGTCCACACTACCCATCGATAAAAATGTGGAGTGAACAAGAATCATGAAAACAATACTGTTAAAAGTATGAGTAGCATTGTTAACACTCTGCAATTGTTACTAAGCTATCATTTTGAAAAGCAATGGTCTTCAAACTTATGAAAAATTCACTTTGTTAACTGTAAGTAATTGAAGATGCACATTCTTCAGTTTTTTTTTTTTTTTTTTTGTTTTTTGTTTGTTTTTTTTTTTTTGTTTTTTTTGAGGGAAGCATGACCTTCTCCATTTGGTGACAGTGTAGTAAAATTGTCCAATAAAAACAATGACTTTTAAAATAAAACACAGTTTGAATAAGATTACAGTAATGATGGCAGAAGAAAAAACAAAACCCCAAAAACCCACTATGGTGAATGAAAATAATGAACTTAATTTCTTTTGTTAGTCAATTTTCAATGTAACAATTCATATTTTCACTGTCATTTATCTCTTAGGCCATGGTAAAACTCACACTGTTCCACAGACTCAATAAAATACAATACATATATTTTCAATGCATATTTTAATATTCCTTATCTATGTTTTATATTTTAATCTCAACAACACAGATAATTATTGAGTGTCTCTAAAGCTTGACATATAATCATTTTAACATTGTGATACTCCAACTAGTGTTCTAAAATTATTGGCATTAGAGACAATCCATACTAGATTTCCAGAACACGAATGGCTCCATATTTATACTAATGGATCATTGACATCAAACTGAGATGGAGCAGAGGCTGGAGTTACGTGTCACCTCTTTTCCTATTACAAATCTTTAAGTTATGGAACTACAAACTTTGATGGAGAAATTGAAGCAATTCAAATGGCCCTACAAAATCTCTTGTATAGAATTTCACATTTTAATCAAGCAGTTATTCTCTCAGATTCCAGGGCAGCAATTATAGTAATTACTTCCAAGTTGTCACCAAAAAACCAAACAACGTTTGTTGGAAAATCCTTACCCATCTACCTGCACTTCAAAAACACCTAGTCTTCCAATAAATACCAGCTCACTGTGGACTGAGTGGCAATGAGAAAGCTGATTTTCTTGCAAAAAAGGGTACCAGCAGTGTACAGAAATCTATAGTTAATCTACCATTTTATACAGCTAAAAGATTAGTCAACTCTGAATTCAAAAAAGTTATTGCAAAATATTACTATGAAAAATCAAAAACTAAAAGATGGGAAGTACCAAACATTCAAACGCTAATTCCTGAGTATCCTCGAAAAACAGCAGTTGCAACCTTCAGGTTGATTACAGGACATGATTGTCTGGCAAAACATTTAAATACGAGAATTGGGATATATTCTTCACCATTCTGTCCTCTATGTGATCTGCAAGAGGAAATGGATGGAGACCACCTTCAAATATGCCCGGCCACTTCTAGTGCCCCATCCATCAGTGAAAAATATTGGAGAGCAAGAGAATTAATGACTTCATTGTCAGAAATCCAGCATTAGCTAACAACAACAACATTTAAAATACCACTAATATGAGAAAACATATGAAGTAATAAAACTGTAAAATTAGTTTCAAAGTGGCTAAAATACTGAATTAGTTTTCTATATTTTAGAATTATCTCATACACGTTTTTGTAGACAACTTGTGATGTGCTTCACATTGCTGTTATATTAATGGCTCATTATGTTATATAAGAATAAATGAAGAGGAGAGCACGAAGCTGGAAGTGACAGTCAAGTGACATGAACGGAAGGATGGATAATCTCTGGCTGTTAGAAGTGTAGAAAATTATTACGTATCCACATTGATTTGTTCGTTGTTTTTCTCCTCGTCTAACAGTTGTCCCACAAACAACGCCTGCCAGCCGGAGTATCCAGAGTACATTAGGCAGAGTATTGCCTAATAGGCAATCTACTGTAATAATTACTGTGAAGTCATTGACCTTGCAGTAACCGAACTTATTTTCGATGCTACATTTGTTACAGTATTCGTTCGGCACACTCTGCGTAATGCCCACCGTACCACCCCTATTTGGAGGAAATAACCAGCCTGAAAACATAATACTTTTAATAATTAAAAGTCCTCATATGAAGTAAAATTGATGTAATATTGTGCATTACCTGAATTACCAGCACAAATATTTACATATATACCCCTAACAGCCCAGTATTTAGTACAATACTGTGAGCCGACTACGTGTTCTGCAAGCATGTCTCATAATTAGAAAACTGTTTACTCCAATAGTATTTGTTTTCAGAATTTAAAGTCATCCAGTTCATAATGCAAATTCCTTTACTTCTTTCTCTCGATATAATTTAGAACTTTTCAGAGCAATACATGGCTCGTTAAAAGCGTCTGGAATTAACAGAACATGACGCTGAGATTTATTGGTCCATATTAATTTTAGTGGTATTAGTTTTTGTCCAAGGAAAAAGTCTCGATTATGTGTATCATCTGTGATTTTTTCTGTTTTCCCTATCAGCTTAAAGTCATTTTAATATGAACAATTGTCAAGGTGGTGCTAAAGGAATTGTATTGAACAAGCACGAGGAATGCATTCAATCAATTGTTTGTTTAAGTAGCACTAGAATAGGCGTGAATTCGTGCATTATCAGTGCATTCGTGCATTAGCGAGGCACATATGCATTGAAAGCCAGGTTTGAAAAATTGTGTTTGGGGTATACATTATTTCTTGTTTTTTTAAAGAGGAGAGAAACCAACTCGATTTCAAAAATACTCAGCATCTATCCCCTTAAGCTTGTGGTGTAGGGAAAGTAAAGTGTTACAAGGTACTTACATTACCCTACGCTAGACAGCGTGCAAAAAAGAGAGAGAGAGGGTGATAAAGAGAGGAGGGAGGGGTAACGATGTGGCAACGGTTAATAACTGCGTCTTATTGCTGGAGATGAACATTCTTCTAGTTCGATAGATACTCAGTATAATACCATAAAATATCTTATTGAACCTTCCGGAGATTACTGCAGACAAATTAATTAAAATCATTATGGAAAGCTGATATTGTATGTTATACCTTTGCGAGTGTTTTGTGTGCCTGTCTGGCCATGATATTATCTTATCAGCTGATGCAGCTAACAGCTACATCAATGCAGATATATGTACAGGATCGACTTCAAAAGTTTTCCGACTCCCGTGCTCCTTGCCGCGGGGGGAAGCCAGGATAGCTTATCTATTAGTTATGTCAGGTGATCTCAAAGGTCGATTTGCCAGCCCATACCTGCCTAAAAGGAGAGCGGCGTAAGGTGTCTGTAAGTCCAAAGAGAATATCTTCCAATATTTCCCTTAGATTTGGTCCTAAAAAGTAATCTCAGTGTAGAGAAAACAACATTAACGTTATAAATCCAGAACGAACTTGCAGCGAGGATGGAAACTAAATATTCGGCATTAGAGGCGTCACTATAATGCAATTACATTTAAAACGTTTAAATAATTCTAATATACTGCGTTTTTTCAGCTATTCATGGAAACACGCGCATGCGCGCTGTAAAATTTGCAATTTTTTTTATTCAACGAACATGAAATAGTGTATTTGACCTGAAATTTTACATCAGAGTTTAAAACATTGAATAGCTGTTTGTCAGACATAGCAGAAAAACAGAACGCCGCTTCGTCCACCACAATTACCACATGCGGTTGCCTGGGATCGAACCCCGGCCGCTTTGATGAGAAGTGAATGGTCTAACCAGTCGGCTACTGCTTGTAAGACGCTGAACTCAAACGCCAATTTTGGTATTTTACCTACTTTTCACTTGGGTTCTGCTGTTCAAAGGTATAAATGTACAATACACATGGGCCACTTTCTAAACATTTTTTGTCCAGGGCATCTCCAAACGCACATTTCCAATCAGATGATATCGAATTTTTGAGTGACATGCAATACTTCCTCTAGGTAGTAGATAAAGCAAAAATTTAGGTGAACATTTTCTTTCAATACACGCACACCTACATAGTTGCACCAGTGCTAAAAATTTTAGTATCCACTAACGCTTCAGCTTTTTACAGTTTCATTACTTGCTAGAGAGAGGTTTCAGATATATAATTAACAGGCGCACTTCTTCATAGCGTATGTATATTTGCATTTCAAAAAGCAATTTGTCTCCCGGTGTGCTTCATAGTGTAACTTGAATCCTTTCTCTGGTTCCGCGTGATTTTTCACTGCAGTAGTGACGATAAAACACCTCCTTAAGGACTGCAATCTCTTAGGGCCGGTATTTTAAAGGAAATCTAAACTTACGGTTAGGCTTAATCTATAGTTGAAGGTTTTATTTTGTTTTATGAAGGCTAATCTTTAGTTTAACTTATGTTTAAATTTACTGGAACCCATCCATCGTTTAAATACCGTTTAAGGGAATACAATTTGGTAGAAATCTCGTGAATATTGACATTTGTATTGTATAACTTTAAAAATAACTAGGAGCCATAAATTCAAAATTTTGTTTTCACTGTTTATGTTACAAAGTTATATATCTATATAATGTATGTTAAAATACTGAGTAAAATCATTTTTCACTTTGAAATTTAAGGTTTTTGATTTTTTTTTTTTTTTTTTTTTTTTTTTTGGCTAGATTCACTTTTTGAAAAGGTTCCTGAAATTTTTCCATGTAGATTTCCTAAATACAAACAAGCAAATGTGTCATATACGATTCTTTTCTTTTGAGCGGTTTTTGAGTTATTAATTTTTAAAGCTGTACAAAACTTAAACAAAACTTGAAATTTCAAATGACAGAGTTTAGAAACCTTTTCTTGTGAACTAAGCGAATAACAAAATTATATGAGGGATCTGTACATTATAATCATATAAACATAATATAATCGTGTGGAGCGTTTGACACATGATTTAAAAATCCATATTTAACATTTCATAACTCCAAAATTGAAGGAAATATCACTCTGAAAAGTAAAACCGTCTAATGCTTCTATAAGACAACAATGAACATAAATTTTCACTTAAATGGGCTGAAAACATTAGAAAATCACAGTTTCAGTTGTGCATCTTATGCTATGTGCAAGATGGCGGTCCCAGCTACTTGTTGATACCGGGAAGGTATTTGAGGAATTGCTATTATGATAAATCTGACACACCCCAGGGACTTAAAACCTTTTACATAGGCCTAATCTCTTTCAGGTGTAGTGACCATGCCTTTCTGAACAGATTCAAACTTAGGAAGCAGACAGTTCTAACCTCATTACGTCAAATTTGTAACCGTATACAGAAATCAATTGGAAAGTATAAACCGTAAAACCCCCAATACATTTTAATATTGAATTTCTATTAAATTAACAATACATTTTAAAAATGAAGTATAAACATAAAAGCCAGGTTCACGTAATACAATTAATCCATGCATTACAAAAACATATGATGTATGCCTACATATGTGTGTAAGCATTAATAGAATTGCCTGTCGTCTACCCTTCTGTATACCTATGAGAATATGTTCTAAAAGAAAAACGAGTTTAGATGAACGATTTGAATATACATGAAAGTATACAGTAATTAACAGTTTGAAATACATGTATGCAAAAGACTTTTTTAGTACGGCAAAATGCCAAGCAAAACGCTGAACTCTATTTACCTAATTAATTACGAGCTTTGTGCCTGCAAACCTTATTTTTCGTTGCAAATATCAGGTTAATTTAACGCTAAACCGTTATGCTGATTTTTTATCCATTGTGCCATTATTTCAGAACGTTAGCCTTTATTCTAAGCTAGCAGGTCTACCATAAGCATTTATTTATAGTGTAAAAAGACGATTGGCGATAAACTTGTTACTTCAAACGCTGCTATTTGTCGTTGTGAATGATTGCCTATCATATTAGTTTAACGTTATAATAACTTTCATCGTAAATGACAATTATTTCCGAATATTTTAAATTTTCTCTAAGCTAGCTAGCACCCGTGGACCAAAATTGGAAGGCCAAACTCGTCTCTAAGTCCTACTCGGCACAGCGCCTTGTTTACACCATCCTTGATAAAGTTGTGTAGCGGCAGCAACAGGTTGTCACACGTTCCAAATCTAAATATTACTAACACATATGACCAATAATCTTAACCAATGGTTATGATTGATATTCGACAGTCTTGCCCGTCCAGTCGAAGAATGGAACCGAACGGATGGGCTAGACTGCTGAAGGTAGACATGTTATGCCAGATAGGCTATCGAAGAGATGATAGTGAAAGTAGCTGAGCCAGACTGGGCTGAACCGCACTCAGCTACAGTAGTGATGGAATCGGCTTATAATTATTTCCCCTTAACACTGAAACAATAAGATTCATTTATTATTTCTCATCATTATCATTTTAGTTCTGTCCCTTTGATCAGGGACAGTAGTTAATTAAGTTGTCTTTAAGAAGATTATCCTCTTGTTGTCTATTACCTTTACAATGACAATCTTTTTACATTAAGCCCCAGAAAGGTTCTTCTCCAAGTGCAACATGTTAATCCCCGAAGCAATGTGTTATATTTCTGTGTCCTCAGTTGGGCTTGTATTACTGCATTTCCTCTGAGAATCAGAAGTCGATTATGATGAAGCAGAGTTGATTACCTAATACTCTTCTACCTCAATTTTTATTTTCATTTATTTTTTTATTCCTTACTTTTCTACATTTTTATATTTGTTGTCCCCGCATTCTGGGTTCCTTCATTCAGAGTTACCATACCTTTTATTTTATTTATGTATTTATTTATTTATTTGTTTTTTTTTCTTTCTTTGCTTGTTTCTTTGCATGCTTGTTTCTTTCTTTGTTTATATATTTATTTAATCCATTTTTGTTTCTAATATTTCCCACAACCATAGATCCCTTTTCATGTAGCCTTTCGGTCGGTTTCCTGAAGAGATAATTAGTGACGTCATTTATCATTCAAGTGTCACCCAGCCTTCGGCACGATGAATTTTTACCTTGACTTTGGATGAATCATTGCCCCTATAGATGAGGACTCGCGCTGGGAGAACCATTAAGGTATTTCCATCTGGGAGTCCTTTTTTGAGGGAAAGCCGTTCTTGGTTTGGTAACTCGCCTGCAACCTCTTTGGCACGGGGGCCCTGCCGATTCTAAGCACTGCCAGCACAGCCTGCATGGTCCTTATAGGTATAAACTATGGAGCAAACTCGAAAATATATACTGCATAGTTGTGTACCCGTGCTATTTACCAGACATCCGAGTTGTGTACCTATTAGAATTTTGAGACATCCGAGTTACGTTATTAGGTTTAGGACTATAAATTGAATTACAATTCATTCATGGAAAACCCCTAAGAAAGGTGGTATAATTATATTTCAAAGAGCTAATCCCCTTCAAAATTAAGAACATAAAATATTTGAATATAAACTTATTCAATAACGTATCGCACGTTTTTCTGCCTGCTTAACCAAACAGATGACTGGCCATCAAGCACACTATGACTTGTAGTATTTACAGCAATTGTTAAATTTACTACGGGGCCTGCGTGGGCACTTCTAGTTGAAAAAGGAGGATAAACAGTTCCCTGTTCCTGCTCCTCTTTCTACAGAAATGTGTTTGTTATGGTTTCTTGTTATGGCACAAATTCGTTTGCTACGGCTTTCATTTACTGCAGTCAGCTTATTTCGCCTTCTCTAAATTGGATATTTTCTGTTATAGAAATTCTTCCTTGTCCACCGTTTCGTTTTCTTGTTTCGTCTGATGTTTTTTTTCAAATTCACACTGTTCATCTTTACGTGTGCGGTTGTTTATACTCATTGATGCCTGCCCAAAACTGAAATGTGTTCGGGTCTGAATGATAGAATACAGCGTTCAGTTTCGCATAATGTTTAACTGTCTTGCGTTTCGCCGTCCATTGTAAGAAACAAAAGTAGTGTACCCAACTGGTATGTTTACGGTTAGCCGTGTATCCTCAACTCAGATGTTTATTACAGCACCTATAGTGGCCCATCCGTAGTATGCAGCCGTCCTTATTGCACAAGGGCCCACCACCTGCGTCAAGATTTTGCTGTTTCTAGGTCGTTTACTGCAGGTAAGCACATATTTCCTTGCTTTGCTTTGGAGTAGCAGAATAGATGCACAAGAAAATGTCTATCTGGTTTGTGTGAGAGAGCAGCCTATCTCTTTTCAATCTATATTAGGCAATATAAACGAAGAAAATATGTGCACATAGAATAATCTCAAAAACCACTCAACCAATTTTAATGATTCATTCACCACATCCCATCCTCTCTCTAATTTCATTTCATAAATTACTGTCATTAAAAAGGACACCAACCCATTGAAGTTACAAAAGAGTATTATTAGTATTATTTAAGGGCCCGTCGACAGCTAGGTCATTAGAGCGTTACAAAAGAGCATGCTTGGTAAGAAGACTTGGTCTTTAGTTGAGAATGCTACTGAGTAAATTACTAATATTAAATTATCTTATTGCTAATTTTCTTGTAGGTACAAGGCGAATAAAGAAATACACAGACTTTAAGCGATAATAAAATCATTTAAGACCACAGGGGGTCGTTCTGTGATGACTTTGGCATTCCTTTCTCTCTTCATGACCAAGAGATAAAAAACAACTGTGTTGCACTCACATAACTTTTAATGTTCTTGTACAAACAATTCTTAAAAATGCTTTTTGTTCTATCCATTTCATGTTTATAGAGATAAACGTTTGTAGAAATTGCTTTAATATGGGTTTCCTTGCAGATACAATGGGAGTATTAAAATACGGTTAGCTTATACGATGGGCAAACCTTTAAAGAACTGGTTGCTGTGTAATGGCTTTGAAATTATGTTCTCTTTGCCTGTCTAGAACATAATAAAACGAATAATGACTTGCCATTTCATTAAAGTGTTGGAGAAGTCAAACAAATGGCAAGGAATATGTTGGAAATGGTTCACTCCACAAAGGAGACAAATCGTGTATTTTAACGAAATACATAATTTTTATGTAGTAAGAGTTTAAATATATCTCACAGTTTACAAATTATGCAAAAGTCGTTCAGAATGAAGAGGACTGCTTAGGGAATTCCCAGATAATGCAAGGTTTAGCTATTTGTAATTGTGCATACAAACATCTTAAACATGTGTAATTTTAATCAAAGTCGTCAGAGCCACTTCTGAGCAAATTAAAATTCATGAAAAATATCCTGTGCAAATGGTAATCTAGGTTAGCGGTTATTTCCTGATATTTTTGGAATATATTTTCATATTACTCATAAGGAAATATGCAACAAAGCAATTTATCTCAATTAACATGAAGTGTACAGAAAAATAAGCACATTTAAGAACAGTTTGTACAAGAGTAGAGAAAGTTATGTGAGTGTATTCATCAGATTTTTTTTACGTTCTCTACCGCGTATTTTCATTAAAATTTTCTTTCTGGGTATGGTCTCTGAAGTCCGCTTAGTTGCGGAAGACTTTTACATAACTGGCAAAGCATAAGAGATAGACTAAGAATTTAGTTACAAAAGACGCAGACATCGTTAATGTACACAATATGCGTCAAATACATTTTTTATGGTCATAATATTTTTTGAGATATTCCTTGTTCGAATTTTCAAATAGCTATACCTTTCTCAAATAGGAAGTAAATCGTTTTTTTTTTCTTTTTCTTTCTTTTTTCTGTTTAATCCCCTGACATACAACAGAATGAAAAGTCGAAGTGAGTACCGGCAACCAGCTCTTAAACAATTTAATTAGAACTTAAATCTATTATTCTACTATTCCCATTGTACCTAAAAGAAAATGCACAATAAGGTAAGTTCTAAGAAGTTTATGTTGAGTAAGTCGCATGGTTATTTTGAGATAGCTTTAGACGAATTATTCGAGAAAGTCATGTGAGTACACATCACATTTTTTACTTTCTCTACTGGCAAGTAGAGGAAGTATTGTATTCCACCCAAAAATTCGATGTCGAGATTTCACCGGAAATGTATGTTCTGAGCCCCCCTGAATCCAGAAAAAGCACTTGGAAAAAGGTCCGTGTGTGTGTGTGTGTGTGTGTGTGTGTGTGTGTGTGTGTGTCAATCTGTGGACAGCATAACTCAAAAACGAAAAGTCGGATAAAAACCAAAGTTGATATTTAAGTTTAATGTCTTTCAAGGATGCGACACGAACATTTTGAAAAAAATATCCCCACCCTAAACTACCCTTTACATGGAAAATGTTTAGAAATTTTTGATTTTCTTGAAAACGGCTCTAACGACTATGATTAAAATATCATGTTTGAGATATTTTATGATAAATGAAATGTGTATCTTGAATTAGTCGTATTTAGTCTGGATGATTTTTGCATAACTGGTAAACCGTAATAGATAGACCAAATATTACTTCACAAAAATGTAGTTCTTGCTAAAATACACAATTTATGTCCAGATAAATTGTTTTGTAGAGTGAACCATTTCGGAGATATTCCTTGTTATTTTTGAGTTTTGGAGAACTTATACTTCGGTAAAATGGAACACGTTATTAATTTTGTATATGTTAACCGTGCAAACAGAACGAAATCTGAAAGCTTTAAAACATAACTATCGCTCGAAGCCTACTGTATTTCCATATTCCTCTTCCACCTATAAGGACATAAGCAATAAAATAATTTGTACAAATGTTTATCTCATCTAACATGAACGTGCAGGAATGAGAGTTTGTAAGAATGGCTAGTACAAGAGTAGAAAAGGTGATTTGAGTGCAACACATCAGATTTTTTAAATACAAACTGTATCGAACTCTGGGTTTGGAATATGGAAGCTTGCGAGATTTAGCTTGCAGAAGATCCGGGTAATGCTGCGCTTGCCTCCATGCAAACATTACGGCGAAAACGGAATATATTAGCTAAGAGTAGCGCCTGGAAGTGGCCGATGAGTGAAGTGGACGGAAGGACTAGAGGGCCCTCCGGACATGTTAATTAAATCAGGGCTCAAATGTATGAGGTTAGGTACGAATAAAGGACCTTACATAATGTAGATCTCTGCCGAGAAAGCGTCCGAGAGGCGTTATCCTCTCTGGAGAGAAAGTGGGGAGCAGTAGTGCATGACGGATGATGCCAAATTTAGAGGCATATTCAGAAAATAAGTGATTTAAAAAGAGTTAAAAACAATAATCAGGCTAATAATTTTCAATAACAAAATTAATAGAGAAGATGAACGTAAATCGGCGGTAGCCTCGCGAATTTAAAAAGCTAAGTAGAGTGGAGTGTAACAGTTTGTGGTAGTCACTTTGGTTGATAGGAACACTTCTGACTGGTAGTCGAAGTGAACGCATCGCAATTCTTGGCAGTGGCATACAAAAACATATAACAGTGAAGCATATTGCAGATGTTTAAATGCTAGTACAGCTTTCTGTGTTTGGTGAATTGTTTTATAATCTACGTGCATTGGTCGGCAAAGTGTGAAAATACTTTAAATATTTATTAAAAGACGTTGTCATCATAATTAGCATCATCCTTTCTACCCAAATCCAGGTATACATGGGAGAGAAATCTCAATGCTCTATCGGTGGCAAGGAATTGAGTCAAAGAAATGTGAGGCATTATTAGGCGGCGTGAGGTATTGTTGCTTCAGACTGTCTTATCAACGTGTGACCTACAAATACTCATTCGGCTCCAAAACTGTTGCATCAACGACTGTCGAATGTTACTCCAAATGGTGTTTCCAACGAGTGGCTGAATATTACTTCATAGTTCACGATGATGTTCTAAATAGATTCACCTATATTAATTTGTGTTCCTCTCCGGAGAACGCGGCTAAAGAGTATTTGACATCAGTAATTCTAACATTGAGAAATATTACGGCTAGAGCTTCAGAACAACAGCAAGTCTATTAAAAGCATAACCCTCTTATGCTGGGATACTAACGTTGCACAATGATGTCAGCTTTAAGGGGACAAGGTAATCTGAATATGAGTTAAATTAAGTTGAATTACCACTTCCCGTTGGTTTTTCCTGAAATTTTCATGAATTATTCTGTAAATAATGTGTTATTTCAAGTAGTTATTTGCATTAACAGTTTATGTGGTTGATTCTACTTGTTTCATCCAGCAGAAAAATAATAAAATTTACTTTAAAACATGTGAATTCAAGTACCTTTTCTCAGAAAGTATACTTAAATTTCTTGAAACACAATAATAATTTTATAATACATGTTAGTGATGTTAAGGAAGCAACATTTTCTTACCTCGCAAATAATTATTTTTTAATTTCTAGTAAACTGAATTGAGGTTTAGATGGCAGCTTATTATACTAAAAGTAGGCATGCAAAGGTATGATTCTGTATTGCAGGTATGAATGCAAATAATCACTTGTCATAATTTTCAGAATAGTTCACGAAACTTTCAGGAAAAACCATTGAGAACTTGAAGAGCAATGTTAATTTAATTCACTTTTCTGTATGCTCAGACTACTTTGTCGCCATTAATAGACCTGTCTTTCAGATTGCTGTAGTACTGCGAATTGGTTCCTAATTCCGTATCTCACAAGTGCACTCATGGCGTAATTGTAGACCCCTGTGGTCATCACGAATTGAGTTCCCTGAAAAGCAGTGAGTGATATTCTAGGCATTTTATACTTAATGTCCTATTAAAGAAAGCTTTGGTTTCTGCAGACTATCCATCAGTATTAGAACCTGCTGAAATTAGTAGAATTAAACGGCAAGAGACCAGATGGCATTACTTTAATATACCTTCTGCGGGCTAACTTGACCCGAGGAGTGTCAAGTCGCTTCCACATAGAAAACATATTTTGCGGTCACAAACGCCGAAGTCCACCTCTCAGTTTGTCTTGTGTTCTGTGTCACACTACTCCAGTGTGAGCGCAGATGATGGAGCTATTGCTACATGTTCCCAGTCCACAGCTGATTGGATGGAAGGTATCGAACCTTTCCCACCTTCCCCATACCACCAACGCCAGAGGGGGGAATACTTGCTTCTCTTTTCAACATATATCTTTCTCTTTCTTTAGGCTCGAGACAAAATAAACCGCACAGGGTATACCATGGTTAAAAGGCAAATCTCTAATATGGGGTGCCACGTGTATCGATATCCTCGCGCCCTCTAACCTAAATAACGCTCACAAACTTTAAGGATTAGCTGCAGCAACAGGCACCCCAAGAAGAACCAGTACAAAGATATGACCGACAGCCGTCTCGTCCTGTTTGCTGTCAAAACCATGGGAACCAAATCATTAGCATAAAAAATAGCAAGGAAATTGGAGTCCCTCAATGGTGACCACCGTTAAGGCTGGTTCACAACCACTCGGTAACGGTAACCAGAACGGCAATAGTAACGGGGAGCAAAGTAGCACTCAATGAGAAGGGAAAGATATATTGTCGATCAGCTTATCGATAGAAATTGGAGGTCAATGCTGCACATTGGGAATTAATTTATTTCCAACCACTGACATTTTTTCCTGCTTGCGACAGAGAGCTCTAGCGGCTGTTTTATGGCACGGTCGTCTTAAATAATTTCTATTGCACAAAGTATGAATCTAACACGCCGGTCAGGTAACAGGAACATAATGTTAAACTTTGGTCAAGACTTCTTTCCGGTCCCCGGGGCCCAGAAAAGCTTCCCATTGGTTGTGAACACTCCCATTTGAATACATCTATTTCAACTTTCTCGTTCTAGTTATCGTTCCCGTTGCCGGTGATTGTGAACCAGCCTTTACGCTGATTTGTCAGTCTGGGTGGCTCAGTTGGTTAGACGCTGGTCTACTGATCCCAAGGTCGCGGGTTCAAACCCGGCCCAGTCCGATGGTTTTTAAGTGTGCTTAAAAACGACAGCTCCATGTCACTAGATTTACTGGCATGTAAAAGAACTCCTGCGGGACGAAATTCCGGCACACCGGCGACGCTGATGTGATCCTGGCAATTGACAGGGTCGTTAAATAAGAAAATAATTTTACGCTGATTTCTTCAGGCAAAGAATCTGAATTGTCATTCAGCAAGGCAATGCTACCAGTATAGTGGGGGCATTCCCTGGTTCAACTGATTATGATGAGGATTCCCTTTCTTGTAAAGGTGTAGCATGATCTACAGATTAAGTTCTGATTAGCTTTACAGCTTCAGTTATTATTTGTGTAATGTTTGGTTATATTATAATTATGTCCCACCCACCCATCCACCCACCCATATATAAATGAATTTTTGTTTGTCCCTTATGGACTGCTATACCATTTATCCGAATGCGGTGAAAATTGGCAAATCTAAACATTTTGTCATAGTTTTCTTTTTCTATCCATTTTACTAGGCAACGTATTACAATCTCATGGTTTTCTCTACTCACTTCTTCTAACACATTCACATATCCGTCTCTACTTGCTCTTCAAAAACAATTCATACAGTTTTCAATGATTGAAATAGCAATGCAACGTATTGCATTCATACGGTTTTCTCTACTCACTTTTCTTTTACGAAACAACCATTTTCTTTCTATACTCCCACTTCTGCAAATAATACATATGGTGTTCTATGCGTTTGAAATAGAACTGAATCGTATTACATTCACGCGGCTGTCTCTGCCTTCTTTTATGTAACACATTCACATATTCTTCTCTACTCGCTCTTTAACATACAATTCATACAATTATCTATATGATTGAAATACAAATGCAACATATTACGTTCATATGGTTTTCTTAGCTTACTTTCCTTTTACATAACACATTCACATGTATTTCTCTTCTCACTCTTCTACAAAAATTTTCTGCACCTTTGTATGCATCGAAATAGAAATGCAAGGTATTATGTTCACATAGTTTTCTCTACTCGCTTTCCTTTTAAGTAACAATTTCACATGTCCTTCTCTACCTGCGCTTAAAAAACAATTCAAACAATTTTCTATTGCTGAAATATAAGTGCGACGTATTACATTCACAGTTTTCTCTACTCACTTTTCTTTGCAAAATACATTACTTCACTCTCTACTTCCATTTCTGCATACAGTTCATATAATTCTCTATATGTTTGAACTAGAGTTGCAATCTATTATATCACACGGTTTTCTGTACTCACTTATATTTTACGCAACACATTCACATGTATCTCTTCTCACACTTGTGCAAGTAATTCATACACTTTTCTATATCATCGAAACAGAAATGCATGGTATTACATTCCGCCGGTTTTCTCTGCGTGCTTGTCTTCCTGTGTGGTATTAGTGGTTGTTCAATGCTTTTGTATACTGTCATGTCGGTGTTTTTATTTATTTTGTTTATTTTTTATTGCTTATAGTATCCCAAGAGTTTTAATTAAATATTTGTTTAAGTGTGTTAAGTTAGATTTCTTTAAATGTCTCCAAACAAACACTGGCTATTGGGCAAATGCAACCCAAGTCCAAAAGTTTTAGGGATAAATCGTCAAACTACGGGCAATAACGCGAATTTCATATAATATCACTGTATAGCCTATATGTGGGTGTGTGTGTGTGTGTGTGTGTGTGTGTGTGTGTGTGTGTGTGTGTGTGTGTGTATGTGTGTGTACGCATGTATGTAACTTTTTAATTTAATTTTGTTTTAATTTTTCTATTGTGTACTTCCAGCTGTAATGCTTGCAAGGAAGAAACCGTTTTCTGTTAATAAAATAAAAATCTGTTCAATAACAACAAAATAAAAACAAACAAACAAACCTTATGGCCACATTCTCGTGAGAGGAACACAGCACGCTCTCTCGATGTATGATGGCCTCTTGAAGTGGATAAAATTTCAAGTGATGAACGTTTTCATTATGAGAGATCATTTGTACTCGGAATACAAGAGAGCTTTGTCGTTATGTGAATGGGAACGAAAAACTTGAAAACGACTATTGTTCTCTTCGTGAATGCCGTGAAAAAGATTCAGGGAGGCAAGTGTTGAAAGAATGTTGACCTCCCAATGTGATGTTTGTAAGCTTCTTTGTGCATTTAAAAACTTCTGATGTGTTGCATTTCACATAACTTTCTCTGCTACCTCTTCAAATAACTATTCTTACAAAAGATTGTTCTTCTCTGTGCCTCTGGTTAATCAAGGCGAACTTTCATAACACATTTACACATTTTGTTAAATACAATAGGCTAAATTGATAATCGGATATTTGAAAAGGGGATTGCTTTGTTTTGGATCAAACTTCCATGCCCTTCGCATGAGCACGAGAAAAAAAAAAGCGAGTATCATTAAAAACAGGTGATGTGTTACATTCATATGACATTCTGCATCACTATCGTTTGTTTTTATAAAACTTTTACACATTAATCAACATTCGGAATGAGGAACAGGTAATCCCCTGAAATAGAAAGAATGCTTTACATTCTCCCTACTGTTATTTATTTTAATACACATTGTTCAAACTTCAACAAACCAATCATATAATTAACTACCCGATTTTTTTTTCATTCGTAACTGCACCGCGAAACGAACGTATGTGAGACAGACTGTCCATTTTGCTTCACACCTCAATGCACGACCCACTGGTCTAGGTAATATGATGTCACTGGGCTTGGAGAAAGCAATTGAACAACATTTGTTACCGTATTACAGAATTTGATCCGTCCATTCTGTTTTCTGTGACACACCAACTTAAAGGTACTAACCAAACCTGAACACATACTATTCTTAGTAAGTGAAATTAATAGCCTGTTATAAGTCTGCAAATGCAGCAAATATTGATATAATATTGCTTATTATACTGTCCTCAAACACCAGTACATATATCTGCACTTAACAGCAGGATAGGTATATCACACAATTTGTTGCAGATACAACATATATAGAGGAAAACGAATCGATAGTGAGATATTAAATTGTATTCTGACTTTAAAGTTCATATTTCTCCCATCACACCTCGAGAAACAACTGAATAACCATAACACTTTAAAAATGACAAGAGTACTGAACAATTCAAACCATTAATAAGAGATACTTCCGAATTAACTGATGCCACAAAAATTATTTTATAAAAGAGGTGTGTTTTGAAGTTTTAATTTTTGCTGCTGTGCGCTTTTGTCTATCACTTAACGTTTAACAGTTAAATTCAATTACATAAAAATTCCTTCTGAATGAAGAGGACTTCATAGGATACTCCCAGAAATTCAAGACATTTCTCATGCAGATATCTTAAATATATTGAGTTTTAATATAAAGATTTGAGTCACTTATAGATAAATCAAACATAAAAAGTTTCATCCTGTGTAGACGGCAGCCTGGAGTGGCAGTTTTCTTGAAAATCTTCGTGACTCATCCTTGGAAGATAGTGAAGCAAGTTTGGCGTTTAATCGACTTTTCGTTTTTTAGTTAAACTTTTGACACATGCGCGCGCACGCACACACACATACACACACACACACACACACACACCACACACTCACTCTCTCTCTCTCTCTTTCCCACACACATATACACATACTGATATAAAGCATAAGTTACGCCCTAACCATATATCTCTTTTTGGAAAGGATGTTTCCATACCAAATGAAGTTAATATCAATATAAATGATCATAAAATTTGAAATTATTCCAAAAGCGTTCACGTGTTAACTAGGACAGCATTACTTGCCTGAGTAGTGCTATCGATTAAGCGCTGACTTTCTGTGCTCAAGGTTGCCAGTTAATCACTGGCCCACAAAGAGGGTATTTAACTCTGCCTAAGTACAATAGTCTCACCTTGCAGCACTCCATTGGTTTACATTATCAATTTCGAAGTCGCAACTCGGTCATCAATTTGTATGTAGTTTGTCGTCAGTATATTGCTTATCAGTGTCGTTCGGTTGTTTTTCTCTCCCATTATGGCTTCTAGTTTCGCGATTATTAGTGGTCTGCTTAACGTGTCAAAGGCTTTTGCATAATCAACAAATACTACATGGAATTTGCTTCCTTGATGCCTTAGGGTTTCTTCAATGTCTTTGATGAGGTTGTTAATGGCATGGAGGGTGCTCCTTCCTTTACGGAATCCAAACTGTTCCTCTGGCAGTTTGTGTTCTACAGCTTCTGTGATCCTAGGTTCTTCAGCGTGTTCCTTTCTATAGCTATACCTCTGTATGAGTTTGGATCTGACTTGTCACCTTTTCCTTTGTACATCACTTTGATAGTCGAGGTTCTCCAAGATGTTGGGATGTTACATACTTGTAGTCAGAGGTTCATTAGGCCTGAGATTGTCGGTAGTAGCGTCTCTGTTGAGTCTTTTATGTTGTCATTGCATATGCTGTTGGGTCCTATGGCCTTATTTTTTAGTGATATGATAGCCTCATGGATCTCCTCCTTTGCAAACAGGTCGGTTACTTCTTGGTATGACGCTACTGTGGCTGCCCCAGGATTGCTGACATCCTCATCTATGTTTAGTATGTTCCTCAAGTGCTCTTCCCATTTACCTATTTCAATTTTTCCGTCACTTTGTATTTTTCTAGGCTTTAATGCTACAAAAGGGTCGTTGATGGCAATTCTTATCACTGCCTTTTCCAGATGTTCCTTGCATTTTACCGATAGCAGTTTTTTGAATTCCATCTTGATGCTGTATTGCCTTATTGCCTCTAGGTTCTTATTAATCTTTGCTGCATGCATGGCCTTCTCTTCATATAACCCTCTTTGCGAACCACGTTCGCGATTTCTTTTTCCGCTTATACACAAGTGCGGATTTAATTGTCTTTTCCAGGGATAGTGCAGCTGCGTTTATGTTGTTTCTCTTTATGTACAGATCGAATTCTTTCCATACCTCAGTTTGCTTCCTGAGTGCATCTTTGTGTATCTGTGATGAGGGGTTAGCATCGTCAGGTTTCTCTCTCTTATGCATTAAAATTATGATTAAAATTTAATCTGTTTGTTAATGACACTGTCAACTCCAGATCATACCAGCACCACCCCCCCCCCCAACCCTCTTATGCCGGAATTTCCTTCCGCAGGAATTCTTTTACATTCTAGCAAATCTGTCGCCTTTAAGCATTAGGTCTTGAACCTGCGACCAACTGAGCCTCCCAGGATGACACAAACAGATCTGTATATGCCATAAAGACTTTTAAACATAACAATATCACATTCGCATTATAACTTTTAAATTCTGTACCCTCGGGTTTTAATTTGCCGCTACATTCTTACTTTCGCATTGTTCAATTCTGTACATTTTTCGATGCAAATTACTGGAATGTTATGTACATCCTTGTATATAAGAGGATAAAATATTTATGGCGTAAGCTTTTAATATGTCCAGTTGAAACATTATTTTACATATTGTATAAATTTTTAGCGAATATTTTGTGTTACAGTGACGTGACTTTGCCTAGTCATTTTCAACAAACTACCCTTTCATAAGATTATTTTTACTTTCTCTACGGGTAAGTAGAAGGAAGTAGATATTGTATTCCACCCAAAAATTCGATGTCGAGATTTCACACGGAAATATATGTTTTGAGACCCCTGAATACAAAAAAAAAAGGATTTTTAGAAAAAGGTCGTATGTGTGTCAGCCTGTCTGTGTGTCTGTCAGTCTGTGAACAGCATAACTCAAAAACGACAAGTCAGTTAAAAACCAAAGTTGGTATTTAAGTTTAATGTCTTTCAAGGATGCAACACGAAGATTTTGAAGAGAATAGCCTCACCCTAAACTACCCTTTACATGGAAAATTTTTCGAAAATTTTGATTTTCTTGAAAATGGCCCTAACGATTTTGATTAAAATGTCATACGTTTAAGATATTTGTATGACAAATGAAATGTATATTTTGAATCTTCTGGCTATAGCCTATGTAGTCCTGTTTACTCTGGATGGCTTTTGAATAAACAAAATCTTACTCTACTCTTGGCTGACCATCCACTTCCAGGTCTTCACTCTGTCCGGGCCATTGGTTCGTCTGCTCCCCGAACAGGTGTCTGATCCTAGGCACAGTCTTGTAAGTCCTAGGGGGTGTCGGTCCTACATATGGGGAAGGTAGACAAAGAAGACTATTACACACAAAATGTCTCTCACAAAAGGAGGAAATAATCCGTTGATTTGTGAACATAAAATTATAAAATAGCACACGGAACGTACTTCTAATGTATCTTCTAATGCTAATATACATGCCTATGTAATGATTTAAATCCATCAAATCTTGTCACACTTTGCCCTCCTGCCATCTACTGAGCGTCCACGGTACTACAATCAGCCAGCTCCTATTGCTCGGTAATTCAAGTGAGGTACCCTGCCATCTATTGGCGAGTCGCACAGATATTCCTGCTCGTTTTGCTTTCCTCTTCACATATCGGAACTTCCTTGCTTTTTCATTGCCTAGGATTAGTCGACGCTTCCTTAGTGTGTCTTCAAAGGCTGCAGCTTTCTAACAATGGTGGTTTGAATTGTTTTCAAAGTGGTTCGGTATCTAAAACGAGCTACATGTGAAATCACTTTAATCTTTCGGGCTAGCTGCATTTCCAGTAATTGTATTATATAAAACTTAGTTGTTCCCCTGACTCCGAGATACGCATTACCCTATTTTGCACGACAAGGGTCTTTTTAGCGAAGCATCGACCACAGTCAGCATGTAAAGTGTTTACACAAAGTACATATCTTCCTATAAATTCTGCACTGAGAACCCACAATAGATAATAGTGCCTTTACACTGTTTTTCACTAAAAGAAATCTGGTGTGTTGCGCTCTTATGACTTTCTCTATTCTTGTACAAACTATATAGATACAAACGCTCATTCTTCTATCCACTTTATGTTAGTCGAGTTAAACATTTGTTAAAATGGTTTTATTACATATTTCCTTGTAATAACGACGAACATTTCCAATTTGATAAAGGTATAGGTAAGTGTTAGAAAATTCAAACAAGTAACAGGAAAGATCTTGGAAATGGTTCACCCTACAAAATATGTATTTGACACAAACCCTGTGTTTTAGCGACCTACATTTTGGTACCGTACAGTAAGATTTTGTCTATCTCCTATAGTTCATTAGTTATGCGAAAGTCATCCAGAATTAACAGAACTTCTGAGAATATTGCCAGAAAATTCATATATACATTATATTTTCCCATAAAAATACCTTAAATATAAGACTTTTAATATAAAGTCATTAGTTATTCTCCAGAAAAACATAGGTTTCGATATATGTTCCACATAAACGAAATTCAAGGTTAGGATGATTTCCTCGAAAATCTTCAGGTCGCATCCTTTAAATATGTTGAACTTAAATACCAAGTTTGATATTTAACCAACTTTTATTTTTTGAGTTACGCTGTTCATTGGCACACCCACACAGAAATAGGGATCTTTATTTCCCTGAAAATTCGGTTTTGGGTTCAGGGGGCCTCAAAGCGTGTATTTCCAGGATTTTTTGGTATTAAATTTTTTGTGTAATGCAAGACCTTCTCTAACTACGTGGTACGTGGTAAAAAACTAAAAAAAGAGAAAAAGACAAGGAATTCATAAATATGGATTTTTACTGTTATTAAAGGTTATACCTTCTAATTTAGTTATAGTATATACCAGGTGATCCCATTTCATCCTGCATCGCCTTAAGTAGATATCCCTTCATGCGTTAAAACAGTTGCAGAACGCTACCGCGCAAGCGCAAACTTAAAAAACGCTCACTGATCGGAATATTCCGACCGGAAAATTTAGTTGGTCAACAAATTATGGATAGATACTACAGTAAAAGCTGCATCTCTTACGACAGGGAATATTGTAATATATGGCGTTTTAGCACTTGAAGAAGAGAGAAACAAAAAGAGGGAGAAAGATTGTATTCACAGCACAAACCGGAAAAGAGATTAGTGTAGTGAATTTATTATTAATAATGTTTCTTTTAAACTTGTGAGAAGACCCTAGTAATGTTTTTCATAGCGTAACTGGTTGTGGTAGGTGGCGCCTGCACCATCATGCACCTCTTTATAATTTTGCACAGCAAATAAATAATTCACCTCCACTGTCGCAGGTGTCCGGCTTCTGTTTATGTCCATGTGTGATAAGCAGTATGTTGAGGGTTTCGAATGCATGTGTAATCTAACGAGCCGTCCGAAACCAGAGGAAGCTTCCGGGAGAGTCGTTTGGCAAGTAGCTCTCTCGGAGGGAGCAGAAGTGAAATCCTTCTGATGGGACTTGTAAGCGTTTGATTATTAAATAGCACGAATCCGACACACTGAAATTGATTCCGTTACGATCTAGATGGACTAGTGTGCGTCAACCTTGAGTCACGTGTCTCCCCCAACGGGCTCCGGGCTGAAACAAGGCAAGTGAAGTTAAGAGAAGACAGATATTGCCACCCTGGCGGAAAAACAAGTGAGACCAAAGGTGTACAGTGATAAAGGCTAACAATTTTTCAATCAGATTTTGTAAACTAAATTCATAATATGAAAATATGTAAGCAAATTATATACATTGTAAGTTTTTTCAAGTTTTAGTCTGTGTTATTTGAAAATACATAGCTGCAGGATATAGTAAATTTTCTCTTTATGTAAATATCGATTCGTGTCTTGATTGCCCTTGTGAAAGTTTCGTTTCAAACAAATGTTACACCACCTCTGGTGCTTACTTGCAAACTAGATATCAGCCCACTAGAAAAGAAATAACAAATGCGTAAATGGTACCGTAATATTTAACATTTTACATCATCGGAGCTTCATAAAACGTACCTACCCGCACCGCTCAGGCGCAACAGGCCGAACTCTGTCACCTAGTCCTTCAACCTTGAAACGGATAATAAAGAAAATAATGTTGTTGTTAGCTAATGCTGGATTTCTGACAATGAAGTCATTAATCCTCTTGCTCTCCAATATTTTTCACTGATGGATGGGGCACTAGTAGTGGCCGGGCATATTTGAAGGTGGTCTCGATCCATTTCCTCTTGCAGATCACATAGAGTGGTGAAGAATATATCCCAATTCTGTTTAAATGTTTTGCCAGACAATCATGTCCTGTAATCAACCTGAAGGTTGCAACTGCTGTTTTTCGAGGATACTCAGGAATTACTGTTTGAATGTTTGGTAGTTCCCATCTTTTATTCTTTGATTTTTCATAGTAATATTTTTCAATAATTGTTTTGAATTCAGAGTTGACTAATCTTTTAGCTGCATAAAATGGTTAATTAACTATTGATTTCTGCACATTGCCGGTACCCTTTTTTGCAAGAAAATCAGCTTTCTCATTACTACTCAGTCTACAGTGAGCTGGTATCCATTGGAAGACTAGGTGTTTTTGAAGTGCTATTAGATGGGTAAGGATTTTCCAACATTCTATAATTGTTTGGTTTTTTGGTGACAACTTGGAAGTAATTGCTATAATTGCTGCCCTGGAATCTGAGAGAATAACTGCTTGCTGAAAATGTGAAATTCTGTACAAAAGATTTTGTGGGGCCATTCGAATTGCTTCAATTTCTCCATCAAAGTTTGTAGTTCCATAACTTAAAGATTTGTAATAGGAAAAGAGGTGACATGTGACTCCAGCACCTGCTCCATCTTGGTTTGATATAAATGATCCATCAGTATAAATATGGAGCCATTCGTGTTCTGGAAATCTAGTATGGATTGTCTCTAATGCCAATAATTTTAGAACACTAGTTGGAGTATCACTTTTCTTAACTTTTTCTGTCAGGTGTAAATAACATGTGATGTCTAATGTTTGTGTCGGATTGACTTTAGATATGAAGTTTTCCTTTGAATTAGGAAGGTGTACATTCTTCTTGATGTCTTGAATTTTGGAACGAAAGCTCTCCTGAGTCTTTAGTGTATGTGTAAAATTTCTCTTGTGCCATGTATTGAATGGGAGTCTGATCAACTTTTCGTGTTGAGTAAGAGCTGCTTTTTCTATTTCATATTCAATGGGGCATTGTTTGGTTAGTATTTCCATAGCTGCTATTGGTGTGGTTTTGATAGCACCTGTAATTAATAATGGGTAGTGCCCATGCACATAGACGTGAGTAGTGGAAACATGATTCACAGTTGCATGATATGGATGCTAGTCAGCCAATAGGTAATAGATGTATCAGTCTGTCCAGCACCGTGCCAAAACGAGCATTGCTCCAAGAAATGAGACTGTGATGTCTCACACTCATATGATTTTCTCAACTCTTGTACGGGGAGGATAATCAGGTAAAGAAAGGAAACAGATATCGTATATTTCATATGAAAATATCATTCTACCAAACTATACGAACACAATGTAACGAAACACATTTTTAAACACAAAACAAGCCATGTATATTGTACATTCATATTACTCAGCTACTCGAGATTTGCAGAAATGTTATTAACACAAACTATGTGAAAAACTGACCGCCTCTGTAGCGCAGTGGTAACGCGCCTGCCTGTGCTGCGGAGGTCCCAGTTAGATTCCTGGTACCGGCCTGGGGATTTGTTCCCCCACTGGAAGGTTTGGCACGGCGTGCACTCAGCCTCGTTAGGTCCCTGAAGAGCAAATTGAGGAGTTACTTGATAAAGACCCCAGGGCCGCATAACCGGCCGGGAGGGCTCGGTGCTCTGAACCGCGTCCCACCCTCCAGTTCTGCTCCCCACTCATGGCGCTGTAGTGGTACTAACCAACCTGAAATATATTATTCTTAATAAGCAAAATTATGAGCCCTCAAATGAATCAAATCTTGTTGTAATATTGTTCCATACATAACAAGTAAGTATAGTATGTGCATGTTTGCATTACTACACAAAAACAGAGGTTCGCCCCATAGTTCAGTCACCTGCCTACTACGCAAGGTTCGATTCCAGACCGGAAGGGTGGGAATTCTTCTTTAACTGGTATTATTCCCTATCTTTCCTAGAGTCTGTAAGTGTGAATGTGTGTGAATTTAATGCATAAGTTAACAGAAACCCAAAGATTAAAGCCACCGTTAAGCGAGTGTTGAGCAATTGTTCCAAGAGCCACCGATATGATCTTGCATGCTAAAGATGGCATAGAAATGGAACTTTAAAAATAAATCGCTAAGATTGGACACATGGAAAGCTAAAAAATTACTTAAGACTAGAGTCAGGTGATATCCACTCAGGATGATTTACCCTACACTTCCTGGATTCCAGTAGGGGAATGAAAGCTTGCTTTGCTGCAAAGGCAGATGCAAAAAGCTACAACCAAAGATGTTCGAAAATTTAGGCAAAGAAAACTAATTGTCTTGGAGAACGAAACGGAAAGAATGGGACTATAAGGGACAGAGGACAGTATTTTATTTTTAACAATTTTTTTTGCATGTTTAATTTACAATCATTATTTATTAGTTTCTTTCTCCCTTTTCTTCCCCAATATCTTAATTTATAAGTACAATAATATTTAGTACCATACACATACGACAGAATTCTAGTAACACTAAAATCTGATGTGTTGCACTCACATGACTTGCTTTACTCATATACAAATTACTCTTAACTGAGTGAGTGAGTGAGTGAGTGAGTGAGTGAGTGAGTGAGTGAGTGAGTGAGTGAGTGAGTGAGTGATGTTTAAGGGTCCGTCGACAACTAGGTCATTTGGGCCCGAAAATTATTCTTAAAAATTATTCTAACAAACACTTATTCCTCTTTGAAGGTATAATAAGAACTGGAAAATTCAATGCCATAGCGGGGATTTGAACCGATTTGAACTAATGACATTGCATTTTCAGTCCTGATTCTACGCATTAAACATTACCCACACATGGCTTGTGTGTTTGCATAATCACTATGAGCTGAGCATAGTGCGTTTGGCCGAAACGAGCTACAGTGAAAACATAGGGTCCTGTGATAGCCGAGGTTAGCTGAAGGTTTGTGTGTGCCTTTGTGTGTCTGTGTGTGTGCTTGTCTGTGTCTGTGCGTCTGTCTCTGTATATGTCTGTGTCTGTGTATCTGTCTGTGTCTGTGTATCTGTCTGTGTGTGTTTCTGTGTGTCTGTCTCTCTGTGTCTGTCTGTGTCCGTCTGTGTCTGTGTCTTCCCGTCTCTGTCTGTGTCTGCCCCGTCTCTGTCTGCGTCTGCCTGTCTCTGTGTGCCTTTGTGATTGTCTGCCTCTGTGTTAAGTATCTTAAAAGAATGGGTACCATTTGCAAGTGCACATCTCTTTTTAAAGACAATGCATGTATAAATTAGCAATGGATAATCTGCATATATATGCAGACTTTCCTTTGCTATGTTGTTATATTTAACACAATAACTGTTAGGTAAATATGTTGAAAAATACCTTTGCAGGTATGGAAACATGAAAAGCAAATGCTAGTCAAATGTAATTCTAAGGACAAAATTTACTACTAGCGATGGATTTGAAACTGTGATTGAAAGTGAAAGGAAAGCAGTTGAATCGATATTGTGCACTGTCTGGCAGTGACAACGCCGATTATTTAGCCAAAAAGGGATGTAGTAGTACACAAAAGCCTGTTACATAACTATCATTCCACACAATAAAAATAATTATAAACCTACAATTACAAGAAATGATAACAATATCACTAAAATTTAAAAAAAATGAAAGATGGAAATCTATCACAAATTAAAACATCCCTGGATATCCAAGAAAAAGCGTAGTTGGAATCTTTAGGCAACTTTTAGCCCATGATTGTCCAGCAAAGCATCTCCTTAGGTTTGGGATTTATTCTTTACTACTTTGCCCCAAGAGGAAATGGATCAAGTTCATCTTCAATGCTGTCCAACTATCCTCAATTTGGCATCATTGAGTGAAAATACTGGAGAGCATGAGAATTAACAATTTAATTATCAGAAATCCAGCATCAACCAACAACATATTCTCCTTTCTAGAGCCTGGAACCACTAACTCGCCCTTTTTAGGACGTTTACCTTTATAGAAAAACTATGCCATAAGGACAACAAACATGGCCATCTTCTCACAATTGCACATGCACCAAACTACATTAGCAGCAAAATCTGTGTGTTCGTGTGCTTTACTGTAACTACAGGCTACAAATTAACCTAAACTTACATAAAAGAGTTAAACCTAACTTAACCTCCCGTGAACCATAAGCATCGTTAAGGAACTGTTCTGTAATCACTGTTTGCTAATTAACCTAAGCTTCCCATGGTTCGATATGTTTGTCGTTTGTCAGTCGTTGAAGTGTTTAATTGCTATTTTGACAGCAGTTTGTATGTGTATATGGAAACCACACGCACCTAACTTTATGGGAAGTGGGAAATAACTTTTGCAACACAAGTATTAGGTTTTTCGGTAAGTTTAATTGAAATTTAATTATGGTCTGTATAAGTCATAAGCTTACATATTTGTACACTTACTGCAAGGTGTCTTTAAAAATCCGTCACATTTTTTATTTGTTATCTTCAACCACACTAAGTGCACAAGTAGAAAACACTCAAATTGTCCTTTCTGTTGAACTTGAGAAGCTTAGTTTACTTCTTTTTTGCTTTACTTTTGCGACCTTTTGAGGGCCCTGCACTGTTTTTCTTCGGGGGCGCCTCTGTGGTGCTCGTAAGAATATCCGTAAGCACAGCTGAAGCATGTTCATGAGCTTCTCTCCTACCTTCATGTTCTTCGGCTTTCTTGCCACCTTGCTTTCCACCAGGTTTATCTTCTTTTGCATCATGCTTCTCGTCCATATTTGGAATCTTGAGATTAAAAGTCGCTGGTAATTTTACTTATGTAAATCCAAATGTTTTTCTTTAATAAATAACTATAAATCAACTGTAACCATTATTGTCTTTTTCATAAAATTGTGACTAAATATTAAGGCTAATTTTGAAGCCATTACTACGTAAATTTACTATTGTGTTATTGCGCTAATGTTTTGTTATTTCCTGGTCACTCTACATAATGATAGCAATAACAAATAAAATTTGAATGAATATGAGGCATCGTTCAAAAAACTAGACAATGTATTTTTCCATGAAAAGTAGTAGAGTGGAAAAACCAAACTGTCTTTGATTTGCTGACATTCTTGGTGCATCAAATACTAAACGCCTTTAGCCGGTCGTTTGCAATATTATTTGCAGCTTATTATATTCTATATAATACAGCATTTTAATTAAGGAATACAGGTTACAGAAGGTACCTAGCAACTGTCCATTCTCCAATGTTACCACTTGTACATTTCACTGAATAGCGTTCTCTTGTTTTATCATCCTGGTTTGTTCTTATGTTTTCCTTTGTGTTTAATCAACTCCAACAGTAATTTAAAGTACCAAATGCCCAAAAGCAGATTCAGCTTCGACGCCACAAACTTTTATATATAGTAAAAGGAGTCGTATGTTAGGTGTTTTACTTGAGCCGTTGGCTGACCTGGAAAAAACAACTGCGCGTTGTTTCATGGCTTCTAAAGGTATAATTTAAAGAAAAATTGCGTAAAACATACGAAAAGACCTACTTCTGTCTTGAATACCAACGCCGTCTGGAAGCTCATGATAAATTGCACCAGTATTATTTATTTATATTTACATTTTTAAAGTCGTGTACAGTACCTTTGGGTTTAAGTGCAGGCACTCTGGATAAAAGAAAGAGGCAAAGATCTTTCTCTTTGTAGGTCCTGAACTGTGTATAGGGAATGAACAAACAGAAAGAACAGAGCACTGGGAATCTCTGTTGGGACACAGAACTCAAAAGCCCTTATTAAAGATATAAACAAGAGTAGGAGAGACAAACTGTTCAAAATTAGTATAATCACTCTCAAACAGAAAGTAGTACTAATAACAAGGCACTGCCAGTTATATGCACATCTCTATAAAATCTGTAAATCAGTTGATCAGAAATGTACAAAATGCAGGAAAGGGGATGAGACTGTTTCTCATCTATTATGTGACTGTGATGCGCTCACGGTCTTTGAGTTAAATATTTCAATGGTGAAATCGTGCAATTGCATGAATTTTAAGGAATAAAGGCCCAGAAACTTGAAAACTTAGCGAAGGAGACTAAGATCTTGACTATTTACAGAGAGGACAATATATTTACCCTGGTTGCAGTGCAAAGGACCCTAGAGGCCAGCTCTTCTTCTCTTTTTTTAAAGTTAATTATCCAATCTTTGGGTTTATTTCAGATCAGACCAGACACACATTTTATTCTTCATCGGTCTTTAACAGTCCCTGGAATTCTTCCATTAACTTCACTGTTCTCTTTGTGGTATCATTTACCGCCTTAAGATTTTTCATACCCTCTTTGGTGCTAAGGTAGGAAGTGTTTGAATCTTAAAGAAATTGGATCCTTATTGAAAAAATCTAAATCTATAATTAAGTTCTTTAACGTGTCCAAACCCTTAACTGAAATGAACTCATCAGTTTCTTATCTGAAATAACAGAGACTCAAAGCTCGGTATGTTAGTAAACACTTTTATACATTCCGAATAGCCTATGCAAACGTGATAACTTTAAATTTATAGAATCATATTAGCCCAAAAAGAAAACTTACCCAAAGGTTTTATAACTGTAACGGTCAGAAAAGTGTACCTCCTTTCGGTCCCCAAGGTTTCCCGCTGCAGATTTGTAACCTTGCGCTTTTTGTGGCATTGTTAAGGTTGTCATTAAATAGTGAAACATACCAATCTCTTTATTTAAATACCCTAAGTGCTGACTAAACATCTTTAGAGCACTCGAAGAAATCCCTGAGTTCACTTTTTCGTGGGATCTTAAAAACCACAAGTCATTGTAAGGTGCGTCAATTGCTGATGATCTCAAAAACCACCATTTTGTATACACTTTCACAGCAAATAAGCAGATGTTCTTCAGACTGTCGGATTCACTAACGGTGAGGGGCAGCTAATGATGAAACAGGAACATCTTCAATTAATAAAGTCCTTTGATCATCTACCTTTCATGATACAAACTTCCAGGCAGTCTTACTTTTAGATTCAAGTCCACAGCCAGAAACGTAATCAACAATTCAATCAATTCACGGTAATCATTTTTCAGGCGTTCTTCTCATAGCAGGTTTCAAAAGAAGTTAAGTGCTTCGTCAATTTCGTCGCAGTTGAAAGCCTCATGTCAATGTTCATGCCTATCTCCATAATTTGCTTCCTCCATGCCATTCCACTTTACTCCAAAGACTCTAGGGATTAACTGCCACTTGGGGTCTCTTATTTTCGAACACACTCCATAACACTAGCCCATACATGTGATTACAGCAAGGGAAAAGCAGCAGCTCTCTTCCTGTTAACTCTTCTAGCAAAGTAACATCTGCACTGAAATGACCTGTGTTAGATGCGATGGTGTCACAACAAACAATTTAAACTTTTTCGTCTAGTCCCCAAATGTTTAAACTGTCACTGATTGTTCTTTCCCCACTGCAATTGGGTAATGAAGGTGCACATGCTAATTGTTCCTGATTGTCATTCACTATGATGATTGGTAATCTTTGAGTTCTTGAATCTCTGACATTTAACGCTGGTACAGCATTCTCAATGGCATCACAAAAGTTGGATTCTTCTCTTAAAACAAATGTTTAATATTTTCTGCCTACTTCTGTCTGAGTCGCTCTTGATATATATCAGTCGAACTACGATTAAGTGCTATTTAATCGACATTATATTTACAGACGAATTGTTAATGGAAACCGAGGCTCAACACGCTTAAGTGGGAATCAGCCAAGTCGTAAACAAGGACATGAATCAACATATGCAACTTCTTGGCCGCTGCAGCAAGGGTTCTTCTTCAATTTCAACAAAGTAGACATTTAATCTCTTCTTAAAACAAAAGGAAATAAATTAAGGGGTGTGCGTGAAGAAATACGAAATTTGAAAAATAAGGACCACAGTAATAGACTAACATGCGCTAAAAGGTAATTAAATATCACCACACAAACTTCAAGATTTATAAGAAGGAAATTGTTAAGGTCACCCACTTTCACAACGACTACCACTCCACTACAACTATGACCACAACCACCACCACGAACCACCACCCGAAACCACAACCACAAATCACCACAAGCACAAATCACCACAACCACGAACCACCACCATCCGTCGTCGCAAAAACCCACTACCCAACACTACCACGAACCACTATGGCAAAGAACACCACCAACCACCACCACGAAGAAACACCACCAACCACCTCCACCAGCAACCACCAACACCACAAAGAACACCACCCAGAACCATCACCAACCACCATCACGAAGAACCACCACCAAAAACCACCACCAATCACCACCACCAAGAACCATCACCAACCGCCACCACGAAGAACAACTACCAACCACCTACACCAAGAACCACCACCAACGGCAATCACCACCAACTACATAACGCTACAGGCCGCCCTGTAGCGCGGTTTATTATTTTCTTGTTTAACGACGCTGTCAATTGCCAGGATCACATCAGCGTCGCCGGTGTGCCGGAATTTTGTCCCGCAGGAGTTCTTTTACATGCCAGTAAATCTACTGACATGGAGCTGTCGTTTTTAAGCACACTTAAAAACCATCGGTCTGGGCCGGGACCTGTAGCGCGGTGGTAGCATATCTGACTCACATGCAAGAGGCCCCGAGTTTGAATCTCGGTTAGGGTGAGTTAACCGAATAAGTTTTTTTCCGAGGTTTTCCCTTTTCCTGAGAAGAGAATGTCGGGTAAGTTTAAGCTCTAAGAATCTTGGGCTCATTTGACCATCATTTCATCCATTAGCATTTTCCTACCGAGGTATTAAAAAAGTAAAACAATACAACACATGCTCCTGTTACTATTGCTAATGTCTATGCTTCTACTTCAGTTACTACTATTGCTGCTAATGCTAATACTAGTACTTCTGCTACTATCTATAAGGAAATGTGTACGACTATGGCTATGAAAACGTGCGGAGGGGGGTTTATCACCTCAACCGAATCTTTTGTGGCACCTCCCCCCCCCCCCCCCGAGAATGGATAAGGCGAATGGTCCCTAAGGGCCGCCGGAACGTTGCCACGACAGAGCAAGTGGCAGTGTCCCTACATTTTCCCAGTTAAAAGCACTCCGGCGGAGGTTGGCATAGCTCGCCTCCCATCTCGAGTTTGATCCATCTCATGGGGGTCCTGGAAACCAGTAAGCTCGTCATCCAATCCGGGGGACGAGATTTCCAGAGCGCAATTGTTCCCCCTGCCGTGCTGCTGCCGCGACGCGAGCCTGTAAAAAACCTAACGGGATTAAGGGTGAAATGAAATGATTAATGTAACGAAATGGAGGGACAAGAAATTCGGAGTACATGGAAATCCTTCCCAGCAATCGCCTGGCGACTCGGGGAAACCTCCGAACCCGCGACCTCCCGAATGGGGGCCACAGACGTTACCGCCTGAGCCATCCCACTTGGTCAACGAAATGTGTAATGTAGTTATTTGTACATTCAAGCAGGCAGATACACACTGTCTTAATACCTGTAATCTCTATCAGAAAACCTTTACAAGTATGTACTTTCAACTTTATAGTTGGAGATGTATGACTAGATCAGGAAGCCTTTTATAGATTTAAAATTTAGTATGTAGATAGAAAAATAAAATTTGATAACAGTAACTTGTATATCCACCAGTAAACTACAGAAGACAGTGAAAGTCATGTGACTGTAACACAAGATTTTGCTAAACGTGTCTTTCCGTTAAAATATCAACATTTATTTCTGGGTCGAATACAATAACTCCTCTGCGTAAGTAAATGCAGGAAAATTAAAATGTATAGTGCAATCGAGACTTAAATGTAAAATTGTATAAAGACCGTTTAGTTATAGCATTACTAAACAGCCCAACCTAATTTAATCCTAACAATAAGCCGAAAATCGCACGCTCTATTCGCCCGCGTGCTTTAGTACATTTGGGTCATACCAATTTCTTTAAACTGTTGTCACTCTGGGCGGTTCAGTTGGCTAGACGCTGGCCTACTAATCCCAAGCTTGTGGGTTCAAACCCGACACAGACTGATGGTTTTCATGTGATGTTCCAATGTCAGTAGATTAATTGACATGTAAAATAACTCCTGCGGGATGAAATTCCCGCACATCGGCAGCTTTGATGCGATCCTGACAATTGACAGCACCGTTAACAAAGTACTTAAAATATTTATTTTTAAGTGTTTGCTAAAAACTTTTCTGTTATTATTAAACCAGTCCTTGTCGAATCTGAATAAATTGATTAGAAATTATGAACATGTATGGATATATAGGAGACCGCCTCCGTAGTGCAGTTGGTAGCGCGCCTGCCTCTGGTGCGGAGGACTCCGCTTCGATCCCCGGTACCGGTATGGGGTTTTCCCCCGCTGGGAGGTCTGGTACGGAGTGCACTCAACCTCGTTAGGTCCCTGAGGCCAATTGAGAAGTTACCCTGATAGAAAGGTAGCATCGTTAAAAGGTCAAGTAGTCACCTTACGGTAGGGGGAGTCGGCGTGCTGACCCTGCACTCCTCCGTGGCCTTGGCTGCAGCTAGACTAAACCCTACTACTGGCAAAGGATTTGGAACTGTGAAAAGAAAGTAATTGAAGTCGATATTGTCTCTTCTAGGGCCTGGAACCAGCAACTCGCCGTTTTTAGGATGTTTACATTTACACAAAAACTATGGCATAGGACAACAAACATGATCGTATTCTTGCTAATGTACATGCACCAAGCGAATTGGCAATTGACATTAGCTGCAAAATCCGTGTGCTCGTGTGCTTTGCTGTAACCACAGGCTACTAAATAACCTAAGCTTACATAAAAAATAAACAACTCCAGTGAATCATAAGCATCGTTAAGGAACACACACTCGCTTCGCACGCGTGCTTTTTTGTAGCTATCGATTGCTAAGATTGCTAATTAATATAAACTTGGTGTTTTGGTATGATGTCTGTCGTTTATCAGTCGTTGGCAGTGTTTCTTATTGCTATGTTGTTAGCATTTTGTTTGTGCATTTGTGCAGCTGGAAGGTGACATCTGTGAGGAAAGTTGGAACTAATTTTTCCAACACAACCATTAAGTTTATCGCCATGTTTAATTGAAATATGACTCTGTTCTGTATCAGTCAAAATCTTACACATTTGGCACTTATTGTAAACCATCTTTAAAAATCCGTCATATGTGTGACGTTGTTTCTTTGACACTGAGTGCACGCGTAATCTACACTCAAATTTTCCTTTGTCCTGCACATCTGAGGAGCTTAGGTTACGTCTTTTTAGGTTTGCTTTTGGCACTTTTTGAGGACCTTGCAGAGTGTTCCTTCATTGGCTCGCCACTGGTGCTCGTAAGTACAGCATGCATGTTCAAGAGCTTCTTGCTTATCAACTTTTCCTCCAGTTATGTTGAATGCTTTGATCTCTTGCTTTGACCTTGTTTCGTAGCATGCTTCTGGAATCCTCAGATTAAAAGTTAGTGATAACTTTGACTTACAAATGTGTTTTTAATAAATAACAATGAAACTATTATAACAAAAATGTTAGTTTTTCATAAAGTTACAACCAAATGTTAAGCCGTAAGGTTGATTTGTAAGCCATAACTTATCTCGTCAGTTTACTATATATTGTGTTATCTTATTTTCTAGTAATTATGTATACAAAAACGATAGCAAAAACAATGAAATTTGTTGAAATATAAGGCATTATTCACAAAACTAGGAAATGTATTTTTCCATGAAAAGTAGCACAGCGGAAAAAGAATTTTTCTTCAATTTGTTGGCATTCTTGCTGTATCAAATACCAAAAGCTTTTAGCCGGTTTTTTGCAGTATTATTTGCATTTTATTGTTTCCTAGATGATACAGTATTTTTATTTACGAATACGAGTTACGTAAAATAATATGTAATGACATTGTTTCTCAGAATAGCTCAGAAAAGACAAAAAGTTATTTTTCTTCTTCTTATTTACTACTCGCACATTTTATCTTATGCCCAGAACGGTCCGACCCAAAAAGAGCTACTTTTCTTCTCGTTTTTTCTTCCTTTTTTTGGGGGGGGGGGTTATATTAACGTCCCCCAACGCAATGTCATATTAGAGTATGAATAAATAAAATGGGTGAAATGATGCTCACGTGAACCCGAGGTCCATGAAACTTAAATGTAGCCGACAGTCGTCTTCTTGGGTAAGGGTAAATCTCATAAAAACACCCTCCCTAACCGAAATTCGAACTAGATACCTCTTAGATGTGAGGAAATGGTAAAACAAACTTTTGGAAATGGTAAAACAGAAGCCATATGTGTAGTATTTACTTTTGCCGTTGGCTAATCTGGAAAAAATAACTACGCGAACTACTACTCACCTTTTAAGTTATAATTGCAATGGTAGCACCAGAACTCTGTTACAAAGTTAACATGTTGTCTCTCTCAGTGAGTTACTGTTCAGGTTAAATGCCTTTCTTATGACAGTGTGGTTGTGTTTATTATGAAGCGCAAGCAAATGGCGAAAACCGGCTCTTTTTTTAGAACTCCTACTAGAGAAAGCTATACAAACTTTTGTCTTCACATTTTATGTTTAACCAACAATTTCAAATATTTTAAATACATATAAGAACATATCAACATGAAAAATATATTTTCAATGACATGCGATGGGATTTTGAATACTATTTCTTAGCAAATGGTAACCTGAGCGAAGTCTGATTTACTCTTTTATCATCATTAGTAATACAGAGAATCGTAAATCCAATACTTTGAACATAGTTAATCAATAAATGTATAACAGTATCTCACATGTTTCCCTGTTCTATCTTTTACAGGAATTGACCTCATACTTTGAAACTGCCTAAGATGGAACTCAGCATACAAGTCCGGACAGATTTTGTCGACTATTTTGTGCTATTGTCACCGTAACCTGTAAAAGTCTGACTTCTATAATGTAAGCTTCTTCTGATGTGTCAACACTGAAACGAAACATTATCTGTATTTCAGACTTTTAAATAAATCACTCACATAATTATCCTTGTCTCCTTCACTTAAAATTCGTACCTACTTATAATTTCTGTAAATATAGTTTAGTTGGTAATACAAAATAACCTCTTAATACTGGAGAATATTAGTTTGCAGCCCATTGCCTTCGAGAGGACAGCAAAACATTAAGTTGCTTTTCGAATACGTTCATCTTTCGGAAAACTCGGTTCCTCAGTCTTTCAACTGCTATCGTGTCTATACATAGTTGGGTTTGCATTCGACACTCAATAATGCCACGGCATCTGAAATAAAATATAGATACAGATACGTCACACATTTAGCTTTATTGTTGACAGAAAGTTGGCCGTACTAGTAAACTCAGTTGGTTTTAGTATTACAGGTTGAGTAGTTTAAAATGTGTGTATATTTATTATATTCAAAAATAATAGAGGACTGACTAATAAGATTGCATTCAGTACCTCTCACAGAGTAAGTAAACAATTAGAATCAAGCAAAGCTTTAGCGATTACTATTTTTTGTAGTGTTTAACGCCTTTTACTACATACGGCACCGCAGGCGGTGACACTGATGATACATGGAATGAAGATGGAACACCGGTGGAATGAGATGGCGGATGAAACCAGAGAACCCGGAGGAACCCGCCCCAGAGCCGCTTCGTCCACCATGCGGTTGCCTGGGATCGAACCCGGGCCACAGTAGCCATTATGGTAGATAGTAGATGCAATAATATGATATTCAAAGAAAAGGACCTTTTATCAGACATGAAATAATACTCAATGTTAAAAGTTAAATTCCCTTACAAACCGAAGTCCACTACATGGACCAATCTAGCTGAACGTTGGTATTAAAAGAAATGTGATCTAAGAAACATACAAATCAACTGGCAAAACCTATAAAGAAATTAGACAACAAAAGTGAAAAATATTTTTGGAATATACTCCTAACGTGCAGTGAAGGACCAAAGTTTTTGTAAGATGTATTTTCACCATCTTTCGTTTCTCTGAACATTAACTGAAAAAATTAACATCGAATTTTATGAAGGAAAATTGTATTAAGTACACCTATGGAAGTAGAGAGGGCATTTCAACTAAAGATGCAATACCCAGATTTCACCGGAAATATATGCTTTCAGACTACCTAAACGAAGAACGGGCAAAAACTTAGAAAAATATCTGTGTGCGTGTATCCTCTGTGGCCTATGTGTGTCTGTGAACAGCATAGCTCAAAAACGAAAAGTTGGTTAAATACCAAACTCGGCTCCTTCCTAAGATACGATACAAAGACTTGCAGAAGAGAGCCCCTGATAACAAAATACCCTTTACATGCAAATTTGTTCTTAAATATTGATTTTCTCGAAAATGTAAAAGCGGTTATGACAAATGAAATATATATCTAGAATTTTCTGGGATTAGTCTCTGAAGAGCTCTTCTTTACATCCCCCGAGCTTCATTTCATTCTCTCTATCCGGTCTTTCCAGGTTGAAAGCGTCAGCAGGGTCGCCAGTAGACCGCGCAGCGGTTGAAAATACATTGTTCGGTTGAGGGGAGGCGCTCTGGTCGGCTAGTCACCACTAGGGGGCCTATCTACCCAGCCGGACATGGTTGGTGGTGCGCCTTACGGGACGACCTGGAACTCATTCGGGCTGATGTAACGGTCGGTAGCAAGGCCGCGGGTTCAAATCCGGCCCAGGCCGATGGTTTTTAAGTGTGCTTAAAAGTGACAGCTCCATGTCAGTAGATTTACTGGCATTTAAAAAAACTCCTGCGGGACGAATTCCGGCACATCGGCGATGCTGATATGATCCTGGCAATTGACAGCGTGGATAAACAACAACAACAACTAATAATAATAATAATAATAATAATAATAATAATAATAATAATAATAATAATAATAATAATAATAATAATGATGATGATGATGATGATGATAATGATGATGATAATGATGATAGTACTAGTAATAATAATAATAATAATAATAATAATAATAATAATAATAATAATAACAACAACAACACGCCTGTAGGGCACTCTTATTCATCCTTCCTCCTGGGATCTGACGCACAATAAGCCATCGGCAGAGTAACCAGATAGGTATCAATAAAACCTCATACAGGAAATATGCATACACCTCAGAGCAACAAACCTTTTCCAAAAAGTATTGAAAGAATATATTACTTTAGGATCTATGAATATATTAAAAGAATACATTACTTTAGGATCGATCAATGTATCGGTGTATAAAAACTTCTGCAAGCACATTAAACAACATTTGCAACTTGTACATTGAAAAGAGTGAATGGTACATATATATCTGAACATCAGGCTTAAAGATCATTTTAGGAACATCAAAAACAAAGAAATAGAATCTGCGTGGCGTACAATTTTCGGAAGGTGAATCACGATATAGAATAGGAAATGCATTTATTTTCCAAGTGGGAAAACATCTTCATAAGAAATATGAAGGAAACTCGTCAATCTGGCATGTTTCACGACAACCAGAACTCTAAGATGATTAGGTCACCGAGAGAGGCACCTCAATCGTAATCAAGGAGTTCCCTAAATAAAAATTCAATAGTCAACATAAACTGGCGATATTAGGAAGGTCCCAAGGAAGGACGGTCTAATTAAATGCAAGCAATTAATGAATGAAGCATGAAATGTTAGTTCGACTCAAATTATATACCAATTCAAATTATCGTTCAAATGCAATATAAACCATACAATTCTTTTTGCAACGGCCATGTTGTATTTATATATCGATAGTAATGGAGCAAGCTATGTCTTCTAGGAGATGTTGGCAGAACTAGGTAGGCTCATGGCATCCGGAAAATCAGAGGAAGTATCTTAATTATTGTAATATCCATGGAGAAGTAAATTTCGTATTTGTTTCGCCTGTGGTCTATTTTACTGTTTATAGGTCATTGTTAGCTCAAAACCATGGCAGAAACATCCACAATTCTTCTTTCGAACTAAACAGCCTAAATTTCAATATAACTAAATGTGCAGTATGTATTAAGTTTATTTGTCTGAGTCTTCTGAAGACTGAATATTTATTTATATCTAAAGGATTGAAGTTGCAGCATTTTACGATAAAATGGCTGAGACACCGAAAGACTTAAAGGAGCAAATTAGCAAATGCATGGCAGTATTGGATACTATTAGCCAGAATGAAGACCTTAGGGAATCATCTCAAGAGGAAACGGTGGACGATGTACCTTCAGCAGATGAAATAAATAAACAACTAAGTAAAATTGCAAGAGAAGCAGAAGCCGAAATCAGCCCCAGAGTGAGAGACTTCGCCAAATCCTTTGTTCAGAGGGCAAGACAACGGATGCAAGCGGCAGGTAATGCAGCATGTGATGCTGCAATCTCCTTATCCAAAGAACCTGATGCTAAAGCTACGCCATGCGGTGCAGCTCAGAATGCCGCCAATTGTGCCAAAGAATCAGAGAAGGTGTCCTCACAGGAATCCAGGTCGGACAAATAAAGTACAGCTATATTCAGAAGCCTTCTAAAGACATTAGATATCCGAATCATTAACGCTAATCACATTTTAAACTTTACAAGCAGCCAAATATTTGAGAAACACACATAAATTTCCATAAAATATTTGTAATACCAGTTACTCAGTTTTGCCATAACTCACTAGATGTAATCAAAATATTATTGTAACTACAGTAAATAAACATGAGGAATTGAGCTAAATACATGTTACTTAACTATTTTAATATCCACTTACCGACCCATTTTGGTACTTTCACTATTGCAAAATCATGATGTAAGGACAACAAACATGGCCACATCTCCGCTACTGCACATGCGGATGGGAACTGCCAACCTAAAACAGAATCGAAATCGGCTAGATTAGCGATGTTCTGATTAGTTGATCTTGTTTGCTTCGTGCTCATATAAACCTAAATGCTAAGACAATATAATGGCTTGCATAGAGTGTAGCTAATTAACTTAGGCTTCACGTGCTTTTGTATGATGTTTATTGTCTATCAATCGTGGCGGTGTTTGTTATCCTATTGTTGGCATCATTGTGTTTATGGGTTTGCAAAACACTCGCAGCTGGAGGGTAGCATCTATACGGAAAGTGGGAAATAACTTTCCTTACTTAAAGTTAAGATCTTATATTTCATTGTATTACTGAACAGGTTTCCATCTTCCATTCTTTACTGCCCTGGTGATTTAGTGATTATTCCGATTGGTTACTGCAGTTTTTCGACATACCTTCGTGCTTACGTTCCCGAATTAGATTGCATTTCGAAGGGCTGCCAACGAATGAGTAAACAATACCGCGAGACAGAAATGATGTATAGATAGAACGAGTATGATTGCGTAGGTCGTAGGCCATAGTAATCCACAGTGAAAGGCTTACAGATTTACCTGAGGTTAGGTTAAGGATAGTGTGTGTGTGTTGTTGTTGTTGATGTGTTTAACGCCCGCTTTTACTACTACGGCACCGCAGGCGGTGACACTGATGATACATGGAATGAAGATGGAGCACCGGTGGAATGAGATGGCGGGGGAAACCGGAGGACCCGGAGAAAACCCGCCGCTTCGTCCACCACGAATACCACATGCGGATCCCTGGGATCGAACCCGGGCCGCCTAGGTGGTAGGCGAGCGCGCTGACCGCTCGGCCACGGCGCCGCCATGTGTGTGTGTGTGTGTGTGTGTGTGTGTGTGTGTGTTTTTTTTTTTTTTTTTTAATTGCATGCCCCATTCCATATGAATAATACATGCTTGAATTTATTTATTTACATACAAATTACATTTTATATATACATGTACATATTGTTGGTGATGTTCTATTGGAACATTTACATCTTTATTTACCTCTAATTTTTTATCTACCTTAGTCTGTGTGTGTGTGTGTGTGTGGGTGTGAGTGTGGGTGTGGGTGTGGGTGTGGGTGTGGGTGTGGGTGTGGGTGTGGGTGTGGGTGTGGGTGTGCGTGTGCGTGTGCGTGTGCGTGTGCGTGTGCGTGTGCGTGTGTAAGTGATTATAGCAGACACTAATTTAGTGGCGTCTGATAGTTGACCGACCGCCTCCGTAGCGCAGTTGGTAGCGCGCTTGCCTCTGGCGCGGAGGACCCGGGTTCGATCCCCGGTACCAGCATGGGGATTTTATCCCCTCTGGGAGGTCTGGCACGGGGTGCACTCAGCCTCGTTAGGTCCCGGGGGGACCAACTGAGGAGCTACTTGATGGAGAAGTAGCGACCCCAGGTCTAGAATACCGCATAACTGGCCGGGAGGGCTCGGGGCGCTGACCACGTCCCACCCTCCAGTAGTGCACCTCACCAATGACGCCTGTAGTGGGCAGAGGGGGGGACGCAGCGGCTGGGCGGTAGGCCTTGGCCCCTTGTGGGCTGTTACGCCGGGGTTTAGTTTAGTTTAGATAGTTGACCACTTCAGGACCAGAATATTCTATTTCGTGGACACAAATAATATTTACATCACCGGCATTACAGCATGATTTCACAGAGTGTTTAACTGTGCAATATCGCAAGGCGTGGAAAGCCTGTTGACCATCTTCCTCTGACATCAACAATGAAATATTATCTGCTATAAAATATGAAATTTTGGACAAATATAAACTTTGTCAAGTCTCAAAACTTCCAGCAGAACTCCCCACTGCAAGCTTCCTTCACATTGAAAATGTTTCTGAAAAGTGGTCTAATGAATTCGATTAATATACCATATGTATCTTGAATTTTGCGATAACCTGAAGTCCTCATACTGTAAAAGAGCTTTGTATAGTGGTAAAAATAATAGATTACTTAAACTTTCTATACAATAAATATAAATCTTGTTAAAGTAAAAAACTTGTGTGAAACAAACTATATTTCCAAAATATTCCCTGTATTTACTCGTATTTCGTTTTTCAGATATCTCGTAAGTCTTTAACGTGCTTTTAGATATTTGACAATCGCTTCTACCTCCTACATCTCTACCATTAACGAAGTACGTAATGATGAAATTTCTGCAAAGGTCTCTATTAACGTGAGGTAGAAGAAAGAATAAGCTTTTTTAAAAATAGCTTGTAGATGAATGGATAGAAAAAGTAGTGCAGCAGATCAATATTTTAAGTTACAGATCAGAACTTCTCCTTACATATATATTATAGTTTTAAATGAAAACATAGGTTTATGGTACAGTCTCAGCTTTTATAACCTATTTATTTCCTCCTGTGCATTTGGTTTCTTACTTTTCGTAGAGGGAATTGGAGTTGATTTTGGGTGATTTTGGAGAGGTGCTAAAAGACCAGCGAAAATTATCTCTGCAGTAGAAATTCGCCTAAGCAACCACGAACTTCATGCTACGAATATCTTGACCGCGTCGTGGCCGAGTGGTTAGATCATTCGCTTCTCACCAAAGCGGCCCGAGTTCGATCGCAGGCAGCCGCATGTGGGATTCTTGGTGGACGAAGCGGCGCTGCGGTGGGTTTCCTCCGGGTTCTCCGGTTTCTCCCGCCATCTCATTCCACCGGTGCTCCATCTTCAATCCACGTATCATCAGTGTCACCGCCTGCGGTGCCGTATGCAGTAAAAGCGGGTTAACACTAGAAAAAAATACAAATATCTTGATACAATAACATGTACATGGGGCACATATAGATACTGTTGCTAGCTAATCTGTAATTAAACAAAATACACTGATGCGTTAAGTTCACATGACTTCTTCTACCCACTGTAGTTTAAGAATCGTCAAAAAATGCATATAAGGTATATTACAATATAACCATCTTATCACAATGTCGTCTGAGAGTATTTTTATTTCTACTGAAAATGCCTAACTTTATGTGGCTTGAGACATGGTTTAAAATTAATTAATCTTCTCCACACTTGGCATGGGTTGATTTCTACTGTAATGGAACAGATTTGTGTGTCACTGTAAAAATTCAAGAAAAAAATTGACATGTGAGCTAAGAGCTATCCTAATATACATACAGGATATTCTCACTGTAAGGGGAGCTTATCGTATGTAAGATACTTTTGAATCATAGCTACATTTGAACTACTTAGTTATCAGCCAGTCCTCGTTTGTTATGTACACCGATGGTGGTGAAGATGTCAAGCATAAACACACTATTCGGATTCATGTTTCTCTTCCTTTTCCGAAATGGGATCGAAGACAATCATTGCAATGTCCTCAGCAACATCGACCATCATCTTGTTGATGTTTTGACTTGTTCCTCTGCTTCCTCGGCTTCTTAGCACACGATCTTCGTTTTACCAATGAGACTAGTAAAACATTGCTTTACTGACAGCTAAATTTTTGTTTTTTAATCACTTTCCTTCTTCTACACCAGGTAGGAGCACAAGAGGAGAGGTAGAGATTGAAGTAGCCTTACTCACCTCACATTCTTTCACTGAGTGACGAAGGTTGTTTTGATACAACAAGCGCAGTCATGGCTTCGTTCCACCTGCGTGGTAGTAATAATTTCTATGCCGGTATTAACTACCACTAAACATTCTTTAACAAATTCCCCATCACACAACGCTTTGTTGTAGTTATAAGCCAAGATACTCTACAACTAGTGCCTAATATATTCTTTCTGAAGGTGTCACTCAAGGGTGCGTGTGTCTTCAATTTTAGTTCGTTAAGCTTATGCTCTTGCCAACTCTAAGATAAATAATTTAAAATATACTTCAGATGTAGTATTAACAAAATTGTATTAAATCGCATCAAATAGACCTAATATACGCTTAGAAATTTAGATAAGTTCAGTTCCGGATACCTCAGAAACTAATAACAAATTAAATCAACTTCGTCGTCTTGTTATCATCATTGTTATTATTATTATTAATATTATTATTATTGTTGTTATTATTATTATTATTATTATTATTATTATTATTATTATTATTATTATTATTATTATTATTATTATTATTATTATTATTATTATTATTATTATTATTATTATTATTATTATTATTATTATTATTATTATTATTATTATTATTATTATTATTATTATTATTATTATTATTATTATTATTATTATTATTATTATTATTATTATTATTATTATTATTGTTGTTGTTGTTGTTGTTGTTGTTGTTGTTGTTGTTGTTATTATTATTATTATTATTATTATTATTATTATTATTATTATTATTATTATTATTATTATTATTATTATTATTATTATTATTATTATTATTATTGTTATTATTATTATTATTATTATTATTATTATTATTATTATTATTATTATTATTATTATTATTATTATTATTATTATTATTATTATTATTATTATTATTATTATTATTATTATTATTATTATTATTATTATTATTATTATTATTATTATTATTATTATTATGTTTTGTTGTTGTTGTTGTTGTTGATATTACTGCGAGGTAAAACAACAGTAACTGCTTTTAATACACTGTATACAGTTATAGCCTAATTGCTTGCCGTTGTATAATCGTAATATATATTTAATGCACTTTTGTATAGCGAACACAAAAATAACAACAATAACTATAACTGCATATATTGTTATAAAATAATTGAAGACAAAATCACGCAAACACGAGCAGTACGTCCACAGATTGATTAATTAATTTATACGGCGTCTAAACGGAACCTTGTTTTAAAATCTATCGGTTGGCCTTTCTGCAATGTGTTCATAAACAAGCACTTCTGTGGCAACATAACAGATGCAATAACACCAGCTATGGCCGTAGCACGAACTGTCACGAACAGTTGACTGCACTAATGCAACCTAACAGATGGAATATCACCAAATATAACCAGACTGCACCATAATGGGGGGAAAATGTCAAGGTTGTTTTTTGGGGTATCTCAATAAGCTGTGCCTACTTCAATCCCAAGACTAAAGGCAACAGAATTTTATTTCTGTATAAAAATTGTGAGTGCATTAGATAATTACAAATGTTCAGCATTTCTTTAATATAGTGTCTTAATACCTCAAAGAAGGTTTATATCTATAGCTTTAGAACTTTGGATTGACAGACCAAAATGTATACTGCTGCATTATGTGGTAGATGTATCTAAATGTACACTTCCTGGTTCTTTTGTCTTACTGAAGATATAAATATACCTACCTATGCTAGTTTCTGATAAGTTTACCGAAACGTGCTTATGATACAGATCATATGGGAGTGGGAATTATTGTCTTTCAGCTGTTACCATTGTATGCTCTGCAATAGGGGCGGCCAATTATAGGCCGACATTCAAGACGTATTCAAGACATTCTGAATGTCCCGCCAATAGCTCAAGATCCGATGTGAAACCATTTATCATTCCCAACTCACCTTCTGTTAAATTAAATGTACACAAACTTATACACTTATTTATTTAGGGCCGTTGCTTCCTAATCAGGAGACCTCTAGTTACTTCCTTTCATTCCCCAAACTAAGTCACCCCCGCTACCCTGCAAACCCCATCCCATTCATCATGCGGTTACGTTACGCCTTGACAACGGCAGGTATATGAATGACACACCTCCGGCTGACCTCAGCCTGCCAACTCATAATCCATTTTGCCTTTCGATGACTCACAAATATTCCCTATCCTTACGAATGCAAGTACATAATACGAATTCAAAAGCACTCAGGACTTTGTGGTAAGCTTAGATAGTACTATGTATTATCCACTTCTACTTTGACTGGATTTTGGAAATATTTTCTCCCTTCAGGCCCGTTTCCTGAAATTCGTGTTCTTGCTTTATGACTCATCTGCAGATTTTGCTGCATATATGTACATACATGTGTGAGTAAAACTGCTCTGACATGAATGTTATTAAGAATGAATCACATTAAAGCATTACAGATGCACTTCTTCCTAATGTACTTGTTCTTTACATATAAAAATATACCTAATATAGAGAAACTGGTGTGTGAAAATTAAGTTCAAATGTCAGCATTTCAGGTCTTACAAATTAATTGGTACAGTCCTATTAAATAATGTGATGAAGAGCATGCAATTATATTATATTACAATGTGTTCTCTTTTATTATATTATACCAAATAAAACTATAAGGTAATATGTTCTTTTAGAATAAAAAGTGAATAATAAGAATAGTTGAATGAAGCTTAAACCTTTACATTTCACACATATATTGGCCTATAGTACATTTACTTGAATATTTATATGAGTTCAGATTCAAAATAGTTATTAATATAAGTTTAATTAGATGTCTCTTTAAAATTGTATATTGCAATACTCGTATATCAATTTTAGTGGCCCAACCTCAATATTAGTTGGTCACTTCTGTTCTATAATCTCTGCTAAAAGGGCAAAAGGCGAACAAGTCACGGCCCCTGATATTTTTGTAATTGCGAAGAACATTGGATGCTTAGTTTACTGTTTGTGTGGTTAATAGTTAAATTAGCAGTTCTTCTGCCAAAATCATATTATAAAATTAAAATGTAGTCAAAAGTATCAACACAAACCTCAGATTGCTTACCAGCAAGCATCCATTCGGGATGTTTCTTCAAGACAACATCAGTCTATAATAGTCTTAATATTTGGTTAAAACGTAGCACGGCAAAATGAGTAAGAAAATGGAAAAGCTACAGGAAAAGGCAAAAAAATCCATTAATGCTGTAAGAGATTCCAAGAATGCAATGGCAGGCAAGCAGGGCAAGGGGTTACTGGACGCGATCTTTGATGGGCTGGATGAGGAAGAGGCTGAAGAAGAGCAATCAGACACATCATTAGACATAGCACTAGCAGAACTTAGTATAATATTTGAGGAGTTTAAAGCGGAGATTCAAGCGCACATAAACAGAAAAAAGGCCATAGAGATGGCAAGGAGGTCAAAACAAAGGATCCGAGAACTACAGGAGGAAGCTGATGCTGAGAAACATAGAATCATGGTAAAGGGTGCTGAAGCCGTGGATGAAGCAACTATGAAAGCTAGGTTAGCTGCTCAACGTGCCAGGGAGATAGCTGAGATAGTATCTGTAAATATCGAGAAAGATGTCCAAAAGCCCAAAAAAAGCAAAAAGGATTCTTCTGAAGAAGATAATGAAGAGGGCTAGTCATATCTCATTGCAAGTACAAGAAACGTGTAGAGATAATGGGACCGAGGACTTCCATATTCTGTGTTGCCGGAGGACCTATCGCTTGAGGAGAGGTTGGAAGAAGTGCAGCAGTCATCGGAATATTTCCAGATCCTGTGTTGCCGGAGGACCTATCGTTTGAGGAGAGGTTGGAGGAAGTGCAGCAGTTATCGGAAGATTTCCAGATCCTGCATTGCCGGAGGACCTAACGCTTGAGGAGAGGTTGGAAGAAGTGCAGCAGTCATCGGAAGATTTCCAGATCCTGTGTTGCCGGAGGACCTATCGCTTGAGGAGAGATTGGAAGAAGTGCAGCAGTCATCGGAAAATTGCCAGATCCTGTGTTACCGGAGGACCTATCGCTTGAGGAGAGGTCGGAAGAAGTGTAGCAGTCATCGGAAGGTTGCCAGATCCTGTGTTACCAGAAGACCTATCGCTTGAGGAGAGGTCGGAAGAAGTGCAGCAGTCATCGGAAGGTTGTCAGATCCTGTGTTACCAGAAGTCCTATCGCTTGAGGAGAGGCCGGAAGAAGTGCAGCAGTCAACGGAAGGTTGCCAGATCCTGTATTACCAGAAGACCTATCGCTTGAGGAGAGATCGGAAGAAGTGCAGCAGTCAACGGAAGGTTGTCAGATCCTTTATTACCAGAAGACCTATCGCTTGAGGAGAGATCGGAAGAAGTACAGCAGTTATCGGCAGGTTTTGGAATCCTTGACAAGAGGTAAGTTTCAAGTCTCAGGACCCGTACTAAGATCGCCAAACGCTAAACACACACCGATGTTTATCTGATTGAAACAAATCTTCTTTCCATATTATTCTTTACCTAACCCAGTTTTTATTTCCCGGCCTGGTCAGCAGAAGACCCCTTGTAGTTATAGTAACTCATATAGCTGATCCAGAGAAACCTCCAACATTATGCAACAGTTACTGCGAATCGAATGGTTACATTCTCTAAAGTGAGTGAGCGTTGTCAATAAAGACAAGCAACAGAAGAAAATACAACTAAATTTTGAAAAATGCTTGCCGGAATATAAAAACATGAAGAAAAATCCCGAATGGATATGAAATATTTATTTTAAAATCAGAACTTACACTTTAATGGTTTTCAGCAATTCCACTTCATTTGTCTAAAAAAATACTTTGTAGACCTTTGTCCATATTTAATAATAAAATATCAGACAACATACAACAAATTATACGGAGCTTTTACACTTTATTTTTTGTGAAACTGTTAAACTTATGAGCGAGAGGAAAAGAAGATACTGGTGGCGTTGAGTTAACTAAGTAACAATTCGAATATGCCACTAAAAGCACCGGTGCACGAATAAGGTCACAAGAATATAGGGCATTTAATTTCACACATGACATCACATAGGAAATGCTACATTTTTTCAACTGTTCCCCGTTTACTTTCTCTACTACGCACAGTAAATAGAGGAAGTATTGTACTCCACCCAAAAATTCGGTGTGCGATTTCACCAGAAATATGTGTTTTGCAGTCCCCTGAATCCCTGAACCTAAAAAGCTTTTTAGAAGAAGGTCCGTGTGTGTGTGTGTGTGTGTGTGTGTGTGTGTGTGTGTGTGTGTGTGTGTGTGTGTGTGTGCGTGTGTGTGTCTGTCTGCCTGTCAGTCTATGGGCAGTATAGCTCAAAACGAAAAATCGCTTAAAAACCAAAGTTGGTATTTAAGCTTGATGCCTTAAGGATGCGACGCAAACATTTTTAAGGAAATTCCTCCACCTTAAACTACCCTTTACATGGAACCTTTTTCGAAAACTTTTATTTGACTCTTAACGACATTGAATAAAATGCCATATGTTTAAGATATTTTATATTATGAATTTTCTGGCCACAGCCTATGTAATCCTGTTTACTCTATATGACTGTTACATAACTGGTAACCGTAAGACAGACCAAATCTTACTATACAAAAAATGGAGATTTGACTAAAACACACAATTTATGTCCAAACTTGTAGAATGAACTATTTCGGAGATGTTCCTTGTGATTTATGTTGTTGTTAGCTAATGCTGGATTTCTGACAATGAAGTCATTAATCCTCTTGCTCTCCAATATTTAATATATTGATAGAGCAATAGCAGTATAGTAACCACTTTTGTGATTTGTGTGAGTTTTGGAAAACTTAAAGCTTTCTTCAAATGAAACATCGTTATTCATTTTTATATGTTAGCAGTGAGAACGGAATCTCAAAGTTTTAAACGATTTTATCACTCAAAGCCTACTGTATTCCCATATTCCCCTTGCACCTACAAGGAAATACACAATAAGGTAATTTGTGCAAATTTTTATTCAACTAACACGAAGAAGATATAGAAATACGAGTTTGTAAGAATGGTTAGTACAAGAATAGAGAAATCATTGAGTGCAACACATCAGATTTCTTTTAATTTTCCATTTATATCCAGACATTAACTGCAATGCTCAGGTTGGTAGCATAGTTTGGTGATGTGATAGAAATGAGCTCCCAAGTAGGTGTTTGTGAAATTCTTCAAGTTATTAGCGTCAAAATGGTGTATTACTTGCTGGATAAGATATTGAAATTACCGAGGTACTGTGGATATAGTAAGTTCCGGTTTGTATTTGGTGAAACTGTTATATTATTGACATTCAAGTGAACTTCTGAGATATAAACAAGGCGATCATGTAGTGATACCAAATTATTAAGTTGCTAGTTCACCAACTCTTGTGACTACTGACACAAACTCATGTTCCTCTATGCCTGAAGTGAAGTATCGATTGTGACTATTACGAACTTACATATTTAATGAAAACGCTCATCAATCGATGCTGGTTGTTGCAATAACTTATTTGTGTAAAACTAAAGGAGCCTTCAGTCAAAATGAGTATTTGTTTCCAGTATAAAAAGAGCGTCTCCAGACAGTATATCAATGCTAAATGGCAGTGTGCCAGTGTAATAACTGGTTCATAATAATTGTGTTAATCTAAGTGAGGAAGATGTTAATTATCTTAATTTAGAAAAGAAATCTTGGAAATTTAATGCCTGTATTACTCAAAAAGAAGCAGTTTTTATGAGGAAAAAGAAGGAAGAAGTGGTAAGCTTTCAGTTGGGGGAGTTCGTGACAGTATTAATTGAACATGTAATTGATTAGTGTAAGTTTGTGACAGCACTAATTGCACATAGTATTATGCAGGGGCGTAACTTAGGGAGACGCTGAGCGTTCCCTTATTTTTCTGTGTTTCACTGTTTTATATATATATTTTGTTTGTAATAGTTTTAACGCAGAACATTTATTTTATACAGCCATTTAGTACTGATGTTTTCGCAGATCAAACTGTTGAGCAGCTATATGTAGCTGAAATAGCAAACACAAAATTTACAAGTCAATTTGGCATACCCTAGGACAAAGTCAGCGTTTCACTGCCTGCATGTACTATAGCTAGAACGACCTCCCCGCAAATCCCACACCTATCTCCTGCCGGCCCCTCTCACCACCGCAAGCCCCTCACATACCAATCTGTACACGCTAGCGTTTTAGTCTATGTTAAAGCGCGGTTCTGATTCCGGAGTATTGTTGAGATACTGTCAATTGTCTTTCTTTAGGAATAAAATCGTTATACATAAACTCAAAGTGCGTGTGATATTATAACCTCATAAGAATGAGTGACATACCACAGCAGCTAATGTTTTCTTTAAATTTTTTTCTCGAATTTTTGGAAATTAGTTCGTTTTCATTTTTTCGCACTATATGGCTTGTATTTCATATACAACACCCCCATCTCTCTCTCTCTCTCTCTCTCTCTCTCTCTCTCTCTCTCTCTCTCTCTCTCTCTCTGGTTTTTAATAGTGGTATATTTTTATTAAATGTATTTAATTTACAATTTGACGTATTACAGTTCAGAAAGAAAGATGTGTACTATGGAAACTACAATAACTACAAAACAGTAATGTTACTTTAATTTTATTTCTTATTGGTACTATAGTATTCTTAAAAAGTAATATTAAAAGGAAACAATGAAAAGCCAAAGTTCAAGGTGTTGTTTTCCGGAATTCCGTGACCTTTACTACTTCTCAAAGCAGGGCCATCTCTTCACGCTCACTATGGTCTGGTAAAAAAGGGTCAATTGCCAAGAATGCTCATCTATCCAGACCATCACTTCACTAATGACACAATGGTCAACTTCCAAATGTGTTAAACCGTTCTTAATCATAAGCTATTACTTCAATATTTTTGTAACTGGTAGTTTTACTTTATCCTTTTTTGTAATTTAACAGTTCACAGGAATGAACTTAAAAGAAAGTGAGAACTAATTTTTATATTCAAAGTCGCTGGATTTCCGCGTTTTTTACGCAAAATAAGGCAATTTCGCTTCAATCTCCACTCATCGCTAAAATTCGCTGAAACAATAATATTGATTTATTGATCAACATCACACAATTCGGAAAGATAATGGGAAATCGCTTTAATATGTCTGTCACCTTTATCGTTAATGCTTAAAAAGAGTGCCCTAGTTATAACGTTATTATTTTTATATTTCACGCTACGCCACTAGTATTATGGCAATCTATATATAGAATGTTCCAAAACAAAGGCAGACAACGCTTAATATGTTGTGCGGAACGGCAAACTGATCAGTTTTCAGATGGAAGGCCCTGTCCGGAAAAGCACGGTTTGGACACTGTAGCGCATCCAAGTGTGACATGGGTGTACGTTCAGATTTCATCAATAAACCCATATCGAGCTATTTATATTACAAACGGGTATTTCTCATCTATAGTAACACATTCAAAAGGAGTGTAAGCAGATTTACATTGTTCAACAAATGATAAACTCATAAATGAATTGCCTCTATATGGTTTTTCTGACTCTATAGTGCCTCTAATGATATCCTATTTAAAGTTGAGATTTCAAGTTGTTAAATATAAAAAATAGTACATCCTACAATTTTGAAGTAGAATTGGGATATATTCTTCACCACTCTGTCCTCTATGTGATCTGCAAGAGGAAATGGACCGAGACCACCTTCAAATATGCCCAGCCACTTCTAGTGCCCCATCCATCAGTGAAAAATATTGGAGAGCAAGAGGATTAATGACTTCATTGTCAGAAATCCAGCATTAGCTAACAACAACAACAACAATTTTGAAGTTCATCCTGGGTACCTCAGAGTTCTAATTTAGGTCCATCATTAGTTCTCTTGTTATTAATCATGTTTTATCTATCGTCAAATAGTCTAATATATTATTTTTTCTGATGATTTAAAACATTTTAGTTTCGTAAAGTCTGTTTCGATTATGTTAAACTTCAAATTAATCTGAATGCCTTAAATAAATGGAGAAAAGACAATAAACTTACTTTTAATCCATCAAAATACCGCGTTATGACCTTTCTTAGATTCAAACGTAATGTTGTTTTTAATTACAAAATAGACGAAATTAATTTACAAACTGTAGAAGCAAAAAATTATCTAGGACTTATATTTAATAAAGACTTATCAGTAACGAAACTTTTTAACCCAGTAGTCAGCGCAGCACATAGAAGTCTGGGATTTATCACTCGTAATTCATCCTACTTCAACAATATGAGGCTTTTGTTCATATTATATAACTCATTTGTGAGATCCAGACTTGAATATGCTTCAATTGTATGGAGTGCTCACGGTGTCAAAATTATTGAAGTTATTCAATGTAAATTCCTTTGGTATGTGTTTTTCAAACATCTTGATTGTTTTCCTAAGTTTATATTGTGTGAGTCATTGCTTCACTTTTTTTAGTTTAAAAGTCTATCACAGAAGAAATTGTCGTATGTTACTTTTCCTTTACAAACTACTACATAATATAATTGACTATCCTAATTTAAGACAATAAGTTTCTATGTTCCAAATATTGCACCAAATAGATTAGGTAATATTTTTTTCCTTCAGAGGGCTAACACTGATTCACGTAAGTTTTCGCTTATGCTTAGAATGCAAACACTATACAATAAATTACTCCTTTAAACACTGGTATATTTAATATGAATATCACCAGTTTTGCTATATCCTGTGATTATTTATTACCAATAGTAGACTGATAGATTTAGTGTACATGTAAGTCAATGTTACCAACTTTCTATTTTGTATTTTGTTATGCTATGCTTTATTTTTCTATGATTTATTTTGTAATTAATTTTGTGATCTTCTGGTTACATATCTTGTATTTATTTTTTCTGCTTGATTATGTAATCAAAATGATATTGTAAATTTTAAGTGAACTGTAGTTGGGGAAACCTATAATGTGCACATTTTAGCTAAATAAATAAACAATGGTCATACCAACGGCATTTTATCTTTGCCTTATTAGCAATGGTGTTAACTCTTATATAGTTAAAAATGTAACGGATTAATTAGTGGGGGGCACGAACAGCAGTTTGAAGAGCCAAAAAGAGAGGGTGGTTGGCAAGAGATGGAACAGCTTGAGATGACGTCAGAGACAAAAGCCGGTTGTCTATGGGTTTCTACTGCGTGGTTAGTGTGTGGTTGAGAGTCTACCGTGAGATGTGACCAGGTGTGGGTCCGCCATCAGCAAGGGGAAGTAGAACCCGGGCACCAGTGCAAGTGGGCACGGCGATCAGTCGTGGGGAATGCAAGATAGGCGCATAAGCCTCATTCTCCCAGTTACATGGAATTCGACTTGGTGCATGTGGTTCCCTTTGGCAAAGGAGCGGTATGGACTTCTGAGGTGGTTGAGCCAGTTAAGTCTGGTAAGAGACGTCGCCTATGTGCAAAGGAGGCTTCGATGAATGGCGGTGAAAGCTGAGGACACCGTTGTACACTGTCGACCAGGGCGTGGCTACTCCAGGCTGGAAGTTCTCCGTACATCCTATATCTTCTAGTGCCGACATCGGGATGAGTATCAGTTTAGTTAATAATACTTTGTAGGAGTGGGAAAACTCCAGAGGGACAGTTAACAAAGGGGGATTGCTCTGTACGAGGCCCCTTATCAGTAAACCGGAGAGCAACTCGGTATAGGTGGATATTGTCACAGACTGTACGCAAGATTTCCAGCTAGTATTTTCTCTGTAATTATCTGATTCCAAATATAGGAAAGGTTCTTGTTTTCATTTTAGAATTTTCATGTTAATATTTAATAGCGTTCATTATCAAATTTGTGGTTTCATTTTAATATTTATAGGTTACTACGTAACGGAGTCCATTGTTAAAATTATTGTTGTCTTTACTAATTGCTTGTTAATATTTAACACTTTTCATTATAATAAATGTTATGCTATGCTGTAGTTTGTTGTGTTACTTGGTAGTATCCTGTCACGATCCTGCGGAATACGCTAGTAAGGAAAGGGAAAGGGAAAGGTAGTAGGTGTAAGCAAAACGCAAAAGGAGCGTAACACTGGTAGCAGAGCCATTTTGTCCTACATACACGTTTTAGTGTCAGTGGGAACATTTAACAGGATACTACAAAGTACACAAAATAGTGTTTGAGGTCAATTATATTGTCAGTGTCATAATGGAAATTGTATTTCAGCCCGAATTCCTCCATCGTACGGAGTTGGAAAGAGAACTGAAAATAAGACAGATAAAATATGATTCAAAAAGTACAGTAGTTGAATTGGCCAGAAGTTTACGAGAAGCATTAAACCAACCAGGCGCAATTAATCTCGGAGCAAGTTTTGATCCGGTACAGGAAATCGGACTTTGTGAGGCGAATGTTAATTTATTTGATGAAATGTTAAAAGAACTTAGTTTATCGGAAATCACACCGAGTCAGAAACGAAGAATAGTTGGAAGGTTAAAGTATTGGAGTTTTAGGATAAAGGAAAATGCACGATTGTTAGAAGGAGAAAATAATGAACAGTTTAATAAGTTGGGGAGGCGCTTGTCGTCATTAGCAACACAATTAGATGCCACCGGAATTGAAAATAAAGGAGCAAATGGTTCAGGAAATACTGAGAATATCAAGCCAGAGCTACTTCACGTTAAATTCGCGAAACTTGTTGTACCGAATCCATGGCAAGCGTTCTTAGCGTCATTAAAAATATTTGAGGTAAAATCACCAGACGACATATTTGATTTTCTCATTTGTTTGCTGAAAGCTAAAATGCAAGCTGAAGCTTTCCGAACACCACAAGTGACTGTGTTACAGATGTTACAACCTTTTGTAGCCTTGAACTTACAGTCGGTGTTGTTACAAATAATTGCGGAAGAGGGCTCGTTAGATAGTTTTCATAGTAAGGTGTTACATATGTTTCTGTCATCAGCACAAATTCATGAGCTCCTATATCGACATTTTTTTAGGCTACAACGGACTTCGGAAAGTATTTTAGATTATATTAATCAGCAGAAGTTGGTAGCCTTGGCACTAAAAGTAGTATTTTCAGAAGAAGAAATTGTGAGCAATATATTACAGAATGCAGCTCATATCGAACTCCGGTCATTATTTTTGAGTAAATCAAAGCCCACTACCTTTAAAGAGTTGGAGGAGGTAGCTTTGAAATATACACAATTACCAAGTTTAAATAGGGGCGGGCCTCAGAATCAAATGGGGCAACCACTATCGAATGCCGAACTAACGAAACAAGAGAGTAAACAAGTGTTCGTGTGTTATTACTGTAATAAGCCAGGTCATATGGTAAAAGATTGTGATGTTAAACGGCTTAGGGGAGAGCAGATATTTCAAAACTCGTCCTTGGGGAGGAATTCCGGACAATTAAGGGAGAGGCTGGTTCACGGAATAAATGTAATACAGGGTTTAGTGCATAAAGAATTGCCTTTTATAAAGATAGAGGTAAATAGGATTCCCTCATTGGCCTTGATTGACACGGGCAGTGTAGTAACATTAGTTAATGCACAGCATGTTAAGGATAAGCGTAGAGATCTAATGGTTGAGGAAACACAATTTATTACGGTAGATAGCAGCCCGTTGAAGATTATTGGGTCCTTAGTAATTCCATTGAAAATTGGAGAGTTTACTTGGAACTATAAAGTTTGCGATAGAGGAATTATTTGTACCACTGATCCTAGGAGCGGACTTTGTTAGACATACACAAATGGTAGTGGATTTAGCGAGAGCAAAAGCTTATTTCGGTTTTCAACCGAGTATTTATATCCCATTACAAACTTGGTTAAAACAGACGCCAGTGGATAATTGTGAACAAGTTTCAGGAAAAGTATGTACAATATTATCAAATCTTCCCTCGTTGTTTGAAGATATCCGGACCTATCAACGTAACGACAGTGAATTGGGGCCCCTATTGCAACAGGTTGAGGGGGGGGGGGGGAAGGAGTACCAAAATATGTCGTACAGGATGGAGTATTGTGTTGTAAAAATAGAACGCAGGACGCGAAGATTCTGGTACCAAAGAGCTTAGTGCCAGAGCTGTTTACCTATTTTCACGAAGCGCCTTGTGGGGGCACTTAGGGGGGTTTAAAACTAGAGCTAGGATCAAACAGTATTTCAGATGTAAAGGAATGGATAAGGAGATAACCCAGAGAGTAGCTCAGTGTCGTAGGTGTAAACAGAGCAAGCCTGTAAGGAGTAAGCAAGCGGGGTATTTGGCCTCCAAGGTAGCTGAACGGCCAATGGAGAGATTGTTTGTCGATTACATTGGACCATTTCCGAGGAGCAAGATGGGAAATAAACATGCGCTGGTGATAGTTGATGCGTTTACAAAATATGTTTGGATACGAGCAGTTCGTGAAGCGAACACCCATAATGTGATTAAGGAATTGCAAGGCATAATTGCTGTCTTCGGAGTACCGGAGGAAGTCGTTTCGGATAATGCCACGTGCTTTAAGTCAAGGGCGTTTAAATAGTTTTGTTGGGGAAGTGGCATTCGTAACGTATTCATGGTACCCTACTATCCTAAGGCATCCCAAAGTGAAAGGGTTAATAGAAACCTGAAGAATGCGTTGATTGCCTATCACTCAGATGATCACACCAAGTGGGACCAGAACTTGTACTGGTTGCAATTTGCATTTAATGCGGCTAGACACGAGAGCCATGGCGAGAGCCCGTTCAGGTTAATGTTTAAATTCCAGCCTAACTGCCCTCTATCTAATTTATGGGGGATTAAGGACATTTTGCCGGATAAAGTAAGCGAATCCGAGAATCTTAAATCTTAAATTCTCAAAACACTTTTCACAGAAACCTGTACGAATAGGATACCTGCAAAGCCGGCTGATTTGTAACAGGAATTACCGAAAAATCGTAAATATTACAAAATATTAAGAAATAAGATGTTCACAACTAGGCTTAGCAGTCCAGCTATATTAAAGAGGATTCAAGTTATGCGCGTTCGTAGTGCATGTGACGACACAGTGTAGGGAACCGGTTTTGCCCGTCTGCTCTACAGATAAAGCGTGCATAACTTCATTCTTTTGGTAGCTTGCCTACTGAGCCTATACATAACATAAATATTTGAGCAGACGTTAAGACATATGAGAATTTTTGACAAATATATTGAATTCTGCAGACAGCAACATGTAAAATGGCTTTACCCTATAGATGTAACATGCATGATTTAGACTTTAGAATATAAAATTTCATAACTTGCCTGTCTCTGTTATTGATAACGTTACATGAAACAGAAATGAACAAATGATCCGCATTAAAACGACAGGGTTCTGTGAATTCAAATTTAATAATTTAATTTGCGTGTGTGTGGTGTATATACTATGTGGAAGGTACTGTTTCGGCTGTATGTTAACCAGGGGTTTTACATGATGTGTGTAACAAATAAGTTCAATACAATTATAGTCAATAAAGAACCTTTCTGCCGAAAAAAATTGTGTAAAATATTAGGAGCTATTTCATTCTTGACTAATGGATATACCTGGTTTATTATTCCATTAATACGCCGTAAATATGATGTGAAAAATACTGTAATGCATTTCTACCTTAATTCAAATGAACTTAGTCAAATTTGATCTTAAAATTTCATGCAAAGTTTAATTTCTAAACGAGATTTGGCAACGTCAGGTTTATTCTATTCATTTTCCTGTTGGCATTGCCTTATAAGCACATTCAGTTCCCTTTTGTTTTGCTGAATCTTGAGTTGTTAAGTGATCATCTACATACATATATACTACATTGCTCTTAAGGAATTATCTTTGGCATTTGTGTTATTTTAGATGGATTTTCTGTGGAGTAAGAGCTATTATCTATTCCATGGCAATCTCAACAAAAGTCAAAACCTTCTTCGCGTGCATGTTCTTTTATACCGCAAATGTATTCGCATTTTATTGCATGGGTTTTGTAACACCTTTAGGGTTTTAGTAATATATAAATTGAAATTAGAAAATGTTTCGTAGGCTCATGTCTGTCATAAGAAATGGAGTTTTTCAACAGTGAAGGAATTATCAAAAAAGATTGGTGTTCTCTCTTTATTATATTAGTACATGTAGATACAGTCATATGCTCAAGCATATGAAATCAATTTCTGGGGAATCCCAACTCAGGTGGGTGAAGATAAAAAATGCAAAATCTATGAAATTTTGTTTCCTATACACGTAACTCTTTTAAATTCAATTTCCCTTTTAAAATCTGCAGTAGCGATATTTAAAGAAAACAATAACAGTATGATTAATGTAGGTATAGGCATAATTATATTTTAATGCTCATTTTTCCCGTTCTAAATTTCATTTTTTGTACTTTAAGCGAGCGAGTTTAAGGGCCCGTCAACGAGTAATTTTACCCGACTTTAAACGAAGTTCGGACAATGTTGCGAATATAGAAACATTCAAATTCCATCATAAACATTTACGTTAGAAAATATCGGCTGTCCTGTTAATAACTTCAGTACAGCATTATTGTTTTAAGATTATGATATTGCGTTCTGAAAGTCTTAAAAATGCGCAAATAACCGTTTTTCGAACCAAGTTAGATAGACGCTACACCAAACTATACACAGAAGGCAAGTAGGAGGGGCAAAAGCGATGTAGGGAAAGACGGGAAAAGTGGTACTGCCAACGTATGAAAAGCAGGGAACTATAGCAGCAACATATACAGATAGGATAAGTATTAATCTAAGCTTCTCCAAAATGCACTTAATTGAGGCAATGTACACAAACTTGAGATGCACGTGCTTGTATTTTGAGTGCCGATGTTGGCAACAGCTCAACAGGAGAGGGAAGGGATGAGCAGGAGAGAAACGCTCCCATGATGCTTTGGATGAAGTCCGTCCCCACGCTTTCGTTCGATTCGTCAAGTTTGTGCATCTTACCTCAATTAACTGTAGTTTGCAGACACTTAGAGAAATAAATAACATTGTACGTGTTTCAACTATTTTGTTCCTAAAGGTGTATTCTTAGTACTTGGGCACTAAAACAGTGAAATATAGTGTTAAAATTGTGCGAAACTTCATTTGAAGTGTTTTGATAAATACGCAATATTCTCCTACGGTTTTTCTTCAGTTGTACTTGATATAGAAGTCTATAAATGTGTAATATAATTTGTCACATATCAATTTCGTATTATCATTGAAATTGTTAATGCCAATAGTGTATTGTCGCGATTCGCGATGATGCTGAGTGCCAGCATAGAGGACTTCCTATTGTTAAACAATTAGGTAAATGTTTGCTCCCAACGTAAAGCATCTCGGGCTTAAATAAAAGTTTGGTACCACTACTAAACCTTTTAACACGTTTAATTTTAATAATAATTTGCTCAACATCATTTGCTGCCTTACGTGATTCTCATTCACCGTCAACGCACTATTCAACAACGATTAGAAGGGAAATATGGGTGTTTTAAATTCTACTATTTAGTTTAAACATATTTATCACATTTGATTAGGCTATTGTAAGGGTGTTTCACAATACAATATTTTTATTGAGTTTTCTTATAGAAGGTGAAAGGATACTTTGGTGGGGACTGTCAGGTCCTTTTGCATATTCTAATGGTGCGATGCATCCTGATGCAATTCTTGCTACACATCCTGATAGACAATATATCTGATACAGAAATAATGGTTGCCAAGTATTACAGTTTTATGCATTTATGATTGGAGTTTGTTTTGACTACATGATGACACCTTTATGTAAATAACCTATTATGCAATGATAAGTATGACATCTATTATTTTGTCTAGGAATCAAATTACAATCTCTTCATTTTATCTACTAACGCAATGCGACTATGAAAACCCTAAAAAGCTATAATTTCCATTTGAGCGACTTGAAATTTTCATCACAGTGTGGTAAATTAATAGTGATCACACACAACATTTAAATCAGATATCTTCATTAATTTTACTAATGCTTCTGTTCTGGATTTAATTAATTTAATTGTACCAATTATATATGTGTCAAACTGTTTTTACACATTCCACTAAAGATTTTATTTTGCGTTTAACAAACCATTATAAAGAACCCCCATATGTAAGGTTTTTTTTTTTTTTCAATTCAACAAAACTACGCTAGAAAAGGATAAGTCCTTTGTATTTTGGCATTTTTCGATTTTATACAAATCACGCTATGAAAATATTTATAAAATGTAAATTTAGCATTTCTAAGGCTGTTATGCGAGTCTCATGTGTAATCATTTATGAAGTTGTTTTGACACGTGGAACATTTTAGGTAATGAAAAATGCTACAAAATGCTAAAAATAAAGTTTTAAGAAAAAGAAATTGTGAAATTGGAACGTGCATTGCAGTTCTGTGTTCAGGAGTGTTTCAAAGGGGAAATGATAAATACTGCCGAGATCAGTAAATGAAAGGGGTCAAATGAAAGTATGGAACATAAGTGAATTTTTACAGATTTTCATCCAATTGCAGAGGTGCGTTGGCTTAATGGAACATTGTTTAATATTTAGATAAGTGTGACATGTTCACTACTCAAACACCCAATGCAGTAATTTGTAAGTCAAGATACATACCAAATAGAAGTTCCAGTGGGACTCAGTTATTCTCTAATGCTGTTCGATTTGTCTGATTTGGAAGAAAGAGAGTTTGGTGTTAATCGAAATAAATAAGTACATAGCTATGCCGACTACTTTTGATGGACTGTCCGCCGGAAGTGGCCTTAACAAGGATGTGAGAGTATGGGCGTATGGTGCAATTCGACACGATCTTGGAACAAATTTTTGCAGTGGTGCTAATTCTACTGGCCGAGGAACTTGGATCCCTCGTCTGACATGGAGGGGGACTTCTGTACGCGCCATCTGGGGTAAGTTTTTTGGTATTCTCTTGACCCTGGGCGATCACTTTGTTTCCTCGTGTGGGAAGTCGAGTGCGCGGTCGCTTATTATTCACAATGGACCTCCGAAATTCCCTTCGTAACGTTTTCAGCCGCGATGCCGACAGCAGTATATTTTCATAACTCTTTATTATTTAATTAACCATCTCTGCTAAAGGAAAGTGAAACTTTGGCTAATTAATAGTAATCCCCTTTTAAATATGAATTGAACTATATCTTATTACTTTTTCCCCCTCAAAATATCCCACGGATCTCTGAAGGAATTACGATTCATTCATAGTGATGTATATACTTAAACTAAAAGTTCTAAAACGGCGAACTTTTATTAACGCCAAGTATTTCTTATAAATACATACATTAGCGACTCAATGCAGCATGTTACAACTGTTGTTTCACGTGATAATTACAATGGCTATTTGTGCAGTTACTTAAAAAACTGATAGGTTTTCCTCAGGAATAAAATGCTTATGGCCGATCCACATGTGAAGTACTTTCTTAACAACTGCCTGACATCGTTTGTTCCGATCTGTGGAGAAATTATATTATTCTCGTTAAATATCATTACACCTGTAGAGAATAATGGTAAATAAACCATTTATTACACGATGACCAACACAACACAATAAACACCTAAATATCACGAGTACTTTGTTTGTGGAAGTTAGAAGTCTTAAAATTTGTTTGGGTACGTACACTGAGCGAATATTTTAATTTAAATTTCTTCAGTGTATCATTATTAGATATAAAGAGTACAGAAGTACGATATATTTTGATATAAAATTGTTCTATAATTTGTGTTTTTATATTAACATGAAGTGTTATTGTATTGATATGTAAAATATTACAGTATAAGATTTGTTGTGCACATTTATAACTATTCAATTGAATACACTGCAACAAACCATTTCCCGCACTGTCTCCAGTATTTAAACCACCACATTTCGAACAAATACACTTAAATTTTATTTGAAATACTTAAAACTAGTGAGATTGAAATTACTTTCTGTCCAGTGCAATTAAATCTCTGATGTCAAATGATATTAAATGATTAAACTAAATTTATTTTAGCTTTCACTTAATTTCAGCAAACAAGGGAAAAATTCGATACCGAAATTTTACTGAAAATAAATATTTTGCAGCACGTTGAGTCCAAAAAGGCCTTTTTGGAAAATGTGTGTGTATGTGTGCGTCTGTCTTTGTATCTGTCTCATTTTCTCACAAACGGCTCTGTCGATTTTGATTATATTTTCATATAAGATATATTCATGAACAATTATACCGACATCTCGGATTTTCTGGGAATGGGCCTTAAAGTTCTGAATAATTTTGCATGTCTGTTAATCCATACGTAAGAGATATACAAAATATAATTGCACAAAAAATGTATATCTCAAACCACACAGTTTATGTCAAATACATTTTTGTAGATTTAAGCATTTCCTAGGCATTCCTTATTATCAGTTTACATTTTAAACTACTTATAGTTTTCTCAAATTTTTTCTTCTACCTTGCTTCTTCTTTTCTTCTCTTGGTCCAGCAAAGAGAATGGAATTTATCACATAGCGATCCGCTCTTAACAGATTCGACAATTGCTTTTAACAAAAGTTTGTAGAGAAAGTCATGTGCGTGTAACATATTACATTTTTCTCGTGGTCATGCAAAGAGAATGGTATCTGAAACGTATGACATAAGGATTGGTTTGACTACATCTTAAGCCTACTATATTCCCCTTGTAACGAAATGTGGAATAAATTCATTTTTGCAAGTGATTATCCCGATTAACATGAAAGTAGACAGAAGAATAGGTTTACAAGAATGGTTCAAGTAAGTCGCTTGAATAAATGTAACGTCGTGAACGCATCCTTCATTGGTTCGTTGTTACCCCGTTTCCATCCAGTAAAAATAGATTCATATGATGCATTGCAATGTAATATAATATAACTCTTGCCTGATGGTAGCCATCGGTTGTGCCCTGTTATTTGCAATTTCACATTTTAGGGTTCTGCGATCTCTGTTGGTGAGAATTTTCGGTCGCCCGGAACGTTCACCATTGTCACAATGCCCATTGACCTTCCACTTAGTAGGACGAATGCTACTGTTGATTTGGACTGTTTAACTTAGCGGCAATTGCCCTGCTGGACTGCCCACTAAGGTGACAGCCCACAATTATGCCCTTATCAAAGTCTGATAGGTCTGCACCACGCGCATTCTCGCTCTCAACTGGTTCACTGCCTACTGCAACACATAGAGGCCACAACAGTCAGGTGACATGCTAAATGAACTACAACCATGGGTGCCCAATTACTTTTTGGTAGAGTGTATATACAGAGAGTTAGGACTATAACTGCAAATACTTCTACTGGTAATCGAGAACGGTAGAATGAACATAAATATTTGCTTTATTTGGAAAATATACTCTTTCCTATAAGATAAATATGTTTTCAGATTGGTTAGAACCTCTAATTGAGATGGGAAGCTTTCCCCAAGCTTTCTCAAACATTTTTCTGATTCAAGTATGCTATTTAGATTTAATTTTTTTTTTTTTTTAATTATGCTGCTCTCACACATACATACAAAGAGAGAGAGACAGACATACACACACAAACACACATACACACATCTTTCCCACCAAGCTTCTGGGCGTTTCCTAATATCACATGTTTATGATGATGGTGATAATAATGATAATAACCTTAATAATAATAATAATAATAATAATAATAATAATAATAATAATAATAATAATAATAATAATAATAATAATAATAATAATAATAGTAATAATAGTAATAATAGTAATAATAATAATAAGAAGAAGAAGAAGAAGAAGAAGAAGAAGAAGAAGGAGGAGGAGGAGAAGGAGGAGGAGAAGGAGAAGGAGAAGGAGAAGGAAGAAGAAAATTTGTCAATGGAGAAACCGTGTATCCAAAATAAACATGCTTTGTTAATCGATGTGACATAGTGCAGCGTTACACTTATAATTATATTATTACTATTATTATTACTACTATTATTATTATTGTTATTATTATTATTGTTGTTATAGAAACATTTATTATATTCTTCATATTTTTTAAAAACATTTTAACAATGTTTCTAAAACAACAGTACTACCACAAAATGTCAACATTAATTTGTTTAAAAACCTGCGGAAACGATGCACAGATTGCTCTTTTTTGATAGAATAATTAAGTATAGAACAAACTATTTCGTTTGTTGTTTCCTCAAAAGAAACTACCGTTAGACGACTGCACACGAATGTAAATAAAAACGTGCCGTAACCCGCCCCCAGGACAGGTACAACTGCTTGATAAGAACATTCTCCTTCAGTTTCCCCTCAGCATCTCTCGCCCATCGGAAAATATTTGAAGCCGGTTGTACCTTGTGAGGATAATCTCGGATTGTCTCCGCAAGCTAATGGTTTCTCTACGTACCGTAGGTAATGGGTAGAGAAACTAGAGTGTACCTACATGTATTTACGAGTGTGCTGGGAACTTGCACGATCAAGCGAAAGATGGGTACAATCATACATGTAACATAAACCGTTTAGGTACCCGATACTTTTAACTGGCAAATGACGGGGAGGAACCCAAACTTCGACTTGAAAGGTACCTTGCCAAACTTTCTTTTCAAAATATGTTCTTGCATGTATCAGCAGTGTACACTAGTTGTACCCTGGGCTCCAAAATTGCCGTCCGTACCGCTTCACGGAGCATTTCACCAACCTTCCCAGCCGGTGCGTGCATAGCAGGGAAGTGTATGTGTGTATGTTTGTGTGTATGTGTGTTATAACCAGAAAATTCAAAATATACATTTCATTTGTCATAAAAATAATCAAAATCGTTAGAGCCATTTTCAAGAAAATAAAAATTTTCGAAAAATTTCCCATGGAAAGGGTAGCTTAAGGTGGAGCAATTTTCTTCAAAATCTTCGTGTCGCATCCTTGAACTGCATTAAACTTAAATACCATCTTTGGTTTTTAACCGACTTTTCTTTTTGAGTTATGTTGTCCACAGACTGACATACAGACACATACTCGTACCCTTTAAAATGCTTCTTTTGGATTCAGGGGGCCTCAAAACATACATCCGGTGAAATTTCGACATCGAAGTTTTGGGTGGAACACAATACTTCCTTTACTTTAGTATACGTAGTGGATAACGTAAAAATATGAAGTCAGTTTTTAAAAGGAACGTAGTTTTTTCGCTAGTAAAAAGTATTTAATTGTATTATCTGACAAATTGAGCTAAAACATTGAGCTTTTGCACAGACATTTTTTTATCTATTTATATTAAGTATGCCAATTTTCAAGTAAACAGATGTAAAATTGAAAGAGTTAGAAAGTTCTGTCCCAGTGTCCCTTAGCTACGCATTTTGTTTGTTTGTTTGTTTATTTTTTTCTTAAATTAGCGTCCTCCAAAGTATATGTCATACTGGACGGTGAATAAATGAAACGGGTGAAATGATGCTCAAATGAGCCCGAGATCCATTTAAGCTACACCAGATTCATTTCAGGACAAGGGAAAACCTCGGGAAAGAGCCTTACCTGCATAACTTACCCTAAGCGAGATTTGAACTCGCGATCTTTTGAACGTTAGGCAGACACGCTAACCATCACGCTACCGAGGCGGGCCCGTAGCGGTGCTGCCGCGATGTTTGGATATACAGGATGGAAGGGAAGTCATTACATTCATTCTAATATGTGCTTCATAGAAGCATTACAAACAAAGAAGTATTGTGGCATGTTGTTCTTTGATCAGCCAATTTCGAAAAATAAATGGTTTTTGTTCCAAATTGGATGCATAATTCCACAAAAATGTACAAAAATAAGAGTTTGTTACTTGTAAGATGCGTAGAGTAACTTATTTCTGATATAGCTTCTGTAGTAATTATGGGACATCACAGACTTTCGAAATAATACAGCACGTAAAAGACGTGAAGGAATACTCCAAACGACTTTTTCAGACGCGAGGTATGTGCGTTGACGTTAGTCAGGGACTTGACCTGGTTTCCGAACTTAAACAGGTCGAACACTTCCACTTTTGCCTATGTTTTGGCAGGTAACGGTTGTGATTGGGCTACGTACGTACAGTAAACATAGGAGACGCGTGGTAGCAGTAGTGTTTGTTTATGTGCTGAACCGGTGAAAGTGACACACACACGCGCACACGCATACGCACGCACACAATCAGTAGTGTCGGCAGCTTGTTTTCGATCAAACGATCTCGGTAGAAAATGGTCAGAGGTAAAAACGTAAGACACAAAATGTGCTCCAAATACCAAGATCTACCACTGGTTTAAATTAATGTAATGACTTCCCTTCCACCCAGTAGATTGTTTCTTCTAGGGAGACGTGAAAAGCAGGATCTACAAAGCAGGATCTACCATCCTCGAATCTTTGAGAGAATGCATTTATCTGGCTGCGGAAGAAATACGCAACAATAAGGGTGTTTTTGTTAGAGTGCGACGTAATTGGTTAAAAAGTTGTTAGGCTTGCAGATGCGCAAATGGAGGACATTTTCAACAATACCTGTGAAGTGGGTGAACCATTTGGTTCATTGCTTACTCTTTCGCTGTCACCTTAAAAATATCATTTGGTAAACTTTGTAAGAGCCTAGAAATATACCTTTGTGTTTATAAGTCAGAGAGATGGTTTGGTTTGTTAAATTATAGCAGTATCAGCTGCGAAACGATATAAGTTTGATGTTGAAGGAAATGATTAAACAATATCCTTAGATTGAGAGTTTAGGTTACAGTATGGGTTACTGGAGAATTTCAGATGTACTTATTTATTACGACATAGCAGACACGGCATTGTATGTCTTTAAGTCTACATTTACAAGCCGCACGGCTCCGTGACGCGTGTTTGTTTCTGTACTGAACCAGTGAAAGCGAAACCTGCAGTGTTGCCAGCTTGTTTTCAATAAAACTAAAATATCTCCGTAGGAAATGGTCAGAGACAAAAACGTAAGGTAGAAAATGTGTTCCAAATACCAAGAGCTATCACTGGTTTAAATTAATGCAATGACTTCCCTTCCATCCTGTATGGCTGAGGTGCTAAAGAGAAGAATTGTGGATGTGTGGCCATTTGAAGACATTGCTCAAGGTTATATACTCATGTGTGAATAATCTAGAACTGAATGTTAAACACGACGCTATTGCATGCGTGAAAAGGTAAACAGAAACACACACCTGTACGTAGTCCGCCAGACTGGCGGCGCCGTGGCCGAGCGGTTAGCGCGCTCGCCTACCACCTAGGCGGCCCGGGTTCGATCCCAGGGACCCGCATGTGGTATTCGTGGTGGACGAAGCGGCGTCAGGGCGGGTTTTCTCCGGGTACTCCGGTTTCCCCCGCCATCTCATTCCACCGGTGCTCCATCTTCATGTATCATCAGTGTCACCGCCTGCGGTGCCGTAGTAGTAAAAGCGGGCGTTAAACACTACAACAACAACGTAGTCCGCCAGTAGAATTGCTCCCGCAGTTGCGAGGACAGCCTAAATGGAAGTGAGTGTACCACCAAATGTACTAACAACATACGTTAAACATTAATAAAGGCACGTAATTAGCGTATCTTAACAATTCTACAGAAAATGGCACTGGAATTAAGGCAGTTCATTAAATCGGTAACTTGATAGGTATATAAAACTATTCGTGCACACACCAATGAGTTCCAGTTCGTTGAAGAGGTCATGTCAGCCTCGAGGTTAATTAAAACCACAAACTTCAAAGGTCTTCCCATGCTTATTGCGCTGTTCCGTCAGCCACTCCGTGATCCATAAGGTCACGCTTTCCTGTTCAACTCATTGGCAATAACACTTCAGAGTACAGAAACGTCCCTGAAATTGGAAATGTTTGAAGGCCCTCTTAACATAACTGTAATTATGACTTAGGAACGGACCGTGTTAACCTAGCTTCCATTCAATTCAACATTTTGATGCCCAAAACTTCCCCTCATTACATGGAACACAAAGAACTCAAATGCATGCAGATAGAATAGGCAGCTTTTAATATAAAAGTATGCACATCAAAGTACAAAGTTCAAGTTAAAATCTGTACTGACTCCCTAATGCCTCTGTACTTTCGTGATTAGCCTGCTAGCTTGAAGCTCCAGAGGTTCCCGGGTCGATTCCTGGCTGGAGAATGGCAACTTTTCTTTTGACAGGATTATTCCCCATCCTTTCTAGAGTCTGGAAATATAAGTGAGAATGTAAATGTATGTGAGTTTAATGTTTATAAATAAAACGCAGTGTAAATAAACCCAAAGTTACACAAATAGTAAAGAGTGAACATCACTGCCGATGAGTAACTCTTCCTAAGAAAAAGCCGTCAATATGGCCATAGAGTTAAAGGCGAAAGACGAAAATATGTGCATCCTTTGATAAGCACATAAGTATGTAAAATTGGCTCCACAGGTAGCGTAGAGATTGCCGCTGGTTGCATGTTCCACGCTAACAATACGTGCCGTAAACATCGCTGTGGTCACAGTGTGTGGATTAAGGTTTAATTTGTTTTCATAACAGTCCTGACAGCTTTAGTAGAAGTCTTATCTGACGGCTTTTGTTGTCGCTTTTGCAGTGACTATCGTAAATCACAGTTTGTGTTCAATCAATTGTTTGTAGATTATCTGTATTAATATCACAAGAGGGTTTCATATTTAGGATAATTTTGCGAGCGCTCGGAAAACAATCCTAAATATGGAAACCTCCAGTGGTTATTGTTTAGAGTATTCCGCGAAATGATTAACTCATTTCTTCAATACCTGTTTAATATTAATAGTGATTTAAAAGTAAACAACATTACAATTTACAATAACTTTCATGCATTTTAATTAAGATTTATTTTCACAGTTGGCACTACAATTAATCCAGTAGGCTGCGAGAACAGCTATTCTGAGTTTAATTAAGGGGGCTAGCAATTAGACATACGATGTATATGAATAAATGAATTTGCATTAGTAGGCTATTCATTAAAGGTTCGTTTGCTCTATTTAAAATTACAGTAGTTAAAGGTGCAAATTAAAAGTAAATGAACACCGCTGTAGTGTTTGTTGCGTTAATATTCACGGAAGTGCAGGTTACATTATTTAATTTATTGACAACTGGATACTTCAGATGTTCAGAATCGTAAGAAATTTTTGGGTTGGCGGAACAGCAAGCAGGAGGTGATAAAACCAAAGCTATAATACAGGATCAAGAGGTGATAATCCGGCACGAGTGGAATAGTCTATATATAGCTCTAGATTATCTCCAAACTGCTGGGCAAACAAGGTTCCACCATCACAACTACTAACTACTGTCACTACTACTCTACTACAGTACCACCATCACCACCACTATCTCCACCACCACTATCACCATCACCATCACAATCACCACCACCATCACCACCACCATCATCACCACCACTATAACCACTATCACTATCACAATCACCACCATCATCACCACCACCACTATAACCACTATCACTATCACAATCACCACCATCATCACCACCACTATAACCACTATCACTATCACAATCACCACCACCATCACTATCACCACCATCACCGCCACCACTATCACCACCACCACTATCACCACCATCACTATCACCACCACCACTATCACCACCATCACTATCACCACCATCACTACCACCACTATCACAATCACCACCATCACTATCACCACCATCACTACCACCACTATCACTATGACCACCATCACTATCAACACCACCACTATAACCACCACCACTATCACAATCACCACCACCATCACCACCATCACTACCACCACCATCACCACCACTATCTCCACCACCACTATCACCACCACCATCATCACCACCACTATAACCACTATCACTATCACAATCACCACCACCATCACTACCACCACTATAACCACTACCACTGTCACCACCACCATCACCATCACCACCATCACCGCCACCACTATCACCACCACCACCATCACCACCATCACTATCACCCTCATCACCACCACCACTATAACCACTATCACTATCACAATCACCACCACCATCACCATCACCACTATCACTATTACCATCATCACCGCCACCACCATCACCACCACCATCACCACCACTATCACCACCACCACTATAACCACTATCACTATCACAATCACCATCACCATTATCACTATCACCATCATCACCGCCACCACCATCACCACCACCATCACCACAACTATAACCACTATCACTATCACAATCACCACCACCATCACCATCACCACCATCACTATCACCATCATCACCACCACCACCATCACCACCACCACCACCACTATAACCACTATCACTGTCACAATCACCACCACCATCACCACCACTATCACCACCACCACTATCACCACCACTACCACCACTATAACCACTACCACTATCACCACCATCACCATCACCATCACCATCACCACCACTATCACCATCACCACCATCACCACCATCAGCACTATCACCATCACCACCACCACCATCACCATCACCACCACTATCACCATCACCACCATCACCACCATCATCAGCACTATCACCATCACCACCGCCATCACCATCACCACCACTATCACCATCACCACCACCATCAGCACTATCACCATCACCATCATCACCACTATCACCATCACCATCACCACCATCACCATCACCACCACCACCATCACCACCACTATCACCACCATCACTATCACCATTACCATCATCACCGCCATCACCATCACCACCATCACCACCACCATCACCACTATCACCATCACCACCACCATCACCACCACCATCACCACCATCACCATCACCATCACCACCATCACCACCACCATCACCACCATCACCATCACCATCACCACCATCACCACCACCATCACCACCACCATCACCACCACCACCATCACCATCACCACCACCACCATCACCACCATCACCACCACTATCACCATCACCACCATCACCATCATCACCACCATACCACCACCACTATCACCATCACTACCACTATGACCATCACCACCACCATCACCACCACTATCACCATCACCACTATCACCATCACCACCATCACCACCACCATCACCACCACCATCACCACCATCACCACCACCATCACCACCACCATCACCATCACCACCACTATCACCATCACCACCACCATCACCACCACCACCATCACCACCACCACCATCACCACCATCACCACCATCACCATCCATATCACCATCACCACCACTATCACCACCATCACCACTACTATCACCATCGCCACTAGTAGAATGTACCATTAACTGCTTGTGAATCTAATCACGAATAAATGCATCGTCTTCTTACTTCTCACATAAATGTTTTGCGGTTTAACGTAACCTTCCGTAATAATTTAACGTAACCTTCCGTAATAATAATGAGAAGCGTAAGTAACCGAAAGTAGCTAAAATGCTAAACGAAAGCTTCCCTCGCAACGATCGCTTAATATCCATATCTGGAGCGCGAATTTTAGAAGCTCCGGACTGCCGATATTTAACCGTATTGCAAACAACACCGAGAAAAAGGTGCTCATTTTAGACATACATGTTCTTTTGTCTATCCGGAATACCCACCAAAGTTTCTAACATACGTTCCATTTTGAAGTTTCACATTTCCCTCTGTAATACAATTTCTCACAAATTATGAGAATGCTTATAGGCTTTTAATTTTCAGAATTTTGTCTGTGAGCTCTAGCAGCGTAAATCTGATTTATGATCATAACTAAATTCCAGGTATCTGTCCTTTAAGCTCATGGTAGTCTTTTGGACTGAGTGCACTAGAACCCTGTGTGCCCCTTAGCTGCACTGGCTTACCGTGGTTTACCTATAACACCATGACAAACTTTTAATTGCTTAGCTGGTGACTAAATCTTCACTTCTTACATGCATTGTTTTTAATATATGGAAATTATCTATTGCAATAATGTATCTATCCCCCTATCATTTCCTTATCAAATTATTAGTCTTACCCGTCAATAAGGTTATATCTTTAGCGCTGGTAGCGCTGCTGCTTACCAAGCGGGGGACCCGGGTTTGATTCCCAGTACCGACTTGGGGTTTTTCTGTCACTGGGAAACCTTTCCCGGTGTGCACTCAGCCTCGTTAGGTCCCTGAGGGACCGACTAAGGAACTACTTGATTGAAAAGGAGCGGCCCCTGGTCGAGAAACGACATAACCGCCGGGAAGGACTGGGCGCTGACCACGTCCCAACTCCAGCATTGCACCCCACTCATGACGTCCGTAGTGGGCAGAGGCGGGGAACGCAGCGGCCCTGCGGTAGGCCTTGGTCCGGTTGAGCTGTTGTGCCACGGGGTTACGTATACCCGTCGATAACTCCAGTATCAATGAAATGAGGGATCCAGTATTTCAAGAGAGTTCGAATCACAGACTGGATTAAGAAGTTGCAGACATTTTATCAAGCACGCGTCATTGATTGCTGAAACATTTAGAATGACATTTAAAATGTTCCTTCGCCTTCAATTACTCCTAATTACTTTTCAATCATTTTTTAAATAACAAATTATTCTGTTCGGGGTATGCCATTCATTGCAATGTGTCATTTCTGCTCATTAAAAGTATGTAAATTAGGCTAGAATACATTTTTCCTAAAGTTAGGCTGGTAGAAATGGCTTTATGTGGAAATGAATTCCTGAGTTGGAAGTCTACATTTTCTCATGCATAAATATCATCGGAAAGAACCGAGCGAATTGACGTCTCGGTAATGTGTGCGACTCCGGGTTCATTCACATGACCCACCACTCTGATTTGTGTTTTTCGTGGTTTCCTCTTCTTACTAGATGAATGCTGGGGTGGATTCTCTTCTCCATGGATTCCTTTTCCTTCATTTCTCATTTCCCTCCCTTGTCATCTTTCAGGTTTGGTTAGTAGCGCGGTAGGCGAACAGATGCTTGTGCTCTGGAAACCCTTCCCAGGCCCCTTCTGGAAGTTGGCGCCCAGGCCGCTAAGGTCGCCTCGTCGCCCTCTCCATGGTTGGGGGAAACGCTCTCGTCATGAGTTCCAGGCGAATTACTTGAATGACCCTTTTAATGCTCTGACTTCCGTGCCACTGGTACCTGAGTGGAAAACAGTCTCTCTGCTAATTAGCTCGGCACGCTGATTCACAACATCGTCTGTTATTGTTCGAGTCACAACTGCCAAGCGACGTCAGGGACTATGGAAGTGATTTACGGTGAGAAAAAACAAACTACTTTGTGTGATAGGCAACCATAAATTTTATTTCCAAAAGAAGCTGAAGGATGAAATACGACGGTGGGCTTGCGTTAATAAGACGTGTAAATCCTACATCAAATTGTCACCTACAATGAACATAATTGAATGAGTGATTATGCACAATCACGAAAAAATTGCTGAGAACGTTTTAACCAGGCAGAAGATATCAAAATACTTGAAACGACGAGCAACTGAAGACCAATGAAACTTATACGTCAGCAGCTGAGGACTGGTGATATAAACTTGATTAGAAATAAAATGTCTGTAGAGAGACAGCTAGTATCCTAAGCAACACAAGACTATCAACAAAATTCAAACAGCAGTCGAAGAGTGAATGAGGTGAGGCATTCTTGTTATTTAATTACACTGAGAGCAACATTTTGGGATTTTCAACTGAAAGAAATATTAAAAAACTTTGTGCTGCCTCGCAAATTCATGGAAATGGAACATTTAAATGCTGTCTACCACATTTCTACCAGCTGTTCACTCTGCACGCAGTTATAAATTATTATTTAACAGTGCCGTTGGTGTTATGTTATTGCCAAACAAAGCTAAGAAATCTACAAGAAACTGTTGCAAAATTCAATTAACAAATATACCTCTTTTGGACCAAACGAAAAGCCGAAGGAAGTATTCGTGGACTTCGAAATCCCTATTCAAATACTGTGCAAGAGAGTCTGAAATTCGTGGTTGCTGCTTTTATCTTGGTCAGAGTTGGTGGTGAAACATACAAGTTATGAGTCTCACCAGAAGATACACAGACAAGGAGGTCAGCACGTTCCTGAAATGTTTTTGGTCTACCATTTTTAGATCCAGAAGGAGTTAACGAGTGCTTCGTTAAGGATCTTATGACAATATTATCACCAGTTTCACTATCTACTACAAACTTTCATCAGCGAAGAAAGTATTTTCCGCCCAAGATTTGGGCAAGATTTGACCCCTGTGTCATTAAAATAACAAAGAATGCGAAGCGCTCCATTCAATTTAACAGGATGTTTTCCACAGCAAATATATTTCCAAATATATTTATATTTATTGATGTTTTGAAGGGCATCCAGTCTGAGGTCATCAAAGGAACAAAGGAGCCATTATAAAGGAAAGCTTCCTGAGAGAGCAGATAGTGATATACCAAAAATGATTTAAAAAAAAAAAAAAAAAAAAAAAAAAAAACGAGGATGGAGTTCATAAAATCAGTGTCGTTCAAGTTTCTACCAAAAATGTAAATAGTAATGCCGAGATGACAAAACACACACAAAAAAAAAGTGTTGCTAAATAATTGTAGGACAAGGTTTAAAGTTGATTGAAACTTTATAAAGATTGCAGTATCAAAAAGCAAAAAACAAGTAAATAAATATATGGGAGGCTAAGCAGTCAACCTCCACGTGATGCCTCCTGGGTAATGCTATTAGGCTGCAAAGAAAGACAATGGGGGTTATTGATAAACTTCCAGGCAGCCCGCACCCTTCTCAGACCTAACCCTCAGGTAGCCCGATCGGAATACGGATGTTGTATGGATCTCAGGGTCACCGGGGGAAGACATTCCGGTTGTGTGTCAGGTGTCAATATTTGTAACTGTTAGGGACTTCTGGGCGTCTCTGGGATTCGCTGGCTGCCTTCTCTGACCAGCCTACGGTCTCACTTCGCCTCATTCCTCCCCCTGGGTGGTGGTAGTCCGCATAAAATCCTTGTCGGGGTCACAGGGATTGAGGTGTCCCGTCGCCCTTCCTACACACGCACACACACGCATACACACGCGCACGCACTGTCATCATCAGAAAGAAGCAGCAAACACATTTACAAAAATGTTTATTTCAAGTCAACTCGTGGCACCGACTTTAGCAGAAGTAATCATTTTACCATCTTTCCGTACGTTGTGAACAAAGCAAAACAAAGATTTCATAGCAGCTGGTGCCAGGGTTTTAATGGGACTGTACATCACTTCATAAAAAAATTATGCATAAAACAAGACTTCTAGCGAGGTTCTGACAACTAATGACTGGCGGAATGACGTCATCACGTGTCGGTTTCGGTAAACGCCATTGACCGATAGATGTCATCTGGTGACAAACACAACGCAAGATGAATTAGTACGACCTATTTCAAATGACAGTCATAGCACGACTTCACACTCTTGCACGTGATGCTGACACTCCGAACTATCCTCCATTTTTTTACTCCTATACACAACAAGAGAGTTACGCAAACCCTTCATAAATCAACAACGTCCAAGCGATAAGAATTTTGTTATTGATCTCGGTGACGACGACAGTGATGTTGATAACGAGAAAAGACACCTCTGCTCACGGTAATGAACTAAAAATACACGCTTTGATGTCCCTCTAACCAAGAAGTAATCATTTGTAATGAAGCTATTTCTGCAAATAGCAAATAGCAAATATAAAAATCTGATGTGTTGCGCTCACATGGCTTTCTCTACTCTTGTACTAGCTATTCGTACAAACTTTTATTCCTTTATCTGTTTTATCTTAGTTGAGATAAGCATATGCAGAAATTATCTCACTGCTGATTTTCTTATAGATGCAAGGGGAATATGGGAATACAGTAGGCTTTGAACGATAATCAAATCTTATGAAATTGCGTTCTGTTTACACGGCCAAGAGATAAAGTGAATAACAACGTTCCATTTGTAAAAGTTTAAGTATTTCAAAACTCTCACAAATAAGAAATATCTCCGAAATGGTTCACTCCACAATAAACGCAAAAGTCAGTAAGAGTAAACAAAAATAAATAGACTATAGCCAGAAAATTAAAAATATACATTTAATTCACCATAAAAAATCTTAAACATATGACAATTTAATCAAAATCGTTAGAGTCATTTGTGAGAAAAATAAAATTTTCGAAAAAATGTCCATGTAAAGGGTAGTTTAGGGTGAAGGAATTTTCTTCAAAATCTTTGTGTCGCATCCTTGAAAGACATTAAATTTAAATACCAACTTTAGTTTTAAGCGACTTTTCATTTTGGAGTTACGCTGTTCACACATACCCACGCGCGCGCGACGCGCGCACACACACACACACACACACACACACACACACACACACACACACACACACACACACACACACACACACACATAGACAATACACATGTACACGGGCGCGCGGACCTTTTTCTAAAACGGTTTTTTTTTTTTTTAATTCAGGTGGTCTCAAAACATGTATTTCTGGTGAAATCTCAAAATCGAAATTTTGGGTGGAATGCAATACTTCCTCTATGTATACGAGTAGAGAAAGTAAAAGTAAACTTTCGTAAGATTAGTTTGTAAAAGGTATAGATAAATAAACGGTAAAGGATAAAGAAAATAATATCAATGTAATACATAACAGTTTATCTATGGCCCCCTTCATTTTTATTTTCAATGATAGCTTGGGTTCTAGCCCATAATCAAGCAGTGCCAAAATTCGAAACTGATTTTAAAGCATGGATTTGTGCTTACGTACTAACAAAGCTATTACCTGCAGATTGACACATTCTCACAGTTTAATGGCACATGCAGTGCTACTTGCATTACAGATTTAATGATGTTATTACAGATCTGTCTGACACACAAAGGATGCTATTGCGTACCTAAGTAATTACTTGTTAAGATTCATAAGAACCGGTTTAAACCGCTCTTACACTTCACCTGTTACAGCAAGCGGTTTATCCGTATATCTTCCTCATTAACATTCACTCGTTATGTCATAAGCTGGACCCATTTTGACCAAGCAGTGGTGGCTCGTAGCTATAAATGTCATCTTTGGCAAACCATGAACCTCATTATTTTCACATTTTTGTATATGATATTGAACTACATTTTGAGAGCTCAATACAAGCTCTAAGAAATTCCCAACTTATGTACAATAAAACCTCATTCAAACAATTTATGTTACATTCATAACACTTTTCATTCTCTGTATTTGTATATAATTTTTGTAGACTATTCTTACGAAATCTATTACTTTCTTTCATGAGTATCGGCAGACTTTTTTCCAGGGGGGGGGGGGACATGTTGGAAATTTGTAATCATATAATATTAAATCATTATTTTACTGTCAAAATGTATAATATTTGTTGCAGATAACCGTATTAATTTGTGCTAAATAAATTTTGTTCTTTACATCAAAATTAAAATAATAGTTTAATAGTCAGTAACTAGATGCACATTAAGTTCACCAACTTCCAAGAGGGGGGGGGGGCGCGGTTATTATCCATTTAATACGGAATAAGCCTGTGATGCCTTTCGGTATAAAATCATACATCATAAGCTCATTGAAAATTCAATAGGAACTGTACCGGTGTTTTCCTATACATTTTTTTTTTTTTTTTTTGTAAAACCAACACATTTTACATTATTCATTATTGAAATGTCTTCAGTTCGCTATTTTCATGCTGTACTACATCTGACAACGTCGAAGAAAGCTATAGTATCTCCCGTTTCGCGACGCCCGTGCTTTCTTTAGCACACCCATGGCAGGTAGAGTATTATTACATTCCCCAAAAAATTTGATAGCCAGATTTCACAAAAACTACATGTTTTGAGATTCCCTGAATTCTAAAAATACGAGTAGTATTTATAGGGAAAAAAAAAGTGTACGCACATGCGTGTGTGGTATCTGAACAGCATAACACTGAAGCGAACAGTCGTTAAATACAAAACTGGTATTTAAGTTCGTCTTCCTGATGAAACAAATTTTCAAGAAAATCCCTCCACCCTTGACTATCTTTCACATGGAAATGTTTTCAAAATTTTTTATCTTCTCAAAAATGGAATTACTTGAAGAAAGAAACGAAGAATTATTAGTATCTTAATTGAAGGCTGGTATGAAGGTTGGATGAAGTGAATTCTGTTTTATATTAATGGCTGTTGAATTCAGATTTTAAATAAAAAGACAAATACCATACATTTAGTATGGTTTTGTGACAAATGCTTTACTACCACTACCACCACTACCACTATTATTAATAATATTATTATTATTATTATTATTATTATTATTATTATTATTATTATTATTATTATTATTATTATTATTATTATTATTATTATTATTATTATTATTATTATTATTATTATTATTATTATTATTATTATTATTATTATTATTATTATTATTATTATTATTATTATTATTATTATTATTATTATTATTATTATATAAATTTCCTAGGAATGTACTCAAAGGACCTCTTCATTCTGATAACTTTTGTATAACTGATAAACCGTAATAAATAAGTAAAGTCTTACTTCACACAAAATGTAAAGCACAAAAGGTATGCCAAGTGGTTTTTTGTTTTGGTTGGAGGGAGTTAACTGTTTCCCAAATATTCCTCGTTATTGGTTTCGAATTTTCCAGTAGATATTCATGCTTTTCTGAAAAGGGAAGTCATTATTGTTTCTTTTGTGCTCCGTCTTGGCCATGCAAAAAGAATGAATTTCAAAGCCACGACATAAAGTCCAGCATAAGCTATTGCCCTATTCCCATTCCAGCTGCAAGGAAATGTGTAAGTAACAAAAGCATTCTTACAAATGTTTATCTCGATTAATGTGAAGCACATAGAAGAACAAGCTCTTTTTTAAGAATAGCGTGTAGAAGAATTGGCAGAGAAAGTTATGTATGTGAATGTAACACCAGAATCCTTTTTCTATTTCATGTTAATCAGGATAAATCCTCGCAGAAACAATTCTCTTACACATTTCGTTGCAAATACAAGACAAATAGATGAATCAATAGTCACATATCTAAATCTGAATCATTATATACTAGCCTTAATTCCATAGTCTTCTCATGACCCAGAGAAACTATTTAACAGCAAGTTGTTTTTTAATAAGGTCAAAGTATTGAAGTTCAAACCAATAATAACAACATCCTTAAAATGGGTGATGCTACAATAGATATTTGAAGCCAATGTGTGTTTTAAGGAACATTTATTTCATGCTCTTTGACCATCTTTTACGGTTTACCAGTTATACAAACCATTCCTGCCAAATGAACAGGACTTCACAGTATATTCCAAAATACAAGGTATGTCTAGATTTAATTTTTTGTGGCCTTTTTTTTTTTTTATAGTGGCTTTAACTTAATGTGATATCGCGACTTGACAATGTTTTGTACATTTAACTTTAGAGTTAGAATACAACATTGTAACATTTAATATTGGAGTCAGATTATTTTACACTGTTGATAGATTGGCGGTTGGTCCTATTTTAAAAGGTTTAGATAATTGGCGTATAAGACTTCTTAGTACCCGTCTGAAGTGTGGTAATATTTTAAAGATAGATATTGCAAATACAAACAGCTGATGGTAGATTTACTGAAACTGCCACTGCTGGTGATTCAGTGTTTAAAGGTACTTCCCTGTAATAAAAATCACTTTTCACTTTGTACTCCTCCACTAACATGACTGACATTGATTCTATTTTTGTGATATACTTTGAACTTTTTTAGTTCATAGACGGAATTATCTCGGAAATTAGTTTCCCGTAGACATAACAGCATTTTCGGTGGAATGTGGACCTGATTTTTTCAATGAAAAAATAAGTAAAAAGCTAGAATATCTAGTATTTTGATGTGTTAGTCAAAAATATAGCTCATTTTTAAATTGAAAACGAAAGTAGTAATTGAACCCCAGAAAACGCTGGAGTTATGCAGCTACAAAAAGCCAAATTGGTAACATGAAGTTGTTAATGCAACGCATGACCTTGACCTCTAACACAAGAGGTCACGTACTACAGTGTTTATGTGTAAGTCTGAGTTTACCATGTTGTTGGTCACGTAGATTGCTGAGCAGCCAGTTAGCACTGTCCCTGTCGTAACTTGGTTAGAGAAAAGTGCCTTTAAAGAAGCAGTTTGCACTAACAATCGTTACCGCATCTCTAACATCCACACTAACCGATCAATATTTACATCCATAGTCGTCATCAGCAACCCTCACGACTTTTTCTTTTGCACGCACGTGGCGTAAGAAATTGACTGCACTGGCTATCACCTTCATTAAATTTGTCCTCAAGGACTTGCATTAAATCCTGATTTTTGAGGTGTTCTGGGTAAAGGAAAAAAGAACACATTTTACTGGTTCCTTAAGTGTAACGCCGGTTGTTTGAGCTAGACGATTGTGCATAATGTAATTGCACATTCTGTATCATTACTAATTAAGTAATCATTATTATTATTATTATTATTATTATTATTATTATTATTATTATTATTATTATTATTATTATTATTATTATTATTATTATTATTATTATTATTATTATTATTATTATTATTATTATTATTATTATTATTATTATTATTATTATTATTATTATTATTATTATTATTATTATTATTATTATTATTATTATTATTATTATTATTATTATTATTATTATTATTATTATTATTTCATTTCATAATGCATTTATATCTAAATCGTAAACAGCCACATGCTCTCGCACCATTAAAGATGCAAGTTAGAGTAATAAATACAGTCAAACTCTAATAATTCGAGCATTTATAATTCAAAATCGTCATTAATTAGATTTTTCTTGATCCCTTGAATTTTGTATTAAAACAATCTAAAAAATTACATGTAATTCGAACTTCATTTTCCTTAATTCGAAGTTTTGGTTCAGAAATGTCAGTCGCAAATCCATCTAACGTGGAAATTTAATATAACTTCATCCATGTGTTTCTGCAAAAGGGTCATCACCCCGAGATGGTTTGTTTTATCGGAATGCAGCTTGGGGGATGTAATAGCTTTCCTAGCTGCCGGCCTTGAGCTTCTATGCTTGCTCCCACTTCCTCTTGTTCAAAACACGTGCGCCTTAGTTGCCGTTTGAGCTTCCTATTGTTCAATGTGTTGCAAATCAATGCCACTATATCTCTTAGTTAACCGCGTGTCCAGCACAAGACTAACTTTTGCGGAAAAAGTCGCTGTCATTCGAGAAGTTGAAAAGGGTTTGAAGAAACAATCTGAAATCGAGAAATAATATGGAATACTACCGAACACTTTGTGAGCTTATCTGAAGCATAAGTCAAATCAAAACCAGTAGAGTATAGAGCAAATAAAGAAGTTTGGATGACTGCAAAAATGTTTAGAGATTGGCTGTTAAAACTAGACAAAACGTACTGCAGAAATAACAGAAACATTTTCCTGTTTGTTGACAACTCCACTGCACATAATTCTATCTTTCTTGTGACTTAAGTTGTGCAGCCGAAGGACCAGACTATTATTACAAATTTCAAGCGTTTCTATAGGCGTCTTATAGCAGAAAATCTTTCGTCAAACAAAAGCCTGATACAGCGCGAATGTGTCACACTGCGTGGTCCCAAGTGACCGACAGAACAATAGCGAATTGTTTTTGTAAGGCAGGATTTATCAAGAAAAATGAGCAATCTAAGCCTTTGATGATGATGATGATTATGATGATTATGATGATTATGATTATGATGATGTCCCTTTACTGGGACGACAGTGTGAACGTTAGATTAATTGCGGAATACGTCAGCTTGGGCGAAAACGAGGAGGTGTGTGCGGAGATTTCAGATAAAGACATTTTAGCAGAAGTTTTGAACTAGAAAGGTGGTGATTCGTTCGGAGAAAAGAAAGAATGGGAACTTGAAGTTGAAGAGATGCCAATTCCCACATCATCGGAGGCACTTCGTCATCAGTGTGAAATCCGTCGGTACGTCGAGGGACAGACCAGCGTAAGTGCATTTGTTTTTCAGTCACTAGACGTGCTTCAACAGTTTTCAAACCTTAACAGCCTAAATTGCAATTAAGCCTACAATAGAGTAATTTACTACAGCATAGAGTACAGGTAAAACGTGCTAATAATTTCGGCCTGCAGTAGGTATATTATTTGAGTTTTACTACTTGACTGCATCATCTTTAATGTAAAAATAAATAGAATTTCGTTCAAATATACAGTTTCTTTAGCTTATAAGAATTAGGAATGAAAATATGTACCTGTATTCTTAAAATATCAATTTTGGAAGTAACTTTTGCAATTAAAATTTTTTAACTTTTGAATGTTTTACTTGTCCCTTCAGCTTAGAATTATCCAAGTGCCACTGTGTTGCCGAATTAATCTTTTGTAATTATTCTATTCAATTTCTTTTATTTACTCAGTGCAAAAAAATTACTTTGCTATGGATGTGTCCATGTCAAAATACGTACATATATTAAAATAAGTTATAATGCAATATTTAAAAAAAATCTGATGTATTCCACTAAAATGACTTTCTCTACTCTTGCACAAACTATTCTTACTTGGAAGTGAATTTCTATACAAATAAATGCTTTATCTTTTATTTACTTATTTTTTATTATAAATATACTAACATAGAAATTCCCGAAACATTACACTTCAATCGTATATGAAATTCTATTTCAGATAAAAATACATATTTTTGTAATATTTTATGTATATATATATTTTCTAAAAGTGTGCTGCTTTCCTATCTGAAAGGTGAGTCCTTTATTTATGATATGGACGACTGACGCAATGCTCACAACAGTCAATGTGCTTGTCTTGTATAAAGCAGAGCGTTTGTACAGTATGGTATATCAAGCCAAGTGATTGGTGATATAATGGCAAAGTAGAGTGTTCGCTCTCATTCGTAATAATGTGTTGCTGAATTTAGTGGCATCTTTACAAGTGATGGAAGAATTCTATTTTGTCAAAAATGTAAAAAATCAGTAAATGCAGACCAGCGATCTCAAGTCTTGCAGCATACAGCACGTAGTAAATATGTGTAGAATGGCCGCTCCATATACAATTTCTAAACATATGATTGCAAGTGAAGAAACCTCCTCTCCACATATGCTAGCTTTGGATATCTATGCAAAATTTTTCTTTCGTGTAACATTCCTTTATGTAAACTGAGAAGTTCAGAGCTCAGAAATTATCTTCGAAATACACAAATTTTGAAGCACCAGAAGAATAACCTTAAGAAAATTGTAAGTAGCTGCCTGTTGCGAAGAAATGCTAAGAAAAATGAGAGCAGAATGTGAAAATTAAAAAAAAATAATAATAAATAAAGTCTTGTGTATTGAACTCACGTGACGTTCTCAACTGTTGTACTAAATATTCTTATAAACTCTTATTCCCCTATCCTCATGTTAATCAAGATAAACATGTGCAGAAATTATCTCACTGCTGCCAGGGGAGTACGAGCATACAGTAGGCCTTGAGCGATAGTCAAATATTTTAAAGCTTTGAAGAAATTCCGTTCACTTTGCACGGCGAAGAGATAAAAAAGTGAATAAGAAATGTGAGAAAAATTTGAGTACCTCAAAACTCACACAAATAACAAAGAATATCTCCGAAATGATTAACTCTGCAAAAATATGTATTTGGGTATAAATTGTGTTTTAACGAGACCTATATTTTTTGTAGATATAGTAAGATTTGGTGTATCTCTTACGGTTTACTAGCTATGCAAAAGTCAAGAGTAAACAGAAAACATAGGCTATAGCCAGAAAATTCAAAATAACAAATTTCATTCGCCATAAAATATCTTACATATGACATATTAATCAAATCCTTAGTTCTTTTTCAGAAAATCAAAATTTGCGAAAAATTGTCCACAGGGAAGTTTAGTATGGAGGGTCGCATCCTTGAAATATATTAAATACCAACTTTGGACTTCAACGAACTTTGCGTTTTTGAGTTACACTGTTCTCTCTCTGTCTCTCTCTCCCTCTCTCTCTCTCTCTCTCTCTCTCTCTCATACACACACGGACCTTTTTCTAAAAATGCTTTTTTTTTATTCAGGGTGCCTCAAAACATATTTCTGGTGAAATCTCCATATAGAAATTTTGGGTCGAATGCAATGCTTCCTCTACTTACTATACGTGGAAAGTAAAAACGAATACACATTGACGAATCACTACACTCTAGCGGTAGAAAAGTGAGAAATGCTTTGGTAGGTTTGCTAGAAAATGATGAAATAGTTCCCAAGAGGTTTTTTCCATTGTATGGTACATGGTTTACACACAATATTTGAGCAGATACACTGTATCCTCAACTCGATATTTGATCTCAAATGGCAAAAAGGTGTTCGTGAAAGCGCCAACATTAATTAATTTGTTTAGAGCAAAAAATCCAGATCTTGCACTTCCACCTGGACGCACAGTGTTGAGCGACATGGTTTAAAGCAGCAGGTATGATACAAACAATTTTGAAAATTTGAAATCGGTGATTGATGAACTACATAAGGATTACCTACACTTCTTCAATTGAAATTCTTCAGAACTTACTCAACGACTGTACACTAAAAATGAATTCTTACACATAAGATTTTAGTTTCACTATCAACTTCTTAAGTGAGACAGTGAATGAAGTGCATTACATTGAGAAAAAAATAATTCACTCAAAGGTCCAAAAGTAGAAAATATTAGACAGAAATTTAAATGTGTGTTGGAAAAATTCATGGATTTCGTATTATGTGTAAAATAGCCAAGATTTTGGAAGGAGAAACAGTAATCGGTGAAACTGAAAATGTGTTTGCCAGCGACATTACTTTGATGAAGTATGCAAGACTGTCTTAATCTGATGCTGAAAGGTCCTTCTCCCGGTGTCCTGCGTTGTTTCGAGACAACCGACGTAGGTTTTTGACGGAAAATTTGAAGAAAGTTTTTGGGTACACTGGAAAAGCCAGTTGTTTCAATCCACCACTGATTTTTAACAAGTATTTACAGTTTTGTAATACTGAAACAAGATATTTTTTGCATTTTTATGTAAATGTTTTCTACATAGGAATAAAATATTTTCAAGTTTTTAGCACGTAAAACTCCGTTCCCTAATTCTTACAAACGCTTATTCCCCTGCGTCATGTTTTTCGAGATAAACATTCACAGAAATTGCCTTATAGCCAATGTTTTGTGGATGCAAGGAGAGTATGAGAATACAGCGGGCTTTAAGCGATAGTGAAATCTTTAAAGACATGTTCACTATGTAATGACTTTCGATTTCCGTTCTCTTTGCACGGACAAGAGATAAAAAAATAGCGACGTACGAAATTATTTGAAAATGCAAACTTATAACGAATATCTCGAAAATTATTCACTCCGCAAAAAATGTATTTGACATAATTGCATCATGTAATGAGATTAACATTTTTTTTAGCATAACCCAGGCACTATAGAGAAGAATATGAAGTGTGGTAGGTATTTTCTTCGTGTATGGTATGCGTTACTTCTTGTTTCTTCATCCTCCAGTAGCCCAGGAGCTCTCTGACTTTATGGACACACTGTATTGTTTGCATGTTTTGGTTGTGAAACATGCTGTAGACCGCCCTCCTAGATTCCACTTCAGACTGTTACAGAAGGTCGTACTGGAGTGACCTCCTCGCCTGTATCCGCTCTTTTTAATTTGATAAAGATGAGTCGCAGCAAATGAAGCTGGCAAGCCATGGAGACACGCGACATTCCCGTCTTTTGTCCTTTTATCCCACTTACTGCATCACATGAATACATAATTTTCGCGTAAAATGCGCAATTAGTTCTTGCAGCCTGCCAATTGTTATGTGGAAGCACATCTGTTTCTAAGATATCCTTTTAGCCTACATTCTTATAAAATGTTGTAAATTCTGTTCTTATATCTCTAAGGAGCTGTAAGCCGTAAACTTGGCAATACTCAGTCACACTCCATCTCTAGTATGACTGAATTGTGAATTTTAAGTAAAGTACGACGTAAATATAAATACTACTTGTTTCTGTATACTTTCCTCGTGAGATACATGTGAAATTAATAAACAAGGCAATCCATGTGAATGGGCTATTTGCTCCCACATTATGTTCCCAGAAAGACAATAGGAGTCAGATTCAGCGCTAACGTAATTATTGACCATGAAAAACTGATGGTACAATACACATGCCCAACGTAGCGCCGAGCAGGATGGTGGAGGTCCGTAAGGTTGAATGGCGAATGCCGGGGAGGCACCTAACCTAAATTAGGCCTAGAACGCTTCCTTCCCATATTTCCTTTGGCATTGTAATTTCATTCCATGTGTCGCCAGTGTCCATCATCTACGATGACGTATGCAGCAAGAATGGGAGGTAAAACACCATCCTGCCCCCCCCCCCAAAAAAAAAAAAAAAAAAAAAAAAAAAAAAGCTGGCAGAGTTTACGCTTAAGGGGTTGGAGTAATCCTTAGCTGGGAATAAGAGTTGCGGAGACGACTCCATAGTCGAGCGGTCAGTATTCAGCTGGGATGGGTAAAAGTTTTCTATCCTTTGCAGAGTTTGTAAATATGAATGTGTAAATAAATGTGAATGTGTTTTCTAGAAAAGTTAAAAATCCCAAGAGCAAGACCACACAGTCAACAACTTAGTTCTTGCTTAAGTCAAAGAAAGGGGATTACACATACGAAACCATAAAAAGGTAATGGCGGGAATGTCTATATTTGGCTTCCAACAAGTATGTTAATACTGTCTTGTTTATTGCTTCGTTATGCATTGTGAAGTGTGGAATCTCAAGGCTACCACATAAGGACCTACTCATAAAAGATTTGACTATCACTTTAGCCTACCACTCTATCTTCTCTCACAACAAAATCTATACCAGTATTATAAAGAAAGAAAATTTGTTTGTGTATTTATGTTTCTGTATGTGTGTAAGGAATCTCAAAAACGATTCAACGATTTTTATAATTGTTTCGCCGTTAAAAAGCAGGTATATTTCTGAGAGACATGGACTATAAAACATCTAATTTAATTGATAAATTACATATAGGCATAAAAGATTTAGAAAGCTTAGATGATCCTTGATATTTTACGTGCCCTCTGTTTCACTAGTGAAAACAAAGTCCAAATATTATCATAACTTACTGTTCTTTGATTTGTGAAGTACTTATTTAGCAAATGCTGAGACATCAACATCAAATGCTTGACATGGCAGTTAGTATAGTCAGCTTCAGTCTTGTATAATTACCAAAATATGGCATACCATGGAACCAGACCATGTTACTTTTCTCCTACACACGGGAGTCAAATGCCTCTCGAGGAGTAAAGTGCTAGAAAACATTTCAACTTCTAGTGCAGAATCTGGTTTACTTTCCGCCATAATAATATATATTTCTGCAATTTTCTTGAAGAAATCCTGGATCATGAAAGTTGCGGACCTTGCAGAGCGCGGCAAGAAAGTACTCTCCCATCCACGGGCAAGCCCCTAGTTTCCAAAATCAGTATGGCATTTATCAGAGCATCTTCTGAAAACCCATATACACGTGTTTCATCGATTATCTCAGCTCCCGACACAAACATTTAAGCATGAAGATAGAATACCACTAATTTCCGACCTGACGACAAAACACTGACGACAAAACCTTGACAAGTACTTCCTTTTTATCATCAGATATGTATGACTGGATCAGGAATCCTTAAACATTATCCTAACAGCAGAAACATGCATTCAACTTGGAAGAGAAAGAACAATTAGCTGAACTTAATTCTAATCAGACACTATAATTAAAATTCAGTAAACAACTTTAGATGTGCTTTGGTTAATGGTAAGCAAAGAAAGCTTTAATTTAATTACTACCATTCCCCAGGTCCATATGGCTTGTGTGAAGGACTACTCTTCTTTGACAAACACTAAAGCCAAGCAAAGAAATGGGCTTTTATTCCTATTTATGATCATTGCGTTTTGTTTTTTAGTATATAACACATAGAAGGGCATTGGAAATGTAATGGCATCACTGTTGTGAATCCGAGATCCTGGTGGTGACAGTTGTAATCTTATAGTATATTGTTACCGAGCAGGTTAGACCACGCGTTAACTTCTGTGGCCCCAATTCAGGAGGTCGCGGGTTCGATTTCTGTGGCCGAACTTCCTGACCCAGAGTTTTTTTCTTTTTCCTCCAGAGGCTTCCCCGAGTCGCCATGTGAATGCTGGGAAGGATTTCCATATCCTCCGAATTTCCTGTCCTCCCATTTCGTTGCATTAATCATTTAATTTCGCCCCTCACAACGTTAGGTTTCTTTTTTTCAGAATTGGAAGCGCTGGCGAGTGTCGCGGCATCAGCACGGCAGGGGGAACAAATGCACTATTTCTCCCGGACTGGAAGGCGAGCCACTGGTTTCCGGGCCCCCATGAGATGGTATAAGCTCGAGGGGGGAGGGTAGCTAAGCCAGCCTCCGCCGGAGTGCTTCTAACCCGGAAAATGTAGTGAAACTGCCACCTGCTCTGTCGAACCAACGTTCCAGCCGCCCTTAGGATCCATTCGCCTCATCCATCCTCCCGGGGGTGCCCCGTCAGAAGTAGGTATAGGCACAGAGGATCGCCTTTCGACCAAGGTGCTAAGTCCCCCTCCGTAAGATGTCATTGAATCATTGTCATCATAGTGTATTGTTGAGTAATCTGTTGTATAAATCTGCAATATTAGAAGTATCAAAATGGCAATATTTTGCGAATACATTCATTGTTTTTCAAATTCAATAAATAATGCCGCCCTAAAACCATGTTCAAAAGATTTAAGCAAAGATGCTTCATAAATATCTAAGTTGCAAGAGAAAAGATGCAAGTCAGTGCTTTAGAGTATTGTATGAAGCTTGCGGGAGGGAAGTTCAAATTGAGCTATTGCTGGATGGGTGGAAGCTTTCCGTCAAGAAGAGAGGAATGTTAACACAGAGCACGTGCTGGTAGACTGTTGCTGCGACTGACGATCACGCTGTAAGGGCTTTATTGGGAACTCATAGACGCTGGGCACATGTGGAGATTTCCAGGGGACTTGGTATTGCAGCGTCCACTGTGCATTTTAAGAAAAAACTTGAAAATCCGAAAAGTTTGTGACCACTGGGATCCGCACACTCTATCTAAAATTGAAAAGTAGCAGCGACTGAAGACAGAATGAATTTGGAACGATATGAACACGAAGGTGCGGCCCTTCTTCGTCGCTTTATCACAAAAGATGAGACATGGGTACGTTCGTATAAACCTGAGCTGAAGCAACAATTAAACGAATAGCCATATACAGTTCACCACGACCAAAAGGTTGCCGAGCATTGCCGACGATTACATGAAAGCATAATCTTAGTGCATGCTGTACCTCATGGTATAAGAATAAATAGAGACGACTACTCGCGTTACTTGGAACATTAGTTGTAAACGACCTCGGGCCATTGGGAGTCCTATTATGTTATGTGATAATGCTCGTTGCACAAGTGAGGAATTTGCTTAGAAGTTGGATTTGGGAAGTACATGAACATCCACCAAATTCACCAGACATGAGCTTGTATGACTATGATTCTCAAAGATCAAAGAATCTCTTTACAAGGCATTCGATTTCAATCATGGGTTGACATCTAGAGAGCTCATCAATCAGCGAGAGAGATATCTGTAAATGGTGCTGTACATGAAGTGCATCGTCTTCCAAGGTTTTGGCAACGTATTGTTGACCTGGCAGGAGACTATATGAAGCTCGTGATGTCAAAAGTTGGCATGACTTTTCGACTGCCCTAATATATACAGGCAGAAATCAAATCATTAGGTATACGAATTTAACATGGGAAACCAGTTTTCTTAGGTGCTCTTTCCTCTGTTGGTTTTAGGGATATGCTTCATAAGAATGTTTTTAAGAATATTAAAAGGAATTAATTTCCAAAAGTAATAAACTCATTTGCTTACTATTTTAGAGCGACTACTAACATGACAACGATTATTAATTATTTACATAATTCGTTTTTTCATCATATTGGGGCATGACTCACAACATGTTTAAAATAAATGAGAATCGTTATACAAAAAACAAATTTATGGAAGCTTAGATTACACACATATAAAACACATTTTAGTACTACGTTCTTATTTACTCTTACAAGATAATTTTAAGATCTTTTCTTTAAAAGTAACAGAGAGTGTTGGAGAAAAACGTCTTCCGATGTCAAATGTTTAGATTTCAACATTTACTGTTTCAATAAGCTGCACTTCTAACCAATTCGAACTCCAGTGAGGATTAGCGAAGAGTTTTAGTCGAATTTAACCCCTGTTCTTACTCAGAACGGTACCACAGGCGACGACTGATGATACGCACAACGGAATTATATGTGGTAAACCATTTTAAGAAAGAAACGTTTAAGGTGCCTCTTCTCATTTACCAGCGAAAAGCCTCAATCGCAAAGGAGGAAAATATTTGAATATAAGTAGTTTGAATTTTGTTAACACAAAAAGGAATCGCCATGTCAGAAATTTGTCAGAGGAAAATGCAGCGAAAGCTACTCAACATCACAAGAAGAGACCGCATGAAGAATGGGGACATCCGCAAAATAACGGATCTGAAAGAAGCAGCAACATCAGCAATGTGTTCAAAATTTAACTGTGGGGCACGTGCTCCGAATGGGTCCCATAAAGTGTACTATGGAGGAACCCAGAATACAAAAAAGGAATGTAGGAAGGCGCAATAAAAGGGGGGGGGGGGGGGAAGCGGTGGAGTGAAGTGTTTAACTGTCATCTAGGAAACTTTTGGTCCAGAAAGATAGACAAAAGTGAAAGTCCTACGGAGTTGGCTAACCCGGGGGTGTAGTCGTGAGCCACCCTGCTAATGCAGGAGACTCTAGCCCGAAATGGGATGTTCATGGTGTAATGCTTAATTCTTAGTTTTGAATTGTAAATGTTACTGCAAATATTCTCAGTTTGCCTTCAGATGTTGCTTTAACTGAACATAAAGCTATATTAATGAGAAATCTTAATTTATTCGTTTCAAGATAGCTCAGTGTCATTTATGAGTGCATTGTTTGAACGACATTTCTGGAGGGCAAGAGGAAAGTAGGCCTGCAGTTTTACTGCGTGTTTTAAAGCCCACTATATAACGTTATCTGTGAGAAGTGATCCGATGGTGGTAGGAGTAATGCAAATCCCCTCTCTTCCTCACTCCTCCCCTCATGTTAATTTACCGTGGGGGAGATTGGAGTGTCGGCCAAGGAAAATTACTCACTTCTAAGGAGTAGAGATTTGCAGTTTTGTAGATGTGACACGATCGACTGCGTAGCGGACGAGGTCAATCTTGGAATCGATTGTTGTGGGTGCAATCATTGTTAACAAGAATGTCCCGCCTCACTGTTCCTGTCCATGGAATCCTGAAGAAGTGGGGCAAGCTAGGTAAGGAAATACGACAACACAGAATCTGACTGATTCATTCCGTTTAATGAGAAACAGTATTGTCACTCGTGGACCGCCCAAGTTGGTGAGTTTGTGCAACGTGGCGTAAGAAACATTGGAAAATATCTTGGTGGTGGATACTTGCTTTAGTGTTAGTGTAAACTTATATTTAATTAACAAACTATGTAAGGTTTCTTTTATTCTACATGCCATAGTCACATAATAATTTTTGCCGTGTGAACAACTCCTTGCTAAATAAAGCATCATTTCATGGTTTTAACACACTTTTATCCATCTACACAAAAATCTTAAACCTCACCAACATGCTTCTACATCAATTATTTTACAAATGATTAAAATAGATGGGTGTTAGGTAGTCACAACTATTAATGTTAAATTCTTGGAAGTTATTTCAAATTAACATGTTAAAGAATTACTAGGAATGTTTGAATGTTTCTCAAGTTCAAAATAAGTATTAAAACTCCCTTCCAAGCCATTTTAGTATATTTTATAACCAAGATAGATTAATCATTCAGCATGATATTTTTTGAAGATGCGCTCTTTTGAAATAAAATGTAGAAAAGTTCTAGCATTGAACTCTAGAATTCCGCATTGAGACTTTAGTGGAATTACAAGATTTCAGGCCCCATTTATATAAAGAGTTTGTACAAGAAAGACCTTGTGTATCACATGTAAAAAAGGTGCCAATTAAAACTACGTTATTATTCAAGGAGAGCAAACAATAATCTACGGAAATTGTGCTTATATCAGGTTAGCATGAAGCTAATACACTTTGTATTCTATTTAGCCCTTAAGCTCCTTTTTATGCTCCATTTATATGACGCCTTTAACATTGTCATTTCAGCGGCTTTGGAAGAACACTTGCTTAGTAGCAATGATGTTGGCGCACTCACAGCAGTGTGTTAATCTTTGGGTTGGTATTAGTTTTAGTTATTACATTAAACTCATTCACACATTCCTTCATACATTCAGAGTATAGGAAGAATGGGGAATAGTACTTAACAAAGAAAAATTTCCTCCCGCCAACCCGGAATCGAACCGGGACCTCTGGATTTGAGGATTAGCATGCCACAGAGGCAGTCTTTTTAAAGTCTTGTTTAAGGATATTTTATGTTTTATTTAATGTTAAGCCCTCACTGATAATGTTTCTAGAAGATATTGAGAATTTTATTAAAGTTCAATAAATAATAAGAACAGTAATAGTAATAATGATGATGATGAAGAAGAAGAAGAATATATATTTAAAACGAAAACGACTATTTGTGTGTTTTAAATGGGAAACATGAAGATTAATTGTTACAGCGTTCTATTTTAACAGACGAGAATCGTGTAGACATTTCGAAATGGTTCTCTCTATAAGGCCACAAAATAAATAATTTACTTATTCTTCTTACTACAGATGCAAAACACAAGGTTGTCTTTCTACAAATGTTAGCCGCAGTACTAGTCACAAATGGCGCATTACAATGTGGAAAAATAAATGTGGGGATATCACTGGGCTCAAAATTACGAAATATATTTTATCTAACAATCAGTATATTTTGAGTAATGAATCGTATAAATGTTACAGTAAGTATGGTAATATATATATATATATATATATATATATATATATATATATATATATATATATATATTGTTGCGATATTTGCTCTGAATTCATAAAAACATGACGGAAATAATATAGATATACTGAGCAGAAGTATCGAATTTCAGCTATTTTAAATCATAGATTCTTATAGCATCTCATACAGCAACTTTATTAACAATGTTTCTATCTACTTCTCAAAAAGAAGCATTGTGTTTACAAGCCACAACGAAATGAATGTTTTTTTAGTCCCTCCCCCCCCCCCCCCAAATGCATACAGTACATATATATAGTATATATACACATATACATACGATACGAACTACTTTGTAGTAGGACGCCGAAAATAAGCATATTTATGTCCTAAATAAAATAGTTTTAAAGTTTGTATAGACTTACATATTGAATAATTTTAATGATTCATGACTTTCTCGAGAGACTCTTCTACAAACAAGGACGGATTTAAGGGGGAAGGGCCCTGGGGAATTCCGGACCCGCCGAAATATCCTATCACCCTCCATAAGAATATTGTGCTGTGAAACATCCTCATAATGGCCCACGGAAATATGCTAAATAAGTTTGAGACAAATGAAATAATATAAAGTAGCCATACTGTCTTTTCTAACCATTGCTAACGTTGACGGTGGATTAGAGCCACGAAAGATAACGAATAGGGATGTTATTTGCTCTTATTTTTAAAATTAAATGGTTTAAAGATTGTGGCAGTGATCGGTCCTTATCGATGAACGCTTACATTGCCACAACGCGTGTGAATGAATCTCCTAAACTATTATTTTTAAGGCCAAGATATATTATGTTGTCAAAAATACCTTTCAACAAAGAGCATTTACCTAATGGGTTTGACAATCGGAAGTACTCTAATTGCGGCATAGCTGCGACAATATACTAGCGCGTTATACAAAATGGATATGTGGCAAATTGTTACACATTTATAAACCTGTGTGTCGATTTAAGTGCAACTGCAAGAAAACCTCGCTTAGCGTATAAATCATTTTGAAAATCAGAACGACCAAAATGAGCATTAAAATGTGCTACCTATTCCATGTTTTTACTCTAAATACTGTTACCACAGTTTCTAAATGGGGAATTGGGTTTAAAACAAATCGCATGTATTGAAAACAAAATTTTATAGAAACTAATTTTAGTTTTGTAATTTATTATATTGATATCTAAACCGCGCTTGTCAACAAGGTATCCTTACAAAAGCTTATTATTCATTTCTTTTTATTCCAGATGAATTTCTATTACAGATATACGCATATCGCTGTGAGATACGATAGACAAAACGATAGATGTTAAGAGTGTGTGATCATTGACAGTCTATGCTGTTTGTATGAACACGAGAAAAAACTAATTACTTCCCAGTTGAGAAATAGTTGAAAATCCAAGCTGATAACAAGATATGTCTCCGAAATGTGGTACGAGATCTACATTTTTGTAAAGTAAAATATTTACTAGGTTTCCATGGAGAATTAAAACCGATTCGAGTCCAATGTCGTCCTCAATACGATCCGCGTTTTCATGTAGAAGCCAATCTGGAATGAGATCGATTTGGATACCAAAGGCTCAGGCATAAATATTGCCAACTTTTACGTTGGTCACTGGTTTATGTCAGCAAACCTGTAAACAAAGTGTTCTGCTTATTTTAAGCAGGTTTTGGAGTTAGCAAATGTTTTAGAATAATATATTGCGACATTATAGAAACAATAGAACTGGCTTTGTTGCTTTTATTACACAACTTTTGCTAAGAAAACAAATTACGACAATGCAGTGTGTTACGAGTACAGTAGAAGTTAGCATCTTTAGCGGATTCAGATGGATTTGAATCCGGTAGGTGTTTCCATGCAACAAAATTTCGATCCGATCCCACTTCAAATCGATTTGAATTCTCCATGGAAACGTAGTAATTGTCTATCTCTTACGGTTTACCAGTTATACAAAAGTTTTTCAGAATGAAGAGGACTTCACAGAGGATAATTTCACAAAATTAAACGTGTGCTTTTATTTATCTTACAAATACATACCTTAAACCTTAATAAAATTCTTGGAGCCATTTTGAGAAAATAAATATAACGAAAATTTTCTCTAAATAAGATAGACTGGGGTGGGAGGATTTTCTTGAAAACCTTTGTGTGACATCCTTGAAACGCGCTTAATTTAAATACAGAGATTTGTAATTAACCTACTTAATATTTTACTTCCTCTACTACGTGTACAAAGTAGGGGAAGTATTGTGTTCGACCCAAAAACTCGATGTCAATATTTCCCCCCGAAATATGTTTTGAGGCCCCCTGAACCCAAAAAAGCATTTTCAGAAAAAATATCCGTGCTTGTGAACATTGTACCTCAAAAACGAAAGCTCAGTTAAAAACAAAAGTTTGTATTAGTTTAATATCTTTTAAGAATGCGACATCAAGGTCTTGACGAAAATTTCTCCACACTAAACTACACTTTACAAGGACAATTTTTCGAAAACTTTGATTTTCTCAAAAATGTATAACGATTTTGATTAAAATGTTTAAGATATTTTTATGGCAAATGAAATGTATATTTTGAATTTTCTGGCTATAATCTATGTAGTTCTGTTCACTCTTTAAGACTTTTACATAACTGGTAAACCGTAAGCGATAGACCAAATCTTACTATACTAAAATATAGATCTCATTAAAATACGCAATTTATTTCATATTAATTTTCTTTGTGGGGTTCACCATTTCCGAGATATTGCTTGTTATTATTTTCAAGTTTCAAGAGCTTGTGTTTTTCTTTAATTCGAATCATATTTTAATTTATTTTATTTATTTCGTTTTGTTTCTATTTTCCATCGAAAGCGTCTGTTACCACAAGGAAACACTTGAATGAGGTTTTTGCAAAATATAACTTTGAAATATTTGGTTACATTCAATTGGGAATGTAAAAATCTGTAGTAAGGAAATCAAAGACATTTTAGAAGCTGTCCATCAGCGCATTGAACTTTGAGGAATTACCATTCAACCGAATACGTAAAACTGTTCCATTTTAAGTTTAATTTGTATTTATTATTCCTATAATGCTGTTTTCAGCTGTTTCTACTATTGGTTTACTTTTATTTTCCATGACTTTTTATAATGTCTTGTAAAAAACTAACTAGTTTTAACTTTAAGCTTAGGAAACCCTTTGCGGTGAGAACAGTCAAAGTGATTGCGGGTTCCCTTAGCCAAAATCATAATATATTTGGTGATATTAAAAATATGTACAAGTAACTCAGTGATGGCATTATGTTTATGTTTATTATCTCTTGGCCAAGCAAAGATAATGTAATTTTAAAGGCATCACATAGCGACTAGCTTTAAAACGGCTAACGCTTAAAGCCTACTTACTCCTATATTCCTCTGGCATCTACAAGAAAATTAGTAATTATTATAGTTCTGCAAATGTTTATCTCGATTATCAGGAAATAGATAGGGAAGTAAGTATATTTAAGTAGAGTAGAGAAAGTCATGTAAGTGTGACATCAGATTTTTCAGTTATGCTGAGACACACGTATGAGGACATTTTTCTATTTTCTAGTGGGGGGGAGGGGGGATTTGGATATCCTCAAAATGTATATTTCTAGTGAAATATCCATACTGAATTTCGACTGGAATGCAATATTGATCTTTCACTGAATGCCAATCTCCAACACCTTACTTGCATACTTAATGTCTTTCACAGGAAAATGCGAGAATTCCTATTATGTTACTTCCCAAACAGTGTTGTAATTAAATAAAATGAGTTTTTAACGTCAGATTACGCTGTATTTAAATGTGCCCTGAAGAATTTGAAATAGGATCGAAAGGTTAACAGTAAAAACGCGTTAACCTAAGCTGTGCAAATACCTAAATACACTTTACTGCTCCAATTATCACCGCCTGAAAGTAAGCAAGCAAAACTAGAAATAAATCTTCATAGTTCTTAATTGCGTCATAAGTATTTTTTGTATTTTACCGTTGCCATTGAGAACGATAGTCTTTTATTACATTGTTTTATGACTTGATGACTCACCGGCTGCAATAAGTCTGACCTCAATAATTATTGTATTAGTTGTCTTAAACAATGCTGTTTACATTGCTCTGTTACACATCAAGATTGTGTTGCTGACCCCATTAAAGGTACATCAAGACCATAAATAAAGCGTAGAATAAAATAAATCTTCGGGATAGAATTCCTTAACCCTTAATCATGTGGTGTAGGTATATTTCGTAGTACAACTGGTATGGTGTCGGGTCTGGGTGGCTCAGTTGGTTACACGCTGGCCTACTGATCCCAAGGTCGCGGGTTTAAGTACAGCTCAGACCGATGGTTTTTAAGTGTGCTTAAAAACGACAGCTCCATGTCAGTAGATTTAGTGGCATTTAAAGGAACTCCTGCGGCACAAAATTCCGGCACGCTGGTGACGTTGATATGATCCTGGCATTTGACAGCGTCGTTAAACACAAAATAATAAATAAACTGCTATGGTATCATCAAGTCCTTTTGATCCTTTTTTCAAAATTATGACGAATGGGCATAATACATCGTAATGCGCTAAATATATGTTTAATGTGTGCTTATATTTAGAGACTAATCTTTAGGGCCGGATTTGAATGATTTTGTGTCTTTTTTTTTGTTTTTTTCTGTTGATGCTAGGACAATGCGTTCGTAGACCGACGGACCGCGTCGCGGCGGCACCGGTCCGAGCGAGGATCGACGCGCCCTCCGCCAGAATCACACCTGAACGACCGGCACGTCATGGGTACGGGACACTAACTACCATACTAACTTCCGTTGGGCTTACTTGCATCGCAATAGATGTTGAAATTAATAACTCATTCCCTATATCTCCTAAAACAATTCTGGTTTACCGAAAATCCCCGTATTATTCATTAACTTCTTCACCACACTGCAAAAGTTGGGGTCTGGTGCGCAGTGAGTGGACTTCAAATTATGCGCCCCATGTTTTACGACACAACAGTTAATTCACACATTTATATAAATTCTATTTTAAATATTTCTTTTCCGCAACTAACAAGAATTTACTGATTTCAGCACAGCGCTCACTGTTGCGAATCCTATGCATGAACTGGGAAATGTGTATGGTGAAAGAATAATTAGTCAAGGATTGTGGCCATCTCGTTCCTGTGACCTATCTCCGTGTGATTTTTATTTACGGGGAACGTTAAAGAATTAAGTATATGCATCAAGTCCGTATATGTCACAAAAATTGGACATCATGAAAGAAATACAGGCAATCAGCCAATATAAACTTTTCTGAGTAAACCAGAACTCTTTTCGGAGATACAGGAAATGTATTCGCGTTGAAGGTCATCAATTTCAACATCTGTTGTGATGCAGGTAAGCCTAATGTTTGTTAGGCGAAGGTTTACTCAGGAGCAAGCTCCTCCTTCTCCTGCTAGGGAAAGCGACATTCGGAAACCCAAATGCTTTTCTCCATGGCTCTTTCCATTGGGACAATATCTAGTGGTATTCCTATCGTTTTGCATTTCTTTTTCCAGTCTTCAATAGCTTTTTCAGTATAAATTTTATATAGCATTGGAGATATACAGCATCCTTGTCGTAATCTTTTATTAGTTTGAAAACCCTCCAAGTATGTTCGCATTTTTACTTGTACATATGTATATGAATATAATTTCTGAATTGCTTTAGTAAATTTTGGATTTATTTACATCAATTTTCAAGCTTGCCATAATTTTGATAAAGCAACATTATCGTACGCTTTTTCAATGTCTATAAATACTAAATGAAGGAACTCTGTTTTGATTATTTTCTTTTCTATAAACTGTTCTACACTAAAAGGTGATCTATCCTGCCTGGCCTTCCGGTTCTAAATCTTTGTATCTTCTTATTTCTAGGAAATTGTCTTTACTAAAATGGAAAATGTGTTGAACAATAAGCGTGAATGTGATAATACAATGCCACAGTTGGGATGTGAACCACAGATCCTCCGCTTACCAGGCTGATTCCTCCGTCTATTAGTTTCGTGTGAATGCCATTAGGACTCAAACACCAGCTGAATAAATTAAAAAATTTGGCCTAAACGTGCCAGAGTATTATGGATGACTGTTCACTTATCAAGCCTTTGGCGCGGAGGACCGGGTTCGACACGGTACCGGCGTGGGGAGGTCTGGCATGAGGTGCATTCAGTCTCGTTAGGTCCCGGAGGGGCCAATTAAGGAGCTACTTCATAAAGAAGTAGCAACCCAGGTTGCGAAGGCCGCATAACCAGCCGGGAAGACTTGGGCACTGTACCCCACTCATGAAGTCTTTAGTGAGCAGAGCTGGGGGACGCAGCGGACAGGCGGTAAACCTTGAGCCGTCTGGGTTGTTGCGCTCGAGGTTAGTTCGAACACCATATTTCGTGTGTTATGCCAAGTGTTTATTCGGTGCACAGATATCACCTAGGGGAATTCCTTGCTGTACTTTTGGTATATGCAAGAAATGGCAGTGATGCATACAACATAACTTACAAACAAGGTACTCTCAGCGTTTGGGTAATAGCAGACAGTATTACAAAATTATATTTTCTAATATCTAAACAGTATATATCCATTACTTTTGCTAATGAGTTCTTATGATAACCGCAATGAAATGTGAAGTTCTTTACCTTTGCTACCGCAAAATTTCATGATACAATTATATTTACATCGGTGTAAGAGTGTATTTTACATAAATGACAAGGAAACCCACGTGTTTTTGTTTATATCAGAGGGAAATTGGTTTGGAATGGACAATGGAAATATTGCCGTTCTTGGTTTTGGGTCGTAGAAGGTAAATGTTAAATTGTCCCTAAATCCAAACAGTGAAAGAGGTGGTTCGATGATTTTGGGTGACAAAAAAGTATCTGTCACCATCCAGACATCAACTACTAATTTTTTCTTTCAGAGCTGATGCTCTACCAGCGAGGAACAGAGGCGTAATCACAATTTTTGTGTGAGGTCAGTGCTATTTTCTTTTGAAACGTATCACAATGTGATATAGGTAATTTCGTTTTCAGTACGTTGTGATCACCCCGCCCCATTTGAGGTAAATACAAGTATTACAATCACACTATTCACTTTTCTTTTGCCTAACATTCACATATATTTCTCTTCTAGCTTTTCTTCCTGTGGTATTTATGGCTGTGCTTTTGCATAGTGTGCTCCCGTTGTTTATTTATTTTTATTAATTAATTTATTCATTCATTCATCCATCTATGCATCCACCCATGCACTCATTCATTCGTTTATTTATTTTATTTAGTTTATTTCTTATTCATTATAGTATTCTAAGAGTTAAATATTTAAGCGTGTTAAGTAATACATTTCTAAATGTGTCCAAAGAAACACAAGGTTGTTAGGCAAGTATAACCTAAGTCTGAAAGATTTAGAGCTAAATCGTCAAACCACGGGCAAGGCCAGGTATTTCAGCTGGTACTGTAATAAACGCTTATTTGAAATAATTATGTTATACACTTCACGAATTCTACATTGTGTGGTAAGCTTTGCCTATCTTTTGTGCTTTATTGCTTAGATTAAATTCCTTTGTGATGGAGTTGACTACACAGCTTATTCACAGAAACTCAGACACCTTCATTTTATTAGTCATGCAAATATATTACACACGTTATAATTTAATAATTATTATATCCACTTTTGTTGAAAGAAAACAAACATCCTTTATGCAAACGGAGTTTAGTGTGGTGTATTTCTTTTCTTAACTGCCGCATTCTAAGAAGAATTTAAGATGCCAAGTTTGGAACTTACTGAAATTGTTTCCCAGTTATGCGGACGGGAACGAGGACGAGGATTTACTTTTAAAAATGCTTTTGTTTCTAGAGAGAAAGAGAGAAAAGAGAGGTCAAGGAGTTCTGAGGAATTGCATTTCTGGTGAAATCTAAATGTCAGGTGTTTTTAGTGGAATATAATACGAACCTACCACAGGACTGAGGTTGAGAAAGAAAAACCAGCCACAATCATAGCCACACGCCATGTCTAAGTGGTAAAAGTTGTCAAGTGTTAAGTAATGAGACAATGTTAACACCCAGATAACGTTAAAAGAATGGATTACGAGAAAAAAGTAATGTGGAACTTATGAACGTGTAAATACCGAGGTCATGTTAAAAGAAGATAATGAATATTATGAAAACCAAATAATAATAATAATAATAATAATAATAATAATAATAATAATAATAATAATAATAATAATAATAATAATAATAATAATAATAATAATAATAATAATAATAATAATAATAATAATAATAATAATAATAATAATAATAATAATAATAATAATAATAACGCCTGTTTTGGAATAATGTTAACATCGAAATCATGTTATAAAGAAAAGTGTTCACATTTTCTAATTAGTAATTTAATGGCAGAGAAGTAACTGAAAACGTTCCCTATGTTATGAAAATTAAAGCTACTACTAGGTCTATGCTATCGTGCAGAAGTAATGACTTCAGTGGTAAACGATACATTGTTTCAATTGAAACTGCAATTTTCCAAATAAAAGGGCGTGATATGAAAGTGTTTAAACTATACTAAACTACTACTAAATCCCAGCGCAATAGCCCTTAGTGGGCCTACCGCCCTGCCGCTGCGTCTCGCACCTCTACTCACTACAGGCTTCATGAGTGGAGATGTAGTGAAGATAGCCCCACTTTTTTCACACCGCGGTGCAGCGTGATTCAGTGTTTCCAGCCGTCCTAGCGGAAACGTCAAACCGCTATGCGTTCGCTGGTGTTTACCTTGCATGAGTGCCGCGCTAGAAAATCCCCATCAAATGCATGATGCGTGGTGCGTGGTGCTATAAAACATTTTTAAATAAAACCTGTGCAAACCATTCAGAATAACCGTTGCAGTATACTGACAGCTAGTGTTGCGCTTTTGCACAGCAAAGCTCGACCTCTCAGTACTCGAAAAGCTGAAGAATCTTTCAATAAATTTAAATGGGACAGTTTAATCACTCTATTTACAGCTTCGTGCCTACTGATCTTCATCACTTCAGTCACACGGTTCTTAAAGCTTTTTATGTTTTTAGACAAATATAATACCACGCATCTCGCATTTGGCAGCATTCATTTTTTAACTTTATAATAAGCAAATAGCTAGCAGTGCGATGTTCTCGCCAACACCACTGGACACTCACTGTATTCCGCTACACGGCGATATAAAAATGGCGACGTTGTCTACACGTCTCGCACTACCTGAAAACGGAGGTTAGTTTCCGAATTGCCCTCGTACTATCAAGCTAAACTAACCGGCGTTGCCCGTGGTTTGACGATTTATCTCTGAAACTTTGGCACTTAGATTGCTTTTGCCCAATAGAATTGTGTTTCTTTGGAGATATTTAAACAATATTACTTAACACGCTTAAATATTTAATTAAAACCCTTAGGATACTATAACGAATAAGAAATAAATTAAATAAATAAATAAAAACACCGGGAAGAAGCTATGCAAAAGCGCTGTTGAATAACAACAAATACCACAGGAAGAAAAGCGAGTAGAGAAAACCGTGTTAATGTAATACGTTGCATTTATATTTCAAAAATATAGAAAAGCGTATGAATTGCTGTAGAAGAGTGAGAAGAGAACTATGTGCATATGAATGTATTACAAAAAAAGAAAAGTGAGTAGAGAAATTTATGTGAATGTAATACGTTGTATTTATATTTCAATCGTAGAACATAGTATGAGTTTTACATGTTGAAGAGCGAGTAGAGAAGAACATATGAATGTGTTACATAAAAGAAGAGTAGAGAAAACCGTATGAATGTAATAGTGTACATTTCTATTTCAAACGTATAGAAAATTGCATGTATTGATTGTAGAAATGGGAGTACAGAAATAAATGTAGTTGTTTCGTAAAAGAAAAGTGAATAGAGAAAACCGTGTGTATTACGTTGCGTAATAACATGGATAGCATAAAAATCTATGAAAAAATATTTAGATTTTCCAATTTACATCACATTCAGATGAATGGTTTAGCATAGATAAATAAATAAACATTCATTTTTATCTATATAAATACATGAAAAACAAAAAGATGTATCTCGAATTTTCTGGAAATAACATGTCAGCTTCTCTACATTCGCTAACAGTTGAAAAAAATCGTACTATAAAAATGTTAGATCTCTTTAAAACACATTAATTATTTCAAATATGTTTTTTGTAGTATCGCCATTTTCAAGAGATCCATTACTACTAGTATGAATGCTTCAACATTTCATTTAACTTTTGAAGTTCCTTCAGTTGTATCTCTTGATATCACCGAAAGGGAAGGAATTTCAAGGCTGCTTTTTAAGTATAGCTATAACTATCGAAATCCACTTTGTGTTTATAATGTATGCACTAAAACTTTATGCAAACGTTTATCTCAATTAACTTGAGGCAGTTAGAAGAATAAACTTTCTCAAATATAACTTATAGAAACTATAGAAAAAAATCTGATGTGTTGCACTCACGTGAATTTCTCTACTCTTGTACTAACCATTCTTACAAACTCTTATTCCTATATCTTCTTCTTAGTTGAGATAAACATTTGCAGAAATTATCTCATTGCTTGTTTCCTTGTAGGTGCAAGGGGAATATGGGAATACAGTAGGCTCTGATTAAAAGCTTTCAAATTTCGCTCTCGTTGCACTGCTAACATATAAAAAAATGAACAACAATGTTCCATTTCACGAAAGTTTCAAGTTTTCCGTAACTGGCACAAATAAATTTATTTGGACACAAATTGTGTCTTAGCGAGGTCCACATTCTTATATATTAAGATTTTGTCTATCTCCTACGCTTTACGAGTTATTCAAGTCATCCAGAGTAAACAGGACTACCTAGGCTATAGCCAAAAAATTCAAAATATACATTTCATTTGTCATACAAATGTCTTAAACGTAAACGTAAACGTATGACATTTTAATCAAAATCGTTAGAGCCAATTTTAAGAAAATAAAAATTTTCGAAACATTTTCCATGTAAAGGGTAGTTTAGGGTGGGGTTATTTCCTTCAAAATCTTCGTGTCGCATCCATGAAAGACATTAAACTTAAATGCCAACTTTGACTTTTAACCGACTTTTCGTTTATGAGTTATGCTGTCCACAGACTGACAGACAGTTACACACACATCGAATTTCTGGATGGAACACAATACTTCCTTCTACTTACCAGTAGAGAAATAATGACGAATAATAATGCTCCATTTCACAGAAGTATGAGTTCTCAAAAACTCACACTATTAACAAGGAATATCTCCGAAATTCTGCCAAAAAAAAAATGTATTTACCATAAATTGTGTATTTTAGCAAGATCTACGTTTTTTGTATGTTAAGATTTCCTCTACCTCTTACGGTTTACCAGTTATGTAAGGATCATCCAGAGTAAATAGGACTTTATGGGCTATAGCCAGAAAATTCATCTGTCCTGTAAATATCTCAAACATATGGCATCTTAATCAAAATTGTTAGAGCCATTTCAAGAAAATAAAATTATCGAAAAATTTTGCATGTAAAGGGTAGTTTAGGGTGGAGGAATGTTCTTTAAACTCTTCTTGTCGCATCGTTGAAAGACACTAAACTTACATACCAACTTTGGTTTTTAACGGACTTTTCGTTTTTGATTTATGCTGTCCACAGACACACATACACGCGCGCGCGAGGACCTTTTTCTAATTTTTTGTTTGTTTCAGGGGGCCTCAAAACATATTTCCGGTGAAATCTCGACATCGAATTTTTGGGTGGAATACAATACCTACTTCCTCTACTATACGTAGTAGAGAAAGTAATAAACGATAATGTGTAGATAAGCCAAGTGAGTGTCAAGTGAGATCAGATTTTATATTAATAATGTATGCTTAATATGCTAAAAAGCTTTCTAAGGAATATCAATGACAAAGGTGTTTGAAAACAATAGAGAAATGAATCTGAACGTAAAATGGTAAAAAGTACCTCAAAATAATGACACCAACTGCAACAACCTGCAAACATATTATTCCTACCATAAACTACTATCAACGACATCCAGCAGAGAACAACCTGTTATTACCAAATCAAGATGAAATATATGTTCTTGTTCTTATTACTCTGTTTACCCTCCTCTTATGGAGCACTTCTACCTCCCAGGACTTGTGAGAGCGTGGAGTCAGACACCTGTCGGCTCTGGATTAAAGGGAAAACCAGGACGGGTGATGACCAATTATACTCCGTCCAGTCCGTAAAAGGTCAAACAACCACACATCTTCGCCGCAGCCCATCTTTCACCGAATAAAATAGTTTATTCCGTGCACTAGATATGTCATCGCCATTTTTGTACTTTAAACAATATAGACGACGAATAAGCATAGTATTTTAATAGTCGTTCCACTTAAATGTAACACAAACAATTAGTTTCTATTTATTATTATTATTATTATTATTATTATTATTATTATTATTATTATTATTATTATTATTATTATTATTATTATTATTATTATTATTATTATTATTATTATTATTATTATTATTATTATTATTATTATTATTATTATTATTATTATTATTATTATTATTATTATTATTATTATTATTATTATTATTATTATTATTATTATTATTATTATTATTATTATTATTTATTTATTATAGTCATGCAGCTACTGACATTCCCGCTTTTTTCACAGGAGCAAAGCAACGGTCGTGTTAATCAGGCTGAATGTATAGCAGGTCAGGAGTTTAATTGAAGATAAAAGTGTCAAAGGGAAGGGAAAGAAAAACGATAGTTTTGGATAATTTAAGTACTTGAAACCCCTTCTCTTAAGGATGTCATTAAATGAACGAAGAAGAAAGTGAAGGAAAATGGGAACAGTAAAACTCCGAAAAGGAAAGATCCATCGTGCAGTGTTTTAAGCAAGTGTGTCTACTCAGAGTACTAACCAACCTGAAAGCATACTAATTACTCTTAATAAGCAAAATTTTAAGCTAGCAAATAAAGCACATATTGATGTAATGTTGTTCATTACACAGTCCTCAATCACCAATCAAAATATCAGCACTTATACTCACTACATCCTATATGTTAAGTCTTAAGATGTAGTTTTAATGTTGTTAAACAACAATGGACACAAAGAGGATCTACAGAAGTTTGATATTTCGTCTACTGTAATTATCCAAAAGGTTACTCGACATTGCAACCAATAATTGTTCTAATAACAAAGGGTATCTGTGGGCTATGCAGCACGGACGCAAGGAGTAATTGCCTCACTGTATTCCATGCTGAGGTCCCTAAAACGCCTTTTCCGAGCCCTTATTATTCCTTATGCTATATGCCTGCGTGATCTGGGGCATGGCCTCAGATTCTATGGCCCCAAATGCCGCAGAGCAGAGGAGTTCGGTCTATTTTTTCTGTCCCTCTCCCTCTTCCTGTGAGACTGCTTTACGAAACCTCATCTCTTCCATACATGAAGGATGAAATTAGGCGCCAGGCTGCAAACTCTGCAAAAAATTATCAACACACCAAAGTGCCCTGATTAGCTTGTAGATTATGACCCCAGAATACACCCCTTCAGCCGATATCGGGTTCCTCGCATGGCTTACGGACACATCGGATACGCTGGAGCAATCTCATCAGCAGCTAAAGCTCAGCTCCACATTAATCCCACTCAAGAGTTGTTCGACTCTCAAAGTTATCCTCAGTATCTAAATTAAACATTTAAAAGCTTTTTCACATCCGTCAGGGCGCAGAAACTGCTTCATCCTAAAACACAGTTGTCGAGGAGCAAAAGCTTCCTTCTAAAACTCCAGTCATCCTAAATAAAGACAAGCCGCCCTAAATAATTTTATCCTGTATATTTCTGTCTGCGGTTAAACCCTATTGCAGCTGAAATGAGATTTCAGAAAGTAAATAGGA